>JABTXL010001783.1:3519134-3561572 GCA_025134845.1 Neodon shergylaensis | reverse complement strand
GCTCAGTGGTAGAGCTCCTGACTAGAATCCCCCAGTGAGGGGCTGGGCTGTGTCTCAGTGGTAGAGTGCTCACCTAGCACATGAAAGTAAATAAAATGAAGGAACAAAAGAGCAGGGAGTTTTATGCTTGCTTCAGGGTTCCTGGGCCAGCAACCTCCACCCATGCTCCTTCCACAGGACACCCTGACATAACAAACACTGTATCCCTGCTCGGTTCTCTACTCCTCGGAGACAAACCATGGCAGTAAACACAAATGACTTTGTTAAATGCAAACGCATTTTTCTACCCAATGGATAGAATTCAAACACATTATTTTTTCCCAAAAGAATATTATAATAATCGATCAAAAATGTTAGACACCCCACAAGGTTGTTAACACTATAAAGAAAATCATCATAACTCAAGGTTAGCAAGGAATTAAAAAATAAAGGATTTACATTTTAAAACTAGACCATTCGGTTATAAAAACTACATTTAAATTTCTCTTAGCTCAAAGTAAAAAAAAAATAAAACCTGGAATCATACACTATTTAAAAAATAGTGACAAGTCTAACACTCCTTGCGGAAACTTATGAGCGGTGGCAGATCAGCACTCGAAGGAAAATCCAAAGCATTAAATGCTTTAGCTATTAAGAAAAACAAAAGGAAAATAAATAAAACAGGATTTCAATTCAAAAGGGTGGAAAGTGAGTTAGCAATCCAGAAAATGGAGCGGGGAAGGGGGAGGCACAAAACAAATTTGTCGAACTCAAATACAGAGGAGGAGGGGAATGAATAAATAAAGTTATTCCCGTGGAAAGATTTAAAAATTCAATCTCATTTTAAAAGAGAGGAGAAAGGCGGGTGCACGCACACACGCATGTGCACAGGCACACATACCACACACACACACGTATATACATATATATACCCACTGGGATGGAGAGGAGGGCTTTAGCCATGCGTAAAGAGGCAAATATTTTAATAAGGGAAGAAATGACAAAACAGAAGATTCTGAGAGCGTGGAAAACTGGCACAGAGGGAAGCGTTAACTCCCGTGGAGGCTGTCAAGCATCCCAGTGCACACAGACCCTGGACACAGTGGGACCAAGAATTCAATAGGTCCATTTTTATAAGATAGAAAAATGCTACAGAATTTAAAGTTGTCAAGCACCTTTGAAAAACAAAACAGGAAAAAAATGAAAGAAGGAGAAGGAAGAGGAGACCAGGAAGTAAGGAGAAGGCTCAGCTGACATAGCACTTGACTTGCAAATGTGAAGCCCTGTGTTTGGTCCCCAGAACACAGGTGAACAAAGCCCCATGTGGTTGTGCACACCTGTAACACCAGCACTGGAGAGACAGAAAGATCCCCGGCTAATGGCCAGGCAGCTTAGGGAGCTTCCTGAACTAAAGAAGAGAAAAAGAAAAAAAGGTTGAGAACAACTGAGGAGGACACCCAGTGTTCACCTCTGTCCCCAACGTACAAACACGGGGGTAAGAAAAGAAAGAAGAAAATGGAAACATCTGTTTTAAGAAAAACGTTTTAATTTTTAATGTTTATATGGGTTATGGGCATGAGCATGCTTGTGTGTGTGTGTGTATAGCAGGGGTGCATATGTGTGTATGCATGTTGGGGGTGGTGGTGTGTATATGTATATATATGAGTGCAGGCAGGGGTGGGGAGGTGGTTTGTGAGCCAGAAGAGGGCATTAGACCCTTTAGAGCCAGAGTTACTGGCCACCCAATTTGCGTGCTAGGAACCTAGGGACGGAGCCCAGGTGGCTGGAGAGCTGGCTCCGCAGCAAGTGTTCCTAACCACAGAGCCATCTCTCCAGCCACAATACATTTTAGATGGTCTATTAACATAATTCAGACTTTTAATAAAGGGAAAAATAGAATCTCTTAAATAAATACCCAAACACACAAGTCTCTCCATTTTTTTCGTTGTTGTTCTCAAGAACACCTCGTAGTAAATTAGAAAGACAATTTCCCTAACTTGATGTCTATTTAAAACAAACAGCCAGGGTGGGTGGTAACAGCGACACACTCAAGGTACCTCATTAAGTCAAGAATGAGCTGACGATGTGAGGATGTCATTAATACTCAATACTGGTCTTCAGACTGCAGTTAAGACAAAAACTGTTAAAACGTAATGCTAGGAGACGGAGGGAGAAAATTACACTTATTCGTACATAATGCGATTAACTTCCTGGAAAGAACAAGAAACAAGAAAAACAACAAGAATTATTGGAATGAATTAGAGTTTGGGAAATAGGCTATTTTCTAGTATTATTTTCTTTTAGAGCATGTGATGTGTGTATATCTCTGCGCCTATCTGTGTTGCCGGTGTCAGCAGAGGCCAGAGGTGTTGGGTCCCCTGGAGCTGGAGTTTTAAGTGGTTGTGAGCTGCCAGATATGGGTGCTGGGAACCAAACCTCTGCAAGAGCAGCAAATACTCCTAGCTGTAGAGCCATCTCTCCAGTTCTTGTTTCTTTCTCCTTTTAAAAAAATGTGTATGTGTAATGTATGTATGTTGAGTCCTATATGTCTGTGTGGGCACACACATGCCACAGCAGGCACAGGGGACAACCTTCAGTGTCTGTCCTCACCTTCTACCTTGTTTGAGATAGGACCTCAGGTTGTTTACTATGTCATCATCAGACTGGCTGGCCCTCAAGAATCCCATCTCGCTATGGGAGAGCAGGTATTATGTGGAGTCTGGGGATCTGAATTCAGGTCCCGGTGCTTGAGTGAGAAGTGTTTAAAGATTTTTGACTAGAGTGAAACAGGTATACGGGAATGAACACGCCTCAGGTGCTTTATCCTCCAGTTTCCACAGCCTGAACTCATTGCTTTCAACCAGTATCCAAAGCCAGGAAGCAAAGAGGATTACTCTCCCAGGAGGCCTCTCCTGGGCATTTCCTGGCCGCTGACTGACAACACTGCAGATTATTTTGTCTTATATTTGATTTTTACTTCTTTTAAAAAGCACATTATTGAAGTGTGACTGATTCATAAACAATTGCGGACACATGAGTTTGGAAACTTATAAAGAAAAATCAAATTATGTTATGTACTCATTTGTACCCAAGTCTGCCTAGATTCTCTGATTAGATATTATGTTATATATATATATATATATATATATATATATACACACACACACATATAAGTGTGTGTGTATGTGTGTAATATAGTATTCGTTTTGAAAAATGACATTCATATCCTCAGATAATTTCATAAAATACTGCATTCATGAAGTAAAAACTGGGCACCCCAGCTGAGGACTAGTAGAGATTTAAAAAGACTCCTGCAAACAAAAACACAAAAGCAGAAATAGAATGTTTAGAAAACAAAGTTAACAATACACCCCAGATCACAGCTGAAGGACAAAAGAGAATAAAAATACCCCCCAAAACTCAATAAGCAATCAGTTCATAAGATTCAATATTCAAATTTAAGCTCCAAAAATGAAACACACACACACGAACATGAACACGATGCAAAAAAGAATGTATAGAAATTCTCATTGGAATGTTTCTAGTAGATGCCCAGCACAACGGATAAACACAGTCTACTCCAGGACCCATCATCATGAAAACTGAGCATCTCAGAATACCTGGAATAAAAGGATTTCAAAAGAGGAAGGGGCAGACAATATCCAAATAACAGGGAAACAGGGTGGTTCTAGAATTCGTGATGGCAGTGCTGTTAGAACACAATGGAATAGAGTCACAGATTCTGAGATAAAATCACTCAGATTTGGAATATGTCATTCAAACCTTTCAGACAGGCACATACTAAATTACTTAAAGATATGCTGATCTACCCCTTCCCCAGCCTCTAGAGAGAGGACAGGAGCTAGACGCTGAATTACATTACATTGTCATGCACTGGGCCCACCATAATTGATGAAACCCCTTCTTAAAAATATCCTGAGATAAGGTTCAAAACTCATGGAAGCTCCATCCTTATACCTTAGATCTTTCCCTAGGTGTCTCTCTTGCTGTGATCAAAGCAACCTTAGGTAGAAAGGTTTTATTTCTGCTCACAGTTTCAGAGGGACAGAGCCCTCAGCATAAGAACAGGAGAATGAACTGTGCCTGGCAGGGAGTAGAGGTTATATTCCATCAGATGGAGGAGGGAGGAAGTTGGGGGAGGGAAAACAAGAGCAGGAAGTAAGGCCAGGCTACAAATCTTCAAAGTCTGCTCCCAGTGACATACTTCCTCCAGGAAGAATCTACTTACCTCCTTCTTAAGTTTTCTACAACCTTAAACTGTTCCATCATTGGAGAGTGAGTGTTCGAACGTGCCTATGGAAGCCATCGCTCATCCAAACCCCAACAGCACCTCTCCCATTGGCTTCTTGGGCTTTGTATTTCATAGTAACTAGCGATAGCTCAGGAATTGTTTTCTGGAGTCTTGTATCACTCTAGCAAAGTGTGGAGCCTGAAGGGAGATGTGGGAACTCCTGAATGCTTACAAGATGGACACAGAAGCATCGCTAAATCTCTGGAGACCAGACACTCATCCAGGGTGTTGAAATAAAGCCATTCCTTTTGAGACTGAGTCTTTAAACCTTTGGAGTGTGAAGCTAACTCTGGGGGTTAGTGTCAGAATTGAATAGAATCGTAGGGAGCCCAATTAGTGTCAGACAGAGAGCCAGAGTTAATTCCTTATCCACCACGGAAGAAAGTTCAGAAGCAATTTCTAACTCTCAGTGTACAACTAGAGCCATGGTAGAGACGTAGAAGTGAACAAAACCACCATATAAAGCCCAGCCCAGGGACTCATGACTGTAGTCCCCACACTCAAGTAGCTGAAGCAGGACGATGGCTTTGAGTTCAAAGCCAGCTTGGGTCACATACTGAATTCTTACTTCAGAAACCTAATGGGGGGAAAAAGACTAGGGAGATAGCTCAGTCAGTTAACTGTTTGCCTTGGAAGAATGAGGACCTGGCTTCAGCAGAGTCCAGCTGAAAAGGGCAGATTTGACTGCACTTTCTTATAAGTCTCACACTGGGGAGGTAGAGGCAGGGGATCCCTGGGGCTGGCCAGACAGACAACTTGGTCTACTTGGTGAGCTCCAGTTCATTAAGAGACACTGCCTCAAAAAACAAGGTAGACCGCCTAAAGGATGACACTCAAGGTTGACAATGGCCTATACACACACGCATACACACACACACACACAACCACAGACATGCACATACGCAATTCATACCTGTACACTTGGGAACACCTACACAAACACACACACAAATCAAAGAAACCATAGCTGTCCCTCTGGAGAGCAGGTAGAGACTCAGAGAACACACACTTGACTTTTGAGATGCATGTGCATGAATTTTTTTATAGAAGTAAAAAAATGTAAAATATGTGCCATCTTCATAAAATATTAACAGTGGTTATCACTGGACTGCGTGGTGACTGATTAGCTAATCCTCTGTTGTATTTTTAATTTTTACAATGAATATTAAACTTACAATGAACACAGTATAAATTTTACAACGAATACATCATTACGAGCCGTTTTAACAATATGATTTTAAAAGTCTCTGGGCTCCTAGTCTCCACCCTTGTTCTTTTCAGTTGGCCTGGAAGATGACATCTGAAAAAAAAAAAGCCACCCCTTTCCGAATCTCTACAGACAATTTAGGGAGCTCTAATTCCATGGCTGTCAGTCTCTTCTCCACCCTCCTCATCTTCTTTAGCTTTGAAGTCTCTGTCATTTGAAGTTTCTTCAAGCAAGTATCCCTGTCTCTTGGAGATGACAGACTGTAGAGAAATTTGATTTCCTGTGCACAGTAACTCCTAAGAAAATCCTACAGGGTTTGATGAACAAGGGTACAGACATCCTCCTTCCCATGAAGCCTGGTAATCAATCCTGCTGGCACGCTGAGTTCCTTTTGCAAGTTCTTGGTCTTGGCGATGAAAGAATTGAAGGCGTGGACTAAGAAAAGTCTACAGGTTAACTTACTGACCCAGGAGAGCAAATGCTCTGAGCATCACGGTTAAGGTGCTAGGGGAAGGAAATGGGGGAGAGAAAGAAACATACTTTTCTATTTTTGAGACAGAGTATTGTGTAGCCCAGGCTGGCCTCCTACCTGCTAGGTAGCCCAGGCTGGGCTCCAGCTTGCTAAGTAGCCAAGGTTGACCTTTAACTTCGGTTCCTCCTTCCTCCACCTCCTGTGTGCTAGGATTATAGCTGTGTGCCATCACGCCCTGTTTATGCAGAGCTGAGGATGGAACCCATGTCTTCATGCATGTTGGTGAACACTACCCACTGAGCTAGCTGCACCCATACTTTTCCCAGAATGTAAGTTAAAGATAATCACGGAAGGTGACGTGAGCGATATGGAAAAAAATATGGAAAGATCTGAGTTCCTAGGGGCTCTTTTCTTTGTATTCTTTGTTGGCAGAGGTGCAAGGAGTGAGGTAGGCTTTGTGCCTGAAAGTGGCATTCCCTATTTACTTTAGTATTTAGTGCAGTGGTCCAAATGTGACTTATCTCCCATCGGCCCATGTGTTTAAACACTAGGTTTCTAGGGAGTGTTCCAGTGGCAGAGAGAGGGGGAAGGAGTAAAAATGACGAAAGCTCATTATATAAACGTATGAAGCTGTCAAACAATTGTTTAAAAAAAAATTCCAAACCTTTAAAGCTTCTATTTATATCCTAAGCATGACTAAAAGAAGCTCAGTCAGACTGATAAAGAAACAGGGCTCAGAAATGTGGATTTCAAGATATGCATCCATTTCTAATAATCTGCGGCGCAGTGCAGGCGACCTGAAAGAGGGGCTGATGCCAGGGAGTGAAGAGATGCTTCAAGCTGCAAGGAAGACAGGGCGCTGTACACAAGACCCACTGAGGACCAAAATCCTGGTGCAGAAAAGGCTGTGAAGTCCTGAGGTGAGCCCTCAAACCCAGTCCCTGAGTTTCCACTTTTAAGGTTCTTTTATAAGCAGTTTTGTGTCAAAAGCCAGGCCTCCGGCTGCCCCAACAGACGAAGCTTGAGAATCACTTATCCCGATATAGATATACCAACTATTGTTTTTATTTGGGGGACAAAGTAGCATACAGCTCAGGCTGGCCTCAAACTCATGATGCACCTGAGAGTGACCTTGAACTCATGCTCCTCCTGTCTCCACTATACCCAGCTCACAACATCGGGGTCAGAGATAGTCCTACCAGTGGTTAACCAGGATCCCAGCTGAGCTACAGGATGCAGATGAGAGAGAGGGGCAGCAATGAGAAGGTCTCTGGGAATCAGGGCAAAGAATGAGGTCATGTTAATGAAAGAGGTCTCACCGCCGTGCCCCCTCTACCTCTGATCCCTGGCACTGGAGAGGAGCCTGGGGGAAGCTACTGTCTTCAGGGATATCCTGCTCTTCGGTCTGGAAATGAGGCCACAGTTGGGAAGCTGTACATGTGACTTTCTCTGTTGGGGCGGGGTGACCTCTGCTCGAAGATACAGCTAACTTGTTATTGTGTTTCTCAATTCTTTTACCTGTCCGTGTGTGTGTGTGTGTGTGTGTGTGTGTGTGTGAGAGAGAGAGAGAGAGAGAGAGAGAGAGAGAGAGAGAGAGAGAGAGAGAGAGAGAGAGAATGCAGAGGCTAGAAGAAGTCAGCATCCGATGCTTTCCTCTATTTCTGAAACAAGGTTTCTCACTGAACTTGGAGGCGCCTGGCTCCGCTTCACTCACTGGGGATGGAGCCCCCCGCTCCCCCCAGCTCTACATTGCAATTGTACATTGCTCAGCTTTTGTGGGAGTTTGGAGGCTGGAACCCAGGTCCCCATATTGCATGGAAAGCATTTTACTACCTGAGCCATCTCCCCAGTCTCCTCCTTTGCTTCCTTGTTTAAGAGATAATGGAAATGACGGGGAAGCCAGAGCCTAGGGCTACTGCCTACATAGAAAGAACAGGTGTGGCACAGCTAAGACTCAGGGGAGAAGGATAAAGTCCACAGTTTCCCACCTAATATTCTTGTGTAACCATAATTGTGCCATAGATAAAAGCTAGGACTCTGGCGTCCCCAAGAGGCTAGGCGTGGGGTCACCTCCTATCCAATATCCCATTACCTTTTGTTGTTGTTCTTGTTACTGTTAGTTTTTCAGACAAGGCGTCATGTGGCCCAGGCTTGTCTCAAAGTCACTAGGTTGCTGAGGATGACTTTGAGCTCCCAAGCCTTCTGCCTCCACCTCCTAAGTGTTAGGATTACAGGAATGCTCCAACTCTGCTCACTCTGATGTGAGGTTTGGGACCCAAGGCATCCTGCATTTTAGGCAAACACTTTATTAACCGAGCCGAATCTATAGCTCCCCCAGTAGCCATCGAAACACGGGAATAACGGTGAGACACAGAGGAAGGAAACTGAATCAAGACATCGGGAAGAGGAGGCAGATAAAGGAGCCCAGAGAGTCCAGGTTCATCCCTGGGTACTGATTGAGCTTTAGGTTAAAACAGAGGGAGATAGGGCTGGAGAGATAGCTCAAGAGGTTAAGAGCTCTAGCTGCTCTTCTAAAGATCATGAGTTCAATTCCCAGCAACCACATGGTGGCTTACAACCAGAGATTGCGATGAGATCTGGTGCCCTCTTCTGGCCTTCAAGCAAACATACAGGCTGACCATTATATACACAGTAGATAAATAAAATAGAGGAAGAGCTGCAGGAGGGTGTGGGGCTAGGCATAATTAAGAAGTCCTGGTCAAAGTGAGGTATGATTGTCATTGTCTCAGCTCTGGCCCTGCAAGGTAGTTCCAGAAAGTTCTTATTGTGGTTCAAGGATAAACCAATCCTCGGGAGACCATCACTCTTGCTCCAGACGCAGCGTCTACACAGCAGACAACTGTTTTCATCTGGAGGTGTTCTGGCCCGAGAGGATTCTGCGTGAGGTATCCAGGGTAACTGCAGGAGCAGGAAAATGACTTCTTCATGCTTTCAGCATTGAAGGGGGATGAGACAGGCGAGGCAAGATTTGGTCCTTGGGTGTTAACACATCTGTACAGAATCAGGAAGGAGGTAGACACAGGATGAAGGTGGAGAGGCCAGACCTCCGTGTTGTTTTTAGTCACCTTCTGGGACTGAGGGAGGGGTCAGTGCTTTAGCAAGGGCAGCTTGTATGTTGCTCTTCTACTGCAGGAACCATGGAAGAAGGGAGCAGATGGGAAGAAGTGCAGGCGCCTCCCAGAGACTCCTGTGCACAGAGCAGAGTGGGCTATTCTGCTGTTCTTTATGGGGGCTGTGGATGGAGTGCGCCCCACAGATGGCCTCACAGCCTCCATCTGGGGCATCCTTACGAAGGGAAACATGATGCTCCAGAAGCCATGCGGCAGGAGGCCAAGTGCTTTAATCCTCCTGCTCCATTCCTGGGGGGAGGGAAGGCGGGGGTGGAGCTGGAAGCCAAGGGAGCAGCTGATGCTCTTCCCTGAGCGGGAAATGAGGTTGCAGCTGAGGCTGGAATGGCAGGGGACCATGGCTGAGGTTCAGGGAGGGAGTCTGCAGACAGGAACGGCTATGGAGAACTGCGAGGATTCCTCATCAGACTGGAGCAAGGTCACATAAGAAGCCAGCTGTGAATGTCTGCCAGGAACACTGCGGCATAAGGAGTAACCAGCCTGGCTAGGGACAATGACCCAGAGAAGGAAGGATGCTACAAGCAAAGGCCTTGAGATTTCCCTTTGGTCACAGGTGTGATAGACTCACTCATCCCCACATCCCAGGAAGGCTTTCTAGGGAAGCTAGGAAAGACAGTAGGCGAAGAGGCCAAGAATCTCTCTGAGTCAGGCTCAGAATTTCTAAGGCATTATGGATATAGGTTTACAAACATGGGGCTGGGAGCATGGCTCAGTAGTAGAGCACCTGCCAAGAATCCCCCAGTGAGGGGCTGGGGTGTGGCTCAGTGGTAGAGCCCCTGCCTATAATCCCCCAGTGGAGGGGCTGGGGTGTGGCTCAGTGGTAGAGCCCCTGCCTAGAATCCCCCATTGAGGGGCTGGGGTGTAGCTCAGTGATAGAGCCCTTGCCTAGAATCCCCCAGTGAGGGGCTGGGGTGTGGGGAGCGCGGGGGTTGGGGGCACAGCTAGGTGGTAGAACACTTAAGCAGAATCCTCCTTTGAGGAGCTGGGGTTGTAAAGCTCAGTTGTAAAGTGTTTGCCTAGCAGTGCAAGGCTCTCAGTCCAATACCCAGCATCAAAACCTAACAGTCACACACCAATAAATAAAATAAAATAAGAAATAACGGAAAGAAAGGGGAGAAAAGAGAAATCAAACTCACAAAGGGGACTAGGTTGAATTCAGACTGGAGACGAAGCCGACTTCCAGAGGAAAACCTTTCTCAGAACTCATCCACGCCAGGGAGATTTCAGTGTTGCTCACACCTGGGAGCCCCTCACCTGCAAGCCCAGCCCTCCCACGCTCACCACAGCCACCGCAGTAGGAAGCTCAATTAATGAGAGACAGTGAAGAAACGTTTCTCTGCTTCTTCCTTTAAGGGGGAACTTCTTAGGCATTGAACTTCTTGCACTGAAGTCAGACTCCAAAATCTGCCCCGGGGCACCCAACCAAGTCTATGAAGGGCCTCCCGTGAGGATGAGCTACCCAGGGCCTCACAAGCTGCCTGTGCTCCAGGCCCTTTGAAGGGTCTACTGCACAAGCAGGTACGTGTAGTGGTTATGCTGTTCTTAAATGTTAAACAAGCTTGTCACAGTCTTTCTTTGGTTTGAGAACGTGCCAGAAGGGTGACTTGATGTTACAGGAACTCAGGCTGCTCACAAGGAGGGAAGAAGACGGCTCCCGACTGCCCGTGTGCCTGGTAGCAACAGTTATTTTTAGAGCCACTTTGGCAACAAGAAATAAAGAAGGAAGACTATAACCTAAAATTCCAACTAGATGTTGCGAGGTGTCAGCCCACATTTTCTTATCTTGAGAAAGTCAGCTGGACTCTTCTGGGCCTTAAAAACTCAATTGGGACAATGGGATGAAAATAGCCCGTGTTATTTAGAAAAGGCATTGGGAGATCTGCTATCAGAATTTACCACCTTCCCAGGTATTAAAGTAAAACTCCATTTCCTTTCTTCCCCATGTTTTTTTTTCTTCCTTTTGCAATACTAATGATTGAACCATGGGCCTTGCCCATGTTAGGCAGGTACTGTATTTGTGAGCCAAACTCCAGTCCCTAGCTAGGGGATTCTAGGTATGTGCTGTGTCCCTGAGCCATACCCTAGCCCCTTACTGAGGGATTCTAGGCAGGTACTCTACCACCGAGTCACACCCCAACCCCTTACTAAGGGATTCTAAGTAGGTGCTCTACCACTGAGCCACACCCCAGCCCCTCACTGGGGGATTCTAGGCAGGGGCTCTACTACAAAGGTATATCCATTGATTTTCCTAAGTTATATAGCCTGTTCTTGACGCCATTCTGTAGCCCACACTGTTCTCTACCTTGTAGTCTTCTGCCTCAGCCTTCCAAGGAGCTGGCATGACGGGTGTGTGCCACTGTTGTTCCCAGGTCTATTTACTTTCTTGTTGACCTAACAGAAGTGAAACAGTCATACCTTCTTACATTTCAGTAACAGGAAAGTAGGTGAGGGCCGGCTCCAAACCCAGCTTTGTGTCTATAACACCTGCTTTCCAACTGTAAGGTTTAGTAAGAACCACTAGAGGATTGTTAGCTGCTTTCTAGGTTGCTGGGACCAAATACCTGAAATCCAAGTTAGATTTATTATCAATTTAACAGAGCCTAGAGTCATTTGAGAGGAGAGCCTCTGGTGAGGAATTGTGCACATCAGAATGACCTGTGAGCATGTGTGCAGAGGGTTGTCTTGACTGTTAGTTGATGCAAGGGGGTTCAGCTCACCATTGGCGGCACCATTCCCTAAGCAGGTGATACAGGGCTATATAAGACAGCTAGATCTAGGCATGAGCCTGACAGCAAGGAGCTTTCTTTCATAAGAGGGAGTTGCAAGAAGTAAGCCAAAGTTACAGTCTACTTTGAACCCAAGTTGAGAGTCTCCCAAATATACCCTTTGGGCTTTGAGAGTGGGGGAGGAAATGAGGAACAGGAGGAAAAGAAAGGAGAAGGAAAACATGCGGGAAGGCCAGGAATATAACACATTCTGGAATCATCTGGGAAGGGGATTAAAGCTCAGGTATAGGGTGCAGGCTTGTCATCCCAGCTTCTGGGGAGACTGAGGCAGGAGGATTAAGGGTTTGAAGTCATCCTGGACTTCACAGTGAGTTTGATATCAGGCAGGGAAACTTAGTAAGACTCTATCTCAAAATAAAGCAAAGACCAACATAGCTTGGTGGGAAAAGACCCTGGGTCTAATCCCCAACACTATACCGAAAAATGAAGAGCTAACAAAATAAAGGCTATAGGGGCTGACACAATGGCTAAGTGGCTAACAGTGCTTGTTACACAAGCATAAGGATCTGAGTTCGAATCCTCAGCACCCACATAGAAAGTTTGGTGTGGCAGATACATATAAGCCTGTTACCCTAGCCTGTAATTCTAGCACCATGGGAGACAGAGAAAAGAGGGTCCCTGGGACTTGATGGTCACCAGCGTAGCTCCAGGTTCAGTAAAAGAACTTGCCTCAAGCAAGCAAGGTAGAGTGGGATACCTTATGTCCTTTTCTGGCCTCTGTAAACCTGTACACATGTGTATATACATCACACAGGCATGCACACATGCACATGTGCTCTCGTGCACACACACACACACACACACACCCAACAAAATAAAACAAACAAACAAAAAAAACCAAAGAGCTGAAGCTTACATTTCCCAATCTGCTGCAAGAGAGGGATCTAAACCCTATTTCTCTCCCTTCTGCCAAACCAACTTGATAAAATTAATGGTACCCTGCTTCCCCAATTTATGGCCAGCTATATCTCACAAATCTCACTTTTAACTCGAAGGCAAAGTATCTCCCATTTTAAAAACCTCTTTCAGTTTTAAATAAAGCTTGTGTACTCTGAGGCAGCCCACCACATCAGAACTCTACTGGGATAAAGGACCATCTCTGCCGCTACATGGTTCAGATTAATCTACCTGCTACCGCGAGCTGTCGTGGCCCATGTTGGCTGATGGAGACAGGTCCCTCTCCTCTTGTCAAATGGGAGAGTGATTGCCTTGCAGATGCTGCTGTAGCCTCAGGGCACTGCCTGGGAATTTTGCCTCCAATAGAAAGCTGTATAGATGCAGCCCGAATGTTCAGTGCAAAAAGGAATAGTGAGCTATCCGGGCTATGATTCAAGGGACCAGACGATGTCAGGGGATTGAATTTACTTCACCCCAAAGAAGTGTTTTCACCATGACTATAAACACGCCTCCATTCTGTCACAGTTTCTGGAGAGGCTGGCATGAGGAGGAGGTATCCTTTTGTTTCCTGCACAATAATCCCTTGACACTAAAGACCGTCTCTCCTTTGAACAGCCAAGATGGCTCAGTGATAAAGGTGCTTGCTGCCAAGCCTGAGGACATGAATTCGATTCCAAAGACCTACTTGGTAGGAGAGAGCTGGGACAGTCATGAATTCACATGTGCACATATGTTCACATGCAAACACTCATGCACATCCAAGTAAGTTTTTTTTGTTTCTTTGTTTTGTTTTGTTTTTAAAAGAGCTTCTACTTTTTCAAGCCTGTAATCCTAGCTATCAGGAGGCTGAAGCAGGAGGGTTATAAGCGGAAAGACAGCCCAGGCTACCCCATGAATGTACCTGAAATCTAAAAAATGTGCTGTTGTACCTGAGGCTCTGTTCTTCCTGTCGCATCCTGCAGCTGACACTTAAGACCTTTGGAAGGTACACACTGTCATTGGGTAAGTCCTGAACCTACACTCTGAGCACTGTGAGCAGGTGGTTGTGGAATTCGCTGTGTGGGATATAGACCCATGGCTAAAAGGTATCCAGGTATCTGGAGAACCATGACAAGCTCCATATAGTCCAGCACAGATCATCTTACCAACGTCCCTTTCCTATTCTAATTCCTCACCACACTGAGATTGGTCAGACTCATACACAACACCAGGAATGCCAACAGCCCTTGCCAGTGTGTGGTATGGCTTCTATGTAACACTCAAATTCAGTCCAGAATCTTTCCCTCATCCCTCGCTCCTCCCGTTCCTCCATGAGTCCCAGCTGTACCTCTTACCCAGTGAGTGACTATGGGCAAGGACCTGAGAAGGCCTGTTTGTGAAACAAGGACCAGGAGTAGGGCTGGGATCATTGGGTAGAGCATTGTGCCAAAATTCAAGAAGCCCTGGGTTCTTTCCTCACGCTGCATAAAGCAGGGGTGCGGTAAATACTTGCAATCCCAGCACTTGGGGGTGGAGACAGGAGACTCAGGAGTTTAAGGTCATCTTCAGCTACTAGAGAGTTCAGCCACTAGAAAGACAGCCTCAGATTCATAAGACCCAGTCTCAAAAACAAACAAGTAAGCAGCGTTTCTAGGGACGCTATGGGGATTAGTGGATTTGCATTTTGTAAAACACTTGACTCTGCCACTTAGGGCTTTTGTTTTTGTCTTGTTTTGTTTGTCACTCTTATAAAGCAGCTGCAAACAATGATTTAAAGGAGGGAAGATTTATCCTGGTTAACTTTTAGAGCTCTTGGTCCATAGCTGACTGACCCTGTTAGGTTTTAGACTGTGGTGAGGGAAATCCTTATGGTGGAGGGAAAGGAAAGGATAGATGGGGAGAAGGCAAGAAATCTTGAGTGCACAAGTACATACAGGAAGGAGACAGACAGAAAGGGAGAGGCAAAGAAAAAACAGAATGAGTGAGAGCAGGTGTGTGTGTGTGTGAGAGAGAGAGAGAGAGAGAGAGAAAATGAGAATATGAACAAGGTACAGAATATACCCCTAATGCCTCTACCTCCTAAGAGCTCATTCATCAACACACCCATCAACAGGTCAACCCATCTATGACACTAATGAAACCACCTCTCCAATGATGCCACATCTGGGGACCAAACCTTCAACCCATGAGATGTTAGAGATATTTGCTATATAAACGGCAAACACTGCACATGAAAAATTCCAAAAATTTCAGTGTGAGTTCAGGTTCGTATGAGATTTCCCTCCAAGACAATCACAAAAATCTACTACCCTCCTTCCACAATCCCCACTAACCAGAACAGGATTATCACACGAACTTGGGTCTGTGTCTCCAATCAAGCTGTGTGTGTGTGTGTGTGTGTGTGTGTGGAGGTGGGTATGCAGGTATGCACAGGTGCATGTGTGTGCATGTCCATGTGGAGACCAGAGGTCGATTTCATATTTTATTCCTCAGGTGCTGTCTACCTTGTTTTCTGAGACAGGGTCTCTCACTGACACACACCCCGCCTGTTCCTGATATGGGTAGGCTGGTCCATCAGGAAGCCTTAGGCATCCTCCTGCCTTGTCTCTACCAGCTCTGGGACTAGAAGTCCACACCATCAGGCCAGGGCTTTTTAACACGAATTTTGAGGATGAGACCCAGGTCCTTAAGCTTGCACAGCAAGCGCTTTCCCCCACTGAGCCCTCTCCCTGCTCAGTCTCCAGATCCTTTCAAGATAAGAGTCTTATCATTTAACCAGGACTGTCCCCGAGGAAATACCTACCATAAAGCTGAACACAGTTAATGCCTAAAATATATATGCTGATACATAGAAAAAGATGTCTATTTTAAAACCTTAAGAAAAAGGTCTGTTTTGTCACTTAAAGCTTTCCTCGTGTGTAAGCTTGTCACGTTCCCCCAAGGAGGGAAAAGTAGCCTTCTCCCCGTACATATATCTCAGCACAGAAAGTGAAATCTCAGCAGCTATGCACACCCAGGGCAATTCTTTCGACTAAATGACTCTCCCAGGCGCTGACACTCTAGTACCTTATAATTTATCATCAAATTATATGTTGGATTAAGGATTGCTAATTGTTACTCATCATCTTGAATTGGTTATTAACGAGCAGTGTCACTAATTACAAGGTCACCTAACACGGAACGGGGAGGCCCCACTGTCAATTCACAGAAAATGCCTGGCGCGGTATGCAGACGAGGCTCCACAAGCAGGGTGCAGTGAAATTCTCCCTTCAGACATCACAACACCTCAGGTCCCCGGTGCTTTCCTGGTGAGAGTCTTGTGTGTGTGTGGGGGGGTCTCACAGCTGGAGAGAGACTCTCAGATCAGCAGATGTAAAGCTGACAGCTCTAGCACTCAGCTGCTGAACTGAGCCAGGTGTTTGTAAATACATGGTGTACCTAGCCTAGTACCCTCAAGGCTAGACGTAAGCTCCCCTCCACATTCATCTTGGCTGATTTTCCACATCCATGCACACAATGTTAAGACTAGTAGAACTAGTTCATTCAAAAGGATTGCATGTGTGTGTGTATGTGTGTGGTGTGTAGTTGCTTATGTAAGTGTGTGTTCATGCATGCAGAGGCCAGAGGTATTGCAAGGAGGGCTACTTGTTGGTTTCCAGCCACTCGGCTAACTTAGACCTGAAATAATCACACAGAAACTGTATTAATTAAATCACTGCTTGGCCCATTAGCTCTAGCTTCTCATTGGCTAACTCTTATATATTAATTTAACCCATTTTTATTAATCTGTATATCACCATGAGGTTAATCTGTATATCACCATGAGATCGTGGCCTACCAGCAAAGTTTCAGCACGTCTATCTCCAGCTGTGGCTCCATGGCGTCTTCTCGGCTCCACCCTTCTTTCTCCTGGCATACAGCCTAGCTTTCCCCACCTAGTTCTGTTCTTCCCTGCCATAGGTTCAAAGCAGTTCTTTATTCATTAACCAATAAAAGCAAGACACAGACAGAAGGGCCTCCCCCATCACAGAGGTCAACCCCAAATGTCCTTCCTGATACCATCCACCTTGTTTTCTAAGACAGAGTCTCTCCCCGAATATGGAGCTCATACATTTGGCTAGGTTGGCTGGACACTGAGCCCCAGGAATTTCCCTACTTCCTCCTTCCCAGCACTAGGATTACAAGCCCAAAGCAACAAAACTAGATTTTTTTCCAAGGTCAGGTGCTCACTCCTACTTACATAGCAGGTACTTTCTTGAAGGAGGCATCCTCCAGCCCTCAATCTTTTTCTAATTATTTATGAGACCTGACCTCTCTCCTGAACCTCATCTGCCACTTGCCCACGTATCCACCAATGTTTAAGTGCTGGGTGTTCATTCAGAGGTTTAGCCCATTATCATCCTGATGGGAAACATGGCAGCATGCAGGCAGACATGTTGTTAGGGAGGCAGCTGAGATCAGCAGGATCAGCAGGCAGCAAGAAGAGAGAGTGAGTCACTGGGTCTGGCTCAAAAATGCCCCCAGTGACACACTTCCTCCAGTAAGACCAGGCTTACTCCAGTAAGACCAAGTGTCCCAACCCTTTCAAATAATATCATTCCCTGTGAGCCTTTGCAACCCATTTTCATTTACCCATTTTCATTCAGACCACCACAAGAAGATCCAGGGATTTTCCTTTCTCTGCCTCCATCTTACTGTACAACTGCTGGGATGGGATTTTGGAGAGATGGCTCAGAGGTTAAGAATGCTTACTGCTTTTTCAGAAGACTCAGGCTCAGTCCTCAGCACCCACATCGGGCTTCCACAGCTGTCAGCTACTCCAGCTTCAGGGGATCTGATGCCCTTTTCTGGTCGCCAAAGGCTCCAACATGTACATAGTGCACACAAACTTCTACAGGCACGTTCACGTAAGAATAAAAACAATCAAAAGTCTATAGGTCTTTCTTTAAAGTGCTGAGGTTACAGACTCACGCTTCTGCATCCAGCTTTATGGGTTCTGGATAATGAAACCCAGGTCCTCAGCAAGTGCTTTTTCCACTGAACCATCTCCCCAGTTCCACAAGACCACCTGGAAGCATGGTACATGTGATGGTTTGAAAGAAAATGGTCCCCAAAGTGAGTGGGATTATTAGGAAGTGAGGCCTTGTTGAAGTAGGTGTGGCCTTGTTGGAGAAAATATGCCATTGTGGGGGTGGACTTCAAGGTCTCTTTTGCTCAAGTTTCGCTCAGTGTGACGTCAGACTACTTCCTGTTACCTGCAAGATGTAGGACCCTCAGGTACCTCTCCAGCACCATATCTGCCTGCACATGTCCCATAATGATGAAAATAATAAACTAAACCTCTGAACTGTGAGCCATCCCAAATTAAATGTTTACTTTTGTAAGAGTTGCCATGGTCATGGTGTCTCTTCACAGCAATAGAAAGTCTGACAAGACAATGCAGTCCTGGACATTTGAAGTCAGAAGACTTCATAAAAGTTCTGATCTAGGAATACAGAGCTGTGAATATAACTCAACTCATGTGACATGCGCCCGGCATACACGAAGCCCTGGGTTCTATCTTGAGTATCACATAAACTCGGCCCTCTGAAGTGGAGGTAGGAAGATAAGAATTTCAGGTCCCCTCACTACACAGAAGTTCAAGATCAGGTCTCCACTAGATCCTGCTTCAGAGGCACCGCGGTGAAGCTTGCTGTTCTTCCAGTTCCAGCATCGAGATGGGGCGGCTCACAACCAGCTGTAACTCCAGATCCAAGGGGACTGATGCTCTTTTCTGAACTTCATGGGCACCTGCACACATGTGACATAAACTCACACACACACACACATATATATATATACACATGAAAAGAAGGCTTTTCAAAAGGCTGGGGGCCAGCCATTTTGGTTCTCTGTATAGTAACACATGGGGCTGCAGGCAGGTGCCTCCTTGGGCCTTTGTTTTCTTTGAGGTCACCTGCCCACGCTCACCTAAAATCTCAGCTGTAGACAATGAAGGACAGAGAACCAACAGGAAACTTTAGCGAATAGCTCCTTAGGTCAGAGGGGGACAACAATGTAGGCTGAGTGCGGTGGTGCAGGCCTGTCATCTTAGTTGTCCCAGAGGCTGAGGCAGGAGGATCACAAGTTCCTGTCTGGTCTAAAGAATAAGTTCAAGGCCAGCTTATGCCACTTATAAAGACCCTATCCCCAAACAAAAAGTGAAAAAATAAAACTAAAGGGCTGTGAGGTGGCTGGGTGGGGGGGCCCTTGCCTGGTACTCAGGAAGCGCTAGCTGCAGTGTTCAACACTAGAACAAAAGAAACGGACTATGCTCCCCTAAAGCAAAGATTCCTTAAAGTTTTGATGTTTTTATTTACATGCATGGATGTGTACCTGTGTGGGTTTTTGCACATGAATACAGTGTCCGGGAAGGTCAGAAGAGTGCATTGGATTTCCTGGAGCTGGAGTGACAGGTGGTTGCTTGGTGCCCAACGTGGATTCTGGGAACTGCATTTGGGTCCTCTGCTAGAGCAGCAAGTGCTCTTTGGCCCCCAGGGTGAAACTTCTTATCCTCCATCCCCTACCAGGAAATCTAGTATGCAATGCTTTATTTAGACTATGCTATTTGGAATATGACAGGCTCCCTGTACCCTTCAATGGAGTATAATCATAACCACTAACATCTTGGCATTACTGGATGGAGGAGAAATGACCATGTCCTCATGATTAAGAAAGCACATTCTATCAGCTTAATAATATCAGCAGGCCCATAAAACTCCTTTCCGACAATTAAATCTCCCTACCAACCATTAACAAATTAAGTGTCTGGTAAGTAAAGACGCACAAAGAGGAGACCGCTGGTGCATGCTTCCATTTTGTACATCGGAAACTCGTGTAATATTAATGGCTCAGGATCACAACTCTATGTTCTTGAGTCTTTAAAGCGCATATTAATCATTTGGTAATGTGGCAGCAACTTGAGGGATGCCAGGTCCTGTTTCACACAGAGCCTTCCTGCGCAGACGGGCCCGTGTCCGCCGGCCAATTCACCTTAGCTATGAGTGTAGCTCAGCGGTAGCTCTTTTGATGAGAATCCTTCTGTGAGGGAATGATGGTGTGACTCAGAGGCAGAGCAAGTGTCCGTTGAGGGGTGAAAGCAAAAACACCTCAGTGTAAGAACACCTGCCTAGAAACCTCCAGTGAATATCTGGGGGTGTATGGATTAGCAGTAGAGTTCTTATGAAGATTCCCTATTGAGGGGCTGAGGGCATGACTCAGGAGAAGCATTTGCCTAGAATCTTACAGTGAGGGGATGGGGGCATGGCTGAGAGGAAGAATACGTGCCTGGAATACCCCAATGAAGAGCTAGCAGCAGAACTTTTGTTTACGCCCTTGTTCTATTGCCACTATTACACACACACACACACACACACACACACACACAAAGGTACTAGGCCATCAAAGTTCCTCACTGTGACCAACCCCCCCCCCCCGTTATCACCTCATTCTTTCAGTCATAGCAGGGGACCAGCCTCTCCCTGTGTCTGAAAGACATGAGGGAGGAAGGATAATTTCATTAAAATATGAAACTTAATGTCTTTAAGTTCTGAAGGTCATTGGGTCTTCACATACTCTCTGTTAAAGTTTAAATATCTCTGTGGGTTGTACCTTGGCTCTCAGGTAATGCCTTCTCAGTGATGAGTTTACACTATGACTTACAGACAACTGAGGGATCATTCTGGAACACTGCAGAAAGAGCTGAACTGGGCTACGACACAGCTTCCTTTGAGATGGCCCTCAAAGTCCACCTTCCGTGGTTTTTGAACCTGCTCATTGATTGTACCACTCTCAGGCAACTTTTCAGCTTTTGGTTTGAGACGGAAAATCAAAAAGACTTCTCAAACCCTTTCTCCGGTGTGATGATGCTCCTGTTTTCCTTTTGTGGCTGTGATAAAATATTCCAAACAAAAAGCAACTTAGTGAAGGAAAGGGTTTGTTTGGTTTACACTTCCAGGTCTCAGCCTATCACTGAGGGCAGAGGCTCAAGAAGAAACCAGAAGTAGAACCCTTAGGGAATGCTGCTTACTGGCTTGCTCATTGGCCCATGCTTGGTTAGCTTACTAACACAGTTCAGGACCACTTGCTCAGGGAATGGTGCTGTCCACAGTGGACAGGGCCCTACTACACAAATGAACAGTCAAGACAATCTCCCACCAAAGTGTCCATAGGCCAATCTCATCTAGGCCACCTCTCAGCCGAGACTCTTTCCCCAGGTGACTCCAGGCTGTGCCAAGCTAACAGTTAAAGCTAGCTAGGATAGGTTGTTAATTTTGGCCATTGACTTGATGAACCCAAGGGACATCTGGATTATTAAAGCACATCTCTGGGTGTGTCTGCGAAGGCATTCCAGACAGAAGTGAGAAAGAGGTAAGAGCCAGCCTAAATGTGAGCAGCACCGTGTCACAAAGCTGGGTACCCGCTGGAATAAAAGGGGGTGGGAAGAGAAAGGCATCACTCTCTCCCTCTTTCCTGCCTCTAGGCTGTGAGCTGCTCCTCTCTACCATGCTGCTCCTGCCATAACAGACTTGCCTCTGAAATGCTGAGTTAAAACCAATCTTGTTTTCCAGGCATGTGTGGTGGCACACACCTTTAATCCCGACATTTGGGCAGCAGAAGCAGAAGGATCTCTGTGAGTTCGAGGTCAGCCTGGTCTACCTAGTGAGTCTCAGAACAATTAGAACTACATAGTGGGACCCAGTCTCCAAAAAAAAGTACATCTTGTCTTCCTTAAATTGCTTTTTCTCAGATACTTGTCATGGGAATTTAAAAAACTAACATATTTTGTTTATCACAGATTTGCAAACCAAGACAGAGCCTACACACACCTTGCTTTCCTGCTTGATATGAAAAAAACTTTCACTAAAGTCAGACTTGGAGAAGCTGCCCTTCCCACCTCTAAAGACTGAAGACAGAATTAATCCTATTTTAAGAGTTGGGGACTGGACTTCTGGGCAGTGGTGGTGTATTCCTTTAATCCCAGCACTTGGGAAGCAGAGGCAGACAGATCTCAGTCAGTCTGAGGCCAGCCTGGTCTACAAAGGGAGTTCCAGGACAGCCAGGACTGTTACACAGAGAAACCCTGTCTCAAAAAAACAAAACAAAACAAACAAACTAAAAAAAAGAGTTGGGGACTGGGAAGATGGCTCAGTTGGTAAAGTGATTGTCTCACAAAAGCGATGACCCCAGTTTGATCCCAAGAGCCCACATAAAAGCCAGGTACCACCGTTGTAATCACGGTAACAATGAGATGCGAGACACATACAGGAGTTCTCTGGAAGCTCCCTGGCCAGCTAGCCTGGCATCGAGGCAAAGTTCCATGCCAATAAGAAACACTGTTTCAAATGAAGATGCCTGGGGAACGATGGCAGACATCCTCTGACTGTGTGTGTGTGTGTGTGTGTGTGTGTGTGTGTGTGTGTGTGTGTGTGAGCTTGGGATTGACAAGATGGTTCAGCAAATAATGGTGCTTCCCATGCAAGCCTGTCACCCACCCGACCTTTGATCCCAGAATCCGGACACAGGTGAAAGGGGAGCGCCAACTCCGCAAAGCTGTCCTCTGACCTCCACACGTGTGCCGCTAGGTAGAACGATGCTGCCCCCTCCCCCATGCCATACCCCGATCTCTATTACCTGTCAATGCGACACTATAGGAAAAACCTTTGCAGATGGGATTTTATTGCCGATGCTGAGCCGAGACGTTGAGATAATTTAGTGTTTTCACAAAGGTTAACCAAGGGTAGGTAAGATCATAGACTGTGAAGCCGTGTAACACCCGAGGAAGGATGAAAAACTGGATTATTACCAATTTTAAACTTTCATTGCAGCCATATGAAAGCGGCGCCTAAGACATGTAGCTGTTGCAATAAACTGCAATTGTCTCCCTCAGCCAGGAATGATGGTCCTAAGGCACCATCACTCCTCGGGGAGCTGCTTTCACAGCACCGCGCCAGCCTTTGCCAGCCTCTCCCAGCCCTGCTCCGTGGCTCAAGCTGACCCTTGGGCCTGGGGTCTCACTGTCCGGCAGATCTTTCCCAGCCCCGCCAGAGCTTACTTGCCACAGACCTGATGGGGAGAGAGGGGTCGCCGGCGTCCCACCAGTCTTTCGGGGGACTGATGTACATGCACCACAGCTCCCAGCTGTACCCATGGGCGGAGTTCTCGTAGCGCTGCACTTCGAAGTTGTCCTGCTTGATGTTGTCGATGGAGGGGAGGATGACCCGCTTCCGGTTTTCCTGGATGCGGGACAGGACAGGCTCGGCCCTGCAAAAGCAGAGAAGGCACCATCAAACTCTGTCTCCTGGGGGCAGGCGACAGCCAGCAGGCTTCTAAAACTGCCCCAAATGAAGACAAACCGAAGGCTGGAACTAGGCAGGAAACCGAGGTATGCAAAGCATGTGACTGACGAGAGTTTTGAGTAGCGACGGCCACGACGGTTTCTAGGTTTGGTTTCTCCAGTTTGTTTTGAGACAGACTTTCATGTGCCCCAGCCTGGCCTCAAAGGCTGTGTAGAAGAGGAGAAACCTGAGTTCCTGGTCCTCCTGCCTCGACTCTCCTGGTGCTGCAACAGCAAGAACGCGCCACGACAGCCCTTCTATGTAAGCCTGGCGATCTAGCCCTCGGTCTCCTGCATGTTAGGCAAGCAGTCTACCAATCAAACTACATCCCTAGCCTGATGGGGTTTTTATTTGAAGACTGTTCTGTTAAGTTGCCCCGGCTGGCCCTGAACTCCCAGGTAGCCCAGGCTGTCCTAGAACTGCCAATCTTCCTGCCTCTACCTACTGTTGGAATTAGAAGCATGCCTCGGCCTCTAATTTAAAATGCCTGGTTTATATGGTGCTCGGGATGGAACCTAGGACTTAGTGCATGTTAGGAAAGCCCTCTACCAACGATCCCTATTCATGAACAGTCTGGATGTGTTTTCAAGTGTGCAGTACTCACTCATAGCAAAATCGCTATCATGATGCCTGTGTGGACAGGAGAAGCCTAGCAGGAGTATTTTGTGGATGTGACTTCAGCGCCCTTGGAGGGCAGAAGAGGGAGCTCCAGGTGGATGTAAGCCCCCTGGTGTGCATCCTGGGAACCAAACTCAGGTCCTCTATCAGAGCTGTAAGTGCTGCACCATCTCTCCAGCCCCGAGCCGTTTTAATATATTATTTATTTTTTCATCATAAACACAGTTCCCATCTCTGCATGTTCTATACGGTTTCCTCCTCAGAGCACAGTCTGCCACTTCTTGCTGATGTCTTTTTCGTTTTTCTTTTTCTTTCTGCTGGTACTAAATTTCCTATCCTCAAATAGGTCATTCCCGTGCTGGATTTAATAAGCAGCTTCATTAGTTTCTTTGTGTGGGCTCGACTATTTTTGTTGTTTTAATTGATTATCTAATTGATTGCTTAAAAGGATCTGATTGGTCTGCAGCAGAAGGCTTGGAACTAATTAAACCCAGAGTCAGGCAAATCTCGACTCCCAGCTGTGCCTCCTCCAGCAAGGCTGCAGCCTGGCTTGAACAGGCTCGGGTTTCAAGGTGTTAGCTGGCTGGCTTAACCCAGAGCAGATGGTCAAGCCACCGTGTGTCTGTGAGGCTGATCACAGGAAGGAATCACTTTCAGCATCCTAGAAGCTAAAGATGGCTCCTGGAAGCCGAGACATTCATCTTGCAGCTTGGACCAGAGCGTAGACTTTGGAAAAGAGTCAAGTGGAAAAATCCCATTTCTTTGTGCTCTTTGGAAGAATAATGAGAACTTACAGCCGGCAACAATCTCTTTTCATTTGCAGCTATTGAATTACCTGTTGGCTCAGCTCATCTTTCTATTTAAAATGAGCAATAAAATATACCCTGGGCCGTTGACTGCCTCCTATACTTTTTACACACATGGTGGAAGTGGAAGCCAGAGGGAAATTATTCCCCTCAGCTTCTACAGCGTTCTCCCTCATGTCGTCACTGGAGAGAGTTTCTCTTTGTGTGTGTGTGGGGGGGGGGTGGGTGCTGTTCTTGGCAGCCAGCAGAAAGCAGAGCCACCAAAGAGCTTAGCGCCAATGTCACCTGTCCGGAGAAACCATGCCTCCTTTTTCTAAGTAAGGAGGCTCACTTTCTGCACTTTAGAAAAAACATTTTTACTTCTTAATTTTTTAAATTTGGTATTGCATGTGTGTGGTGTTTATTGTGTGTATGTAGTCATGTGTGTGAGAACATATGTGTACGAGTATACATGGGTGTGCTCACATATGCAGAAGCCAGAGGTTACTGTCAGGTGTCATTCTTGATCCTGATCCACCTTCTTCTTATTGTTTATTTTAAAGATATTTTTGTTTATGTATATGTGTGTATTGTCTGCTTGTGGGACTGCGTTCTCCAGGAGCTGGCCTTGGAGGAAGATGGTTGTGAGCTGCCTGATGTTTGTGCTGGGAGCTGAACTCAGGTCCTCTGGGAGAGCAGCAAGCACTTTTAACCATCAAACGGTCTTTCCAGTTTGGGCCCTCCATTGCTCTCTCTTTCTCTCTCTCTCTCTCTCTCTTTTTTTTTTTTTTTTTTGAGACAGGGTTTCTCATTCAACTCGGAGTTCATGGATCCCACTAGGCTGGATGGCCAGTGAACCGCAGAGATCTGCCCATCTCCGCCCCCCCAGGGTAGGGATTATGGGTGCTCACCACTGTACCCAGCCTTTCCTGTGGGGGCTGGGAACCAGAACTCAGATTCTCATGCTTGCATCACAAGACCCTAACCGACCAAACATTTTAAGTAAGCCTTCAAAGTAATGGGTTTCATTGAGATATTTCCACACACGCAACGACAATACATTTTACTCTTTCTCTCTGTGTGTGGTGCGTGTGTATGTGTGTATGCAGATGTGCCTGCCTGTGCATCAAAGTGGGAGACTAGAGGACGTCAGGTATCCTGCTCCATAATTTTCCACCTTAGTAACTCAGAACAGGGTCTTCCAGTGAGCCTAGAACTAGCCTGGTAGTCAGTGAGCCTCAGCGAACCTCTTGTCTCCACCCATGACAACATAGGGGTTATAGGCACACACAGGGCTATCCCTGGCCCTTTTTTTTCCTTCAGTGACGTCAGTGCTGCGGATCTGGATGCACACCCTCATGCTTACACAGCAAGCACTCTCTCAAGGGAACCCATCCCCCATCACCTTCAAACAGTGTTTCCACAGCCCAGGACCTTTCTCATTTCTTGATCCCCAACTCCACCCTGGAGTGTCCTGGGACCCTACTGTATTTCCTCTACTCACCCAACAAATCTCGATCCCCCTAATTGGGGGGGGCTTCCACATGTGAGTTGCTCTGCCAAAGAGATGTGGACATAAGTAACAGTGTCAGGGCTGAGGGGAAACTTGGATAGCCATCTCAAGGGTGGACTGAAGCTCTCACGTGGGTCAGAGACTCTATAAGTCTGACCGGTTGTCTAGAACTTTCATGATTATGCTGGTGAGGGGGCTCAGCGGGTAAAGATGCTTGCCACCAGGCCTAACAACCTGAATTCCATCTCTGGGACCCAAATAGAAAGAGGAGAGAACCAGTTTCTGCAAGGTGTTGTTGGATCTCCACACATGCTCCCTGGCATGTGATTGTGGAGAGTTGAAATGTTGACGGCCCAGAGCCAAATTATCATGGGCTATGTGCTACTGGCTTGCTTCCCCTGGCTTGCTTAGCTACCTTCTTCTATGGCCTATAATATACTTCTATCCTGGGCATCACCTGTTCAGGGATGGCCCTACAGACATACCCGTAGGCCAATCTGATGGAGGCAACTCCTCAACTGAAGTTCCTTCTCCCCAGGTGACTCTAATTTGTGTCAAGTTGATAAAAATTAACTGGCAGAGAATGCATGTGCACACACATGTAAATGTTCATGTGTGCCAGGTAATGACCTCAACTGTCATTTTTCCATTCCCATCTCTCCTGTTACTGAGGCCCCATAACCAGGCTAGGCTAGCTCCTTCCTCAGCTTCCCCAGGGCAGTGTGCACGACCAGCCTGGCTTTTCCACCTGGGTTCTAAGGTGCTAACTCAGCTGCTCACACACCTTACTGACAGCTCTCTCTCTTTTCAGACCCAGGCTGAAGTTCTCCCTGGATCCCAGGACAAGGAAGACATTCAAACGGGGCCACAGAAACACCCAGTTCAAATGCCACAGGGAGAATAGAGGCATCTTCAGTGTCCTGGGCCAATGTGGAGATTTTTTTCACCCAGTAAATGGTGAGACACACTGTCTCTCATGAGAAAACACACAAGGGTTTTAATTCAGAAAGGGACATGGGATCCTTTGGCTGCAGTGTAGAAAGGAAGTCGGCATGGCAAAGGCTGACATCAGAGCCTCGTTAGAATTAGACCACAGAGGAATTTGACTCTGCTGGCCCAAGTTAGATGATACCTTTCAGGGAAGATGCCAAATACTGCCAGTTTGGAATGCCCATTGTGTTGACTGACGGGACTGTTTCAGTGTGACAATGGGAAATTCCAAGGGAGGAGCCATCTGAACCAGGCACGTGCCCAGCCTAGACCAGTGTCACAGATCCAGTAAGTGGCCAGGTGAGGTGGTGCACCCTGTCATCCCAGCTCTCAGGAGATGGAGGCAGGAGACTCACTGTAAATGCAAGGCTAGCCTGGGCTACATATTGAATTCTAGGCCAGTTAGAGATTACATAGCCAAATGCACCAAAGAATGAATTCAGAGATCCATTGCATTCCTGAGGGTGAATGAGAACACACCGCCCCAAAGTAGAGAGGGGGCCGTCTCAGCAGAGTGAGTGTGAGATGGGAGAAGTGGTTAGGAGGGAAAGTGATGGAGGGGAGGTGACTGGTTGACAGGCAGGGGGTAGAGGCCAGTCTCTAGACGGGAGAAGGATGGGGAATAGGTTAATTAGTGAAGTAATTTCTATGTAAGCATGAGAACCCACGTTCAATCCTCAGAATCTGTGTAAAAAAGCCAGACATGGTGGCACACACTTGTAATCCCAGGGAAGGCAGAGATAGGAGGATCCCTGAGTCTCACTGGACAGTCATTTAGCCTTCGAGGTGAGATTTATGGCAGTGAGAAACCCTGCTTTGAAAACTAGGGTGGATAACACCTGGAGAATGACACCCAAGGTTATCTCTGACCTCAACACACATGCACACATACACCTGTACACGCATACATAGCTCCCTCTACTCCATACGTAACCCAGACACAGTTGGGTCCTTTACCAGAGAAGTTAGTACTCTTAGCCACCAAGTCATTTCTCTAGTCCCTATCTGTTGTTACTGTTTTAGAGAAATAACTTATTTTTGAGACAGGGACTCATGTGTCCCAGGCTGGCTTTGAATTACTATCCACCACAATGATCATGATGGTTAATCCTAACTGTCACCTTGACAGGATCTAGAACCAAAACAGATGTCTGGGAGGGCAAGCCCTGAAGTAGCTTCTAACTTGGGTTAACTGAAGTGGGGAGACCCACCCTGAGTATAGACGGCATGATCTTATGAGCTGGGGCCCTAGACTGAATAAAAACAAGAAAGTGAGCTGAGCACCAGTGTCCATCTCTCTCTGCTCCCTGACTGTGGCTGCCTCTCACTCCTGCTTCTGTGGCTTCCCATCAAGATGGACCACACCCTCAAACATGAGCTAAAGTTGGTTTCTTTCTTTTGTAAGTTGCTTTAGCCAGGTATGTTTGGTCACAGTGATGAGCAAAGTGACTCACAGACTGATGACAACAATAACAGTGTCTAGAAAGCCAGCCCATGATTCATTTTCTTGCTTTTGAACTTCATCCCAATGGCCTTCTCACCAAGCATCCCTTCCTTTCTCTTAGAAACAGGTGAAATGCCCCACCTCCCAGATTCAGCTCTTGCTACATAATACGTTTTGGCTCATGACCTACCAGCCAGCAGTGAATTCCACATGGGCATCGAAAAAGCCAGTGACCTGTCCAGTGGCCACCTTCCAGCCCTCGATGCGTGCTCGGATCAGGCCTTCTCTCTTTTGATTGCGTACCACCTTCACCAGCCCAGGGTACCGTTTGTGGACATACTCTTCCAAGGGGGCCTTCAGCTCCTCTATAAACGACAGAAATGCAAGACATGCTTGAATAAATCACCTTAGACCTGCATCCCAAACACTGTGATAGGGCTGGGTAGATATTCAGTAGTTCGTAGTCCTAACACCTCAAGGAAACTGCCAGAGTTCAGGTCCCAGCATCCACACTGGCAGCTCAAAATCACCTGAAACTCCAGCTCCAGGGAACCCGGTGCTCTTTTTTGGCCTCCATAGACATCTGCATACATGTGTACATATTCACACGCAAATATACAAATATGCATAGCTTAAAAGCATTGAAAATAGATATTATAAAACATCAGGATATTTATACACCTTTAGAAAGTTTCTTGATTGCAAAAAAAGTTGGCATATGAAGAATTTTAACTCTCTGGCAGTTAGAAAGCTGGAATATATCTCCACATCCTCATCTAAGATGGCTGTGTTGTGACGCATGTAACTGGTTAACACTGACTGTCAATTTGGCAGAATCTAGACTCATCTAGGAAGACATACATCTGGGCACATCTGTGAGGTAACCTCTTAGGTTGGCGGAAGCGGGAAGCCCCATACTGGACGTGGATGGCACCACATATGGGCTGGGATCCCGGACTGAATGAAAACAAGAAGGTGAGCTGAGTACCAGCTTCCATCCCTCTCTGCTTCCCGCCTGTAGGGAATTGCAATGGGACCAGTTGCCCCACTCTCCCATGCCGTCCTCCCAAGAATGGACTGTGCACCCTCAAACCGTGAGCCACAATAAACCCTTCCTTGCTCACATTGCTTTTATCAGGTATCTTGCCATTGATGCTAGAAAAGTAACTAATACAGGGAGTAAAGGAAGTGGAAGAAAAGATGTTCTGTGGATAACGCAACATCCTCTTCAGCAAGAAGCCAGTCTCTGCCTCCCTAGTGTTGAGATTAAAAGTGTGTGCCACCACCTTGTGCTTTCTGTTTGCTTGCTTGCTTGTTTAAGACAGAATCTCTCGTTGAACCTGGATCTTGCTGATTCAGCTAGTTGCAGGGATCCTCTGGCCTTTGCCTCTTCAGCGGTAGGCCAGAGGCATGCACCACTGTACACTGTTCTTCAATGTGGCTTTGCTGTATAGCGCTCTAACAATTCCTTTAGCAGAAATTGTATAGATCCCGTGCACCTTAAGGATACCCGGCAGCTTTTGCCAATTTAAAGGCATGTGTTTTCACACTGGCCTCTCTGTGTTATGGGTTTTATTCCTTAAAGGTACAGCCTTGTGGCTCCTGGAAGAAGAGAGGATGGGGTGTTCTGATGAACAAGGAGAAGTGAGGAAGAAAAGACAGAGTGTTATGGAAATTCCTGTCAGTCAAGGGCTGGGATGACAGGAGGAGGAGAAAGTCTGTGCATGGTCCCCCCCCACCCCGACCCCAACACCAAACCCATCTGTTTAAACGCTAACCCTTCCGCATTCCAGTACGGGCCATGGTGTGTATGTAGAAGTCGGAGAGCAACTTGCAGGAAGGGGCTCTCTCTTCCCAGCGTATGGGTCTGAGGAGGGAGCTCAAATGTCACACTGGCTGGCAAAGCTCTGCTATCTGTGAGCCATCTCTTAGCCTCTCACAATGATTCTTATTTCTCTTCTTTTCCTCCACAGTTTAAAGGGATCTGAATGGGAGTTTCAGAACTGGGCAGATAGCCTGAGGAAGCCGTGTCAGAGATGTCAAAAAAAATGGCCACAGATGAAAGTGCTTCCACAAGCCACAGAAAGGAGCTATTTGGATTGGGAGAATTAGGGGAGACAGGGTAAAGATAGGCAGGGGGTAGGGGGTCGTGCACACACTTATTCCACCACGCATTGACACACAGAGAAATTTATCACTGCAGGGCAGGTGAACTCTTTCACCTGGGCAAAGAATGATAAGCCTACTAGAAAGCAGTTAATAAGGTGGCCTAGAGGAAACCCTGCCCGTGGCAATGGATTAAATACTATTCATTTGAAAATAGCTTCTGAGAAAGAAATGGGCCTGGGGAGATGACTCGTGCTAAATCACTTGCTGCACAAGCGTGAGGACTTGAGATTGGCTCCCCAGAACCTATTATAAAGTCAGGCATGGTGGCATGAGCCTGTAATCCCAATAGTAGGTGGGGGAGGGTGGATACTAGAAGATTCCTTGATGGCCAGTCTAGCACCAGGTTTAGTGAGAGACCTTGTTTCAAGGGATTAAAGTGGAGAGAGATTAAGGAAGAAAACACCCAGCATCAACCCTTGACCTCAATACATGCCTACACAGGGAGTATATGTGTGCATATGCATGCATATAATACACACACACACACACACAAATAAAAAGGACCAGGGGTGCTGCTCAGTGGTAGAGCACTTCCACTCCCAACACTGGAAAAAAAATAAATTAAGAAAGACTAACACTTGGTGTAAGTTTTTTTTTTCTTCCTCAAGACAAACTCAAATAAGAAAACAAAAACCTATTTCTGCAGAGATAAATGTTTACCTTCCAGGACTAGAGGAAATCCAATACTAAATTGGCCAGGTGCCATTTGGGAATCCTTATGTGGCTGAGGGTTTTGATAAACAGTATTTGGGGGAGTTGGGGACGGGGAGGAGGAAGCAGATGCCACCCATAATCAGAAGGGACGAGCAAAGCGGGGAGCATCTGCTTCTTAGCAATAAAAGCAACAACTGCCATCCAGGCTTAGTGTAAACTGGAAATAAGAAGGGTTCAAACTAACAGGGGAGGTTGTTATTACGGAATTCTATCCAGACTCCTAATGCTCCTCAGTGTTACGGAATATTCCCTTGGTATTCCCTTGTCTCAAGACCCTGTTCAGGAACAAGGGCTAACCCGGGAGTCTCGCTCCACCTACTTTCAAAAGCAATGCAAGTAGCCCATGGCCACATGGGCTTGGGAGGTGGCCATTTGGCCAGGGACTGAATGGAGTCCATGGATCCACACTGTACACAACCTCACCTCTCCACCCTCACGGTCGTTAGGGCTGCGGGCTGAGAATAATCAAACCTCTGATCTCGCAACCTGTGGGTGCATAAAGAATTGTTCTGAGCTTGAGAGTGTTCTAGAGGGTGAATTTGCATGGCTGTCACTGGAAGGTCTAAGTAACAGCCTGAGAAGTTGTGTGCGCATGCATCTGTGTTTGTGTGTGTGTTTGTGTGTGTGTATGTTTGTCTGTGTCTATGTGAGTGTATGGGCACATAATGAAACAAATCTTTAAAACCTATAGACTATTTGTTTTGGGAAGTTTCTACTTAATTTTTAAAATATTTGCACTGTAATTGACTGAAGGTAACCCAAACTGTAGAATGCAAAATTTCAGGTAAGCGGTGGGTGACAACTGTCATGCCCAAATCAGGGTTTTATTACTGTTGCATCCATCAGCCACCACACCTCCCCCCAATCTGATTACTGACATCACTCCCTGCCGACAGCTGCTGAGATAAGGGACCTGCTGCTCCCTGGGAAAGTGTGGGCTGTGGCAGCTGGGACTGAGCGAACAGCGCATATGGTGTGTTCCAATTAGAAAACAGAACAACGGGGGCTGCCTCCAAGCCAGGCATCCTCAGAGTCCGAGTCACCTGGGAGCCTGGGAAAATGCAAGTTCCCTGGCTTGTCTTGAAGATGGTGTAATAGAGCCAGCCTCAGCGGGGTTTGCTGAGGGGTCTTATGCCAACATAGGAAGAAGTTTCAGAAGCACACATAACAAAAAGGTACCATTGGAAACATCTGAAAAAAATGTTTAGGTCAGCAGTCTTAAGCACACCCAAAGTGTCCTAGGAATGTTTGATCATGTCAATCATAAATCCCCGAGTCCACCAAAGCAGTGGTTCTCAACCTGGGGGTGGCAACCCTTCTGGGGTGGTAGAACGACCCTTTCTCAGGGGTCGCCAAAGACCTTTGGAAATATCAGATATTTACATTGTGATTCTTAACACTAACAAATTACACTTATGAAGTAGTTATGAAAGTCATGAAAATCATTTTATAGCTGGTGTGTAGGGGCATGGTCACCGCAGTGTATCAAAGAGTCGCAGCATTAGGAAGGTTGAGAACCACTGTTCTAAAGACTTTAATTTCCCCTGCCCCAGCCCCTGGTGACCACTGATAATATTTTTCTGTCTCAGAGTTTGCCTCTTGTGTCTGCTAACCTTGCTCACTCTTGAAGTATTTAAAAGACATTTTATCTCCCATTGTTGTGGAAGAGAAGAGAGGTGTGTGTGTATGTGTGCATGTGTGTGCCATGGCACACGTGTGGGGAGACCAGAAGGCAGCGGTGTGGAGCTGGTTCTGTTCTTCTACCTGCATACGAGCTCCAGGGTTGCACTCAGGTCACTGGCTTGTGTAACAAGGACCTTCCCTTGCTTAGCTGTCTTGCCATCTCAGTCACTTTTAAAAAGATAATTATTTTTTATTATCTTGAAATATGTGTGTGTGTGTGTGTGCACGTGCATGCGTGTGTTCCAATTTGTGCTAGTTTCATTCTGTTGCAGTAAGAAATCACTCTGACCAAAAGTAATTTAGGGGAGAGAGAATTCATTTGACTTATACTTCCTATTCCTAGGCTGTCATTGAGGCAAGCTAGGGCAGGAACTTAAGCAGGAGCCTGAAAGCAGAACTGCTTGTAATTCCATGCACCATCACCTCTGACCAGAGGATTCACTCTCAGCCAAGGAAGTACAATAGGGATCACCAGGGATGCTCCTTGCTGGATCTCCAACAGGTTCATGCTTGTCTGGCTTTCTTATACAGCCCAGGACAACCTACCCAGGGAATGGTGCTGCCCACAGTGGGCTGGGCTCTCCTATAGCAATAAAAATCAAGAGAATGTTCCTTTCTGCAACATGCCGATTGCCAATCTGAGCCAGACAGTCCCTTAATTAAGGCGACTCTAGGCAATGTCAAGTTAACAGTTAAAGGTAAGTAAGACACCACCGATCAATTTCTCCATGGTCGACCCTTGCTCCTGGTCAGCTCTGTGCACTTTCCTAGGTCACCAAAAGCTACCACCTATCTGGAAGGATCTAATATAACACTTAGATAAGCTTCCTCCTCCAAATGGGACCTTGCAATAGGAAGTGTTCTTCATTGTGATTCCTACTTGAAAATCTCAGTGTTCTTGGTGGTAGAGGCAGAAGAATCAGGAGTTTGGGGTCATCCTCAGCTATGTGAATTTGGCCTCAGAACAAAATCCCTTCAGGCTGGGTGAGTGGATTGCAGCACTGCATACCTGCATCTTATTAGCACCTCATAACTTTCCCATACCAGCTTTTGATTGTACCCGTGGTGAGGGCTCCCAGTTCGCCAAGACCCGGGGTTCAATGACACTCAGCTCAGAAGACACGATTTTATCACAGACACTCATCGGGATACTTTACATTTCCTAAGCATCATTTTTCCCTGAGATATTTTCATATCTTATGTATGTGCAAATCAGTTACAAAAAAACAGACTTAAAATTCCTAGATTCCCAGGTGTGCAAGGAAAGATCTTTATGCCTAAAATAACCAGCCCACTAACTATAAAAAATGCAACCAAACCAGGACCAATGCTTAGCTAATCTTCACAGCCGCCTTGATTGGATTAAGATTTCCTGAGACTCATCTTTGGGGTATGTCTGTAGAAATTTCTAGAGGTGAGATGATTAACAGATGGGGTGGGGGAGCCCATCTTTAATAGTAATGGCACCCTGCCATGGTTGAGCAGCAATTTCGTCCTAGGGGGCATGAGACTCAGGAGTCACCAGACCCTTCCCCATTGGTGTTACAGAAGCAGTAAAAAAGCACTGGGAGAGGAGAGGACTAGTTGAGCTGCCGGGAGGAGAACCACTGAGTCGCTAGCAAGCCATGCAAGAGAACTCCAGGGCTTCAGCTTTCCCGAGTCGCCATCCCTCTGGGGATGGGCTTGTTGTGATGCAGCTACACCGGCATCATCCCTGCCCTGTAAGTAACCAGTCACCCAATAATAATAACACTAAGAAAACCCAATTAATAACACCAAGAAAACTCATTGGGTTACCAGTTGGATTTTGGTAGAATCGTTATTCTGGTCTGCTATGTATTCTCTTTCTGGAGTGAATAGATGTATGTGTTGTGTCTGTCTAGGAAAGTCACACACAATGCAGGCTGTTTAAAACGGAAGAAGATGAGAAAAACAAGCCAGGTGAGGGCTGGTGTGCTACTTCTGCAGCTTCCTGCTCCACCCGGATCAGAGTGAGCCACTCCTTGCTCTCTGTCACTTGACAGCCTCCCTCCAGTCACCGTGGGGACCACCTCAGCTAAAAGCCCCTCTAGCCACCATGTATCTATCCCCCTCTGTGATAAACCAATAGCAACATTTCTAAATATTATCTTCAAAATTAGGGTTTGGGGGTAACGGAGACGGCTTGCTGGGTGGAGTGTTTACTGTGAAGGCCCAAAGAACTGATTTTGATCCCCAGAGCTCATGGGGATCAAAAAGTCAGGCATGAGGCTGGAGAGAGAGCACATATTGTTCTTACAGAGGACTGGGGGTTGGTTCCCAGAATACACAAGGCAGCTCGCAAACAACCTGTAATCACAGCTCTGGGAGATACAGCACCTTTCTCTGGACTTCAAGAACACTCACATTCTCGTGTGCACACACACGCATGAGCACACATGCACATGTACACAAACACATGCACATGCACACACACAATTAAAAAGGATGGATTTTGGTATTTTTTAAAAGCCAGGTATGCATAGTATCGTGGCTTATAATTCTAGCTCTAGGGACGTTGAGACTGATGGATTGTGTGTTCCAAGCCAGTGAGAGATACTGTCTCAGAAACAATCAAAACAAGGCCAACAATGCCTGAAGAACAGCTAAAGTTGTCCTCTACCCTCCTGTATGCATGATTACACATGTATACTGACACACAAGTGCTCCTTCACACACATACACACGCACGCACACACACACACACACACACACACATATATATGTAAGAATATTTAAAAATTAGGATTTGTTTTTGTCATTTAAAATAAATGAATTCAGATTTGTGGGACTGAAATTTATATACTTTGGGAGATTCCTCTTCATACAAGAAACAAAAGCTCTTAGTTTTATAATTTTACAAAAGTATGGGCAGGAGAGATGGCTCCGTGGTTAAAAGTGAACACTGCTCTTGCAGAGGATCCAAGTTTAGTTCCATGTCAGGACACTTAGACTCACCTGCACTCCAGTTCCAGGGGATCTGACGCCCCCTTCTGGCCTCCACAGGCACCTGTATTCATATATGCACATGCCCCACACAGCCATACACATAATTTAAAAATAAAATAAGATAATTTCTTTACAGAATACATACACCTATAGGTGGCTGTGAAGCGTATCCCGAACAAGGGGGAGTCAAAACTGTAAGCATGGTGAGAGGGACTTTGGAAAGACAGAGTTTCTACCCTGACAACCACTGTTTTTTTTAAATATCCCAAGCACTCGGCTTGGATGTATCACTAATGAAATATTTATATTCCCAAATTTCTAATGAAGCCGAGTAAAAATGTCAGCTAATCAGGAAAGACTCCAGAATATACCATTCAATGAGATTAGACCCCCTTTCATAATCTAATGAGAATGTCTCACAGACTTTAGCAAGCCATGATTCTTTCTTTAATGTGTCCCAAGTCTTTATTGAGGGCCATTGGTGACTATGACTTTACCTATTCCAACTCTTCCTGCCCTCTTGGCAGCTCTGTTTAAGTAAAAGGGTTCTGATCATCAGTTTATAGATAAGGAAGTAGGGGTCCAGAGAGGGTGTGTGTTACCCCAGTGACATAAGATGGGAACTAAACCCCTGCCCATGCATCCTGGAATGTGTCTGTAATATCAGTACTTGACAAAAGAATTGTGAGTTCAAGGTCAGACTAGGCTAAATAATGAGACAAAGTCTCAAAATAAAATCTAAAAAGGGACAAAGGATATAGTTCAGAAGTAGAAAGATACATAGAATCCCCCAGTGAGGGACTGGGGTGTGGCTCAGTGGTAGAGTACATACCTAGAATCCCCCAGTGAGAGGTTTCGATGTGAATCAGTGGTAGAGCACCTGCCTAGAATCCGCCAGCGAGGGGCTGAGGGTGTGGTTCAGTGGTAGAGCCCCTGCCTAGAATCCCCCAGTGAGGGGCTGGGTGTGGCTCTGTGGTAGAGTACATGCCTAGAATCCCCCAGTGAGGGGCTAGGGCCATGGTTCAGCAGTGGTGTTCTTGCCTAGACTCTCCAGAGAGGGTTTGAGGTTGTGGCTCAGTGATTGATCACTTGCCTAATTGCTCCAGTTAGTAGCCCAGTTAGTAGTTCTCTTGCTGATCATGTACAAGGCTCTGTTTCAAGGTCCAGTGGTGTAACAACAGCGATAGAAGCTATCCTCCTTGATGAAAGATGAATGTATAACAGGGAGGCTCATGAATGAAATTCACACCCTTACAAAAAAGCCACAAAAACTAGCTGATCCCTTTTGCCATGTAAAGACACAAATACAGACTAGGCCTTCAGCAGACACCTGATCTGCTGGTGTCTCGACCTGGGACTTCCTGGGTCTCCGAACCACAAACACTAAACTCTACACTGCCATTAATTATCCAGTCTCCAGGGTTTTGTCATAGCAGTGCAAAGGGGCTAAGAAGGAGCCAGTAACCTTTCCAAGCTTATGGCATTTGTAAGTGATGTGTTTGCCCACATCTTACTCCTGTGAAGTTATGAGATTTGGCATCTCTCTGTTCATGGGAACCTTCTGACACCTATTTGTCTTGAGGACACACTCCTTTCAGAGGCTCTGCAGCATATTTGGAGAAATTACCAGTGTGTCCTGTCTTGCTCCCCACGTAGGGATATATGAAGAACAAATGTGACTGAGTGTAAAATACCCGGAAAAATACATGCCCTTTGTCCTAGTTATATTTCTGTTGCTATAATAAAACACCTGTCATCAAGAAACTTAGAGGAAGAAAGATTTACTTAAACTCACAATCCAGGTTACAGGTATCATTGCTTCAAACAGCTAGTCACATCATATCGATAGTCAAGAGCAGAGAGAAATGCATGCATATGCATGCATGCATGCATGCATGCATGTTTGCCTACCTATGCCAAACTTTATTTCTCTACTCTTTCGCAGTTCAAAAAACCCCTGCCTAGAGAATGGTGCCACCTACTGTGGGCTGGGTCTTCCCAAATCAATTAATAATCAAGACAATCCCCCACATGTATAATATAACATGCATAAAAGGAAATAAGGACAGGTAAATATTGGGTGATGAGGAAGGGCTGAATACATGTGGTGGGCATGTGTACTGAGTCATGAAAGAAGATGTGATGTAAAATGAATTGTTTTTCTAGTTTTAACTCTGTTATGGATTTTTCATTTTTTGTTTGTTTTTTTTTTTCTTGGTGGATAAGTCCATAAAATATATTTGATAGCAGAAGTATCAAATCCAATGTGAAGCCCCAAAGCTTCAGAATGGGTATAACAACTATATGGAAGTTTTGCTGTTGTCATTGTTGTCTTTGAGACATATATTATCTGCAAGTTTTTTACAATGAAGTTTTAATAAATATAAGATATTTAAAAAACAAGACTACCCCCCTACAGATATATCCACAGCCCAGCCAGTGTGGACTACCCTTCACTAAGACTCTCCCCCAAGTGATTCCAGTTGTAAAAGTTGACAATTAAAGCTAACCACCACAGCGCTCCATTTGGAACCTGAAATCCTGATGGTGAAGAGGAATAGGGGTCTGACGTGGGATCCCCTATGCATGCTATGAGTGTTTTATTACCATTGGTTAATAAAGAAGTGGCTTTGGCCTATGGCATGGCAGAATATAGCTAGGTGAGAAAACTAAACCGACTGCAGGGAGAAAGAAGGCTGAGTCAGGCAGACATCATGTAGCCACCCAAGAAGCAAGATGTGAAGTAACAAACCACGAGCCTCATGGTAAAATATAAAACAATATAAATGGGTTCATTTAAGATGTAAGAGCTAGCTAGGAATATGCCTGAGCTGTTGGCCAAACAATATTGTAATTACAAAGTTTCGTGTAATTTTTCGGGTCTGGGTGGCTGGGAAACAAAAGTGCAGCCTCCATCTACAGGGGTCTCCATCACTCATAGGATTCTAGTCCAGGAGTGCAGGCTCATGTTCAGGATTGGAAGTGGCTATTGACTCTTCTAGGTTGCCTTCTGCTGACAGCAGCCAATGCTTCCTGTACTAGTGGCACATGGGCTAATCAAGATGGTTCACCGGTTTGGGGTATAGAGGGAACACTGTGAGGTTTTAAATAACACCACTGTGTTAGCTACTCTTCTCAGAGCTATGACCAAGGCCTCACAAGAAGAGGGCTTTATTTTGGCCCACAATTTAAAAGGATTTATTCTGTCATGATAGGGAGGGTATGGCAGGAGGAGCATGAGGCTGCCTGTTTACATTGTAGTGGATAAAGAAGCAGAGAAAGGGGAACAGTGGGGTTCATCTGACTTTCTTTTTATTAATTCTGAGACCACAGTTTATAGGATTGCCCTGCACACATTCAGGGTCTTCGGTCCTAAGTCATTCCTCTCTGAAAACACCCTTCCAGGTACAACCAGAGGTATATCAGAGGCAATACGTTCAAGTTGGCAATGAAGAGGAACCTCACAATCACCAAACTGAATGAGTCGTGATGTCACAGAAGTCTTGCGATAGTCCCATTGCTGAGACATGGGCATGTCCATCTCTGAGACCCTAGAATCAAAGTAGATCCAGAGCAAGGACACACACAGGAATGACTCCTTGATATTGGGCTGTGGAGACTGCTTAGCAGGTAAAATGCTTGCTGTGTGCAAACTGGAAGACTGGAATTCAGATTCTCAGAACCCAAGTAAAAACCAGGTATGTATGGTAGCTACCTGTAATCCAGTACTTGGGAGGCAGAGACAAGGGATGCCTGAGGCAAGCTAGCTAGTCAGACTAGCTGGAGTTGGTGAGATCTGGGTTCAGTGAGAGACCCTGCCTCAGTAAATAAAGAGGAGAATGATCAAGGAAGGCACATAATATCAGCTCTTGCCCACCCCCACATATGTATGTATGAACATGTACACACGAGTGTGCCTATATACACATGAACACACACACACACACACACACACACATATATATACACACACACACACTTTTGGAAAGTAATAACACAGAAGAAGGGTATCTCACATATTTATTCTCTGAGCATCCCCCAGCTTTACCATCTTAAATAATGTACTTGTTGACTATGAAGAAAAGGGTTGGAATAAAAGGGAGTGGGGGAGAGGCAAGAGTCAGAAGCTTCAGAAAAGACTGGAGAAGGTTTAAAAGGAATGTTTTTTGTGCTATATGAAAGCATTTACAGGCAATGCAATGCTATATGGTGAGATAAAAGGAAAGAAATAAGAAATGCAAAGGCACAAAAGAGGTAGAAGAGACATGAGGTCCAGAATACCAAAGGGCTGAACTCAATCCATTACTCTGAGTTGTGAATCCATAAAACGGGATGCTGGGGAAAGGAAAACCTCTGTGGCTTTGAACTCCATTGTTTAAAAATTCCCACTTTCTGCTTCTTCCATCCAGAATTTCCTCTTGGGTGCCAGTGAGATGGCTCAGTGCGTAGAGGCACTTGCTCCCAAGCTTGATAACCTGCGTTCCATCCCCGACACCCACGTGAGAGAACTGACCCACCCGATTGTCCTCTGATTGCCACGCATGTTCTTCAGCATGCATGCCCACAAATAAATAAACATGTTTATTTTTTTAAAAAAATAGTAGATAAGTACAAGTTACAAAAACTGACAAGGAAGCCTCATTCTGTCTACAAGTGGCTATCACAAATTAAGATGGCATTTGCCATTCTGTCCACACAAAAACAGTCAAGGTCTGGAGACCTCTCAGTGAGTAAAGTGCCTGCCATACAGTCAAGGGGACCTAAATTCGACCCCCAGAAGTCGTTGTTTTTAAAGAAAACAATGTTCAGAACAAACTTGTAATCCCAGTGCTTGGGAGGCCGAAACAGGCAGATCTACAAGGTTTTCTAGTTCCAGATGAGTGACAAATATTATCTCAAAAAAAAAAAAAAGAAAGAAAAAAAAAGAAAAGAAAGGAAGGAAGAAGGAAAGAAAGAAAGAAGAAAAAAGTAGCTATCACCTGAGGAATGGTATCTGATCTGAGCCAGTCCTCTGACCTATACATTCACACACACACACACACACACACACACACACACACACGGAGGACGGGGACACAAGCAGTCAAAATTCTGGTGTCTGCAGCCGACCCTAACAACATATGAACTTAAGCGATAAAATTTGTCTACAGGCTGGAGTGTGTTTTTCTTTCATTATGTTTCTTATTTACTGTGATATTGATTCTGAAGGCTCTGAAGCCAGCAAACCTCTTCCCTTGAAATAGCAAGAGTTGCCATCATTAAGGAGTGAAAGCAGAACAAATCAAAGACAGGAAAAGCTCCCGAGACCACAGGGAGGCATCTCAGCACCAGGCTGCTCCTTCCTTGAGTTTTCTTTAAATGCAGTTGACAGTCCGGGATGTAATAACTAGAGCAAGTCATGTGACCAGGTCCCCTTTTCTGGTGTTAGAGGGTCTGGGCTCTTAGTGAAAGTCCTATGCAAAATGCCCAGTGAGTTTTCAGGAAATGCCCACTCTGAAGTGTTGCAAGGGTGTTCCATAAACAGCTTGTAGAAATGGACACATCTCTTCTACCGAAGGGAAACATAGAAAGATACGTAACAGAGATGATGACTTGATTAGGATAATAATTGTTCTTCAACAGTGGTTCTCAACCTTTCTAATTGCTGGGATCCTTTAATAACATTTCCTCATGCTGTGGGGACCCCCAACTGTCTTCATTGCTACTTTATAACTTTAACTTTGCTACTGTTATGAATCACAGTGTAAATAGTTGTGTGTTCTGATGGTCTTTGGGAGTCATGACCCACAGGTTGAGAACCACTGCTCTACAAGTATCAGGACCAATTCTCCAGAATATACATTTTTTTTTTATTGAGAAAAAGAAAAAAGTTTCCGCCTCCCCCCAGCCTCCCATTTCCCTCCCCCTCCTCCCACCCTTCTCCCCCTCCCCCCATTCCTCTCATCCTCCCTCTCCAGTCCAAAGATTAGTCAGGGTTCCCTTCCCTGTGGAAAGTCCAAGGTCCTCCCCCCTCCGTCCATGTCTAGGAAGGTGAACATCCAAACTGGCTAGGCTCCCACAAAGCCAGAACTTGAAGTAGGATCAAAACCCAGGGCCATTGTCCTTGGCTTCTCATCAGCCCCCATTGTTCGCCATGATCAGAGAGTCCTGTTTTATCCCATGCTTCTTCTGTCACAGTCCAGCTGGCCTTGGTGAGCTCCCAATAGATCAGCCACACAGTCTCAGTGGTTGGGTGCACCCCTCGTGGTCCTGACTTCCTTGCTCATGTTCTCCCTCCTTCCGCTCCTCATTGGGAACTTGGGAGCTCAGTCCGGTGCTCCTGTGTGGGTCTCTGTGACTATCTCCATCCATCAAGAACTTTAAGGCATTGAAGAAAGAAATTGAAGAGAATACCAGAA
>JABTXL010001783.1:3426150-3504134 GCA_025134845.1 Neodon shergylaensis | reverse complement strand
GATCTCGCCAACCAAAGGCCTACCTCTTTGCTTTAATTGTAGTGGGGTGATCTGCTCTCGGTGTTGTGCTCCGGTCCCTGCGCCCCGGTGGTCTGCCGCCTGGGCCTGAGCGCCGGTGGTCCGCCATTGAAGGTTAATACACAGTGTTAGTGCGCATCCTAAATGAAGAATGACCTCACATGAAAATAAAACAATCTGGGCTAGAGAGATAGGCCATCAGGTAAAAAAATAAAATAATCTGGCAGGCCTGACAACCTGAGTTCCATCCCTGGGAGTTCCAGGATGGGAGGAGAGAATCAGTTTCATAGGTTTCCTCTGACTTCAAATACACATTATCATGTGTGCGTGCCACCTCTAAAAAAAATTAAATATAATTAAAATTTTTAAATCAGGGTTGGAGAGATGGCTCAGCAGTAATAAGCACTGGCCACTCTTCCAGGGGACCTGAGTTCAATTTCCAGGGCCCTCATGGTGGCTCATAACCGTCTGTAACTACAGTTCTAGGGGATCTGATGCCCTCTTCTAGCCTCTGAGCCCTGAGGTACAAGCATGGTGCATAGATGTGCATACAGTGGAAACATCCATAGACATAAAGGAAATAAATTAAAAAAAAATTAAACACTTTAACATGGGCTGTGTATCCCCACCCTTATTCACCTACTGCCTGAGACCAGCTAACTTCACAATGGACTGCTCAGACCTCCTTACAACGATGTCTGTAGACACATTTATAATAAAAACAGAAGTGATTACATTTAACACCACAGGGAGGAAGTGAAAAAAGCAGAATATTAACTTGTTTGCATTATCAGATCTCACCTACATAAAGTCGACACTTAAAAGGAAGAAAGAATGAATTCATCTCTGGTTAGTGTCTGTTTTTTCAGTTATATTTGCTTTCTGATATGTCTCCATTTCCTTACAAAGAATATTTATTACTTTAATATCAGAAAACAATTATTAGTCTGGAAGAAATAGAGAATGTTTTAATCAAATTTGAACAGACCTTAAATGAGATTAACACCATGAATCTTGAAGAACTAAAGTTGAAGTGAAAAAAAAATGCTTCTAAGGTCAAGAGAACATTCTGTGATGGTGAAAACTATGGTGACCAACAGAAGGCCCACGGGTACAGACCTGCAGCTACCAAACAACAGCTAAAAACAGACACTATTCGGGAGTCATGACAAAGAAGCAGTCATTGTGGGAGATTTGAAAATATCATTATCTCAGATTCTTAACACACATTCAGCTCAGGGTTTATCTAAGCAAGCACACACATAAATGATGCTCAGCTGGAATTTAGCATGGTTATTATAGTGTGTGGGGTTATTAAATATACGGCATCTACATAACAGCAGATATGAAGAATGTCTCAGTAAAACAAACACAACAGAAAGGGCACTGAATTCTGTGAAAGGAAAAATGTGTTTATAGAGTGGAGAAAATATGGAGACTAGAAGCCAGAAATGATAAGATATAGTCAACTCTGGTCCCCTGGGTCACTGAGGCCAATAAAGGATAATAAACAGGACTTAACCTTATTGTCTGACTCAATCAAACACTTCTCTCCTTTCTTTATTTTCTAGTAATGATTATTTGTTAGTACAAAAGTTTATTTTGTTTTTTTTTTTAATTATGTGCATGTCTGCATGTGGGTAGGTGCACATGAGTGCAGGTGCACATAGAGGCCAGAAGAGGGCATCAGATCCCCTGGAACTGAGCTCAAGTCCTCTGGAAGAGCAGCAAGTGCTCTTTACCACTACGCCATTATACCAGCCCCTCCACTAGCTTTATCTAGGCCTGAAACACCACCCTAAACAGCACCTTCAGAAACAGGCACAAGGACTGGTTATTTCATCCAGGGATTCTAAAATGTGATTCCCATGCTCTCACCCACAAAATTACCACCATGACTATGAGACATAAAGTTTCCTATACTGGTTATACTGGTATATGCCTGTCATCCCAAGACTTGGGAGGTAGAAGCAGGAAGATCAGTGGTCCAAGGTCATCCTCAGCTACATAGTTTGAGGAAAGCCTGGGCTACATGAGACCTTGTCAAGGAAGGAAGGAAGGAAGGGAGGGAGGGAGGGAGGGAGGGAGGGAGGGAGGGAGGGAGGGAAGAAGGGAAGAAGGGAATGAGGGAAGAAAAAAGAGAGGGAGGGAGGGAGGGAGGGAAGAAGGGGGGAAGGAAAGGGTAAAGAGAGAAAAACTATAGTACTAAAATCTAGTCAGTGATCAACTCATATGCACTGAATAATGACCCAGAGGAAACAGATTACTGAGCCCAGGAGCATGGCTCACCAAGTCTTTGGGGATCATCTAGCAGTTCTGAAGTGTTTCTGAGGGAAACTCCCTGCTTCTGGACTGATCCAGACCCGGTCTCCTGGAGATCAGGCTACAAAAAAGACCAAAGAGAGCTCATCTTCTTTCAAACCCTAGAGCACCTTGTGGGGTAATCTCTCTACTCAGTGCAAGAGGCTTAGGTACCCCTAATCCTATGAACACTTGGAAGATTAGCCTCCTGGGCCTTCGACAGGCTCACTCTGCACTAGTCACGTCTGTCCTGAGCTCAGAGGGATTTCTCCCTGTGGTGAACACATTGTGAGCAGATTCAAGAGCGTGATTATCAGTGCCTATGTCTGCACACCTGCTCAATGTACTTTTGTATGATGTTGTCTCAGGACATCCTAGGAGTTTTGTAATCATACCAAAATTCCCGCTTGCCTTCTATTTTAATTGACCCACTGTCTCTAGGTGCGCTGAATTCAAAAGGTCTTTTGACCTGACACGGCTCATTTTCGCCTGCCACCGTTTTAGGCTCAGTGACCCAATAGGGGAATTCTAAAACAAAATGTGTTCTTAACACACACACACATACACACACACACACACACACGGTCACACAGAACCACACACACACACAGTCACACAGAATCATACAGACATACATGCAGACACACACACACAGTCATACAGAACCACACACATACACACACAGTCACACAGAGTCACACAGACACACACACACACACACGTACATGGGGGAGGGGCTGTTCAGGCCGGAGACAAATGCTAAGGTGGAGTGTCTTCAACCTTCACCTTTTCATTTGTGACCTCACCTCTCACTGAACTGGAAGCTCACCGATTTAGCTAGGCTAACTGGTCAGTAAGCTCCAGGCCCTCTCCTGCCTCCACCAGCCCTGGGATTATGGGTGTACACCACCAAGCCTCACATACAGGCAGAATCTAGGGATCAAACTCAGGTCTTCAACTTTTCACAGCAAACACTGAACCATCTCACCAGTTCTAAGGACAATTTTGTTGTTGTTGTTGGAAAAGGTGGAGTCGGAAGAATTTAGACCTTCCTCTTTGTGTTGTTTTGGTGACATGAAAGGGAAATGAATAGATCCAAGCTGAGGGACTCACTCTTGTTTGGTTGGTTTTCTTTTGTTCTTTAGGTAAGGGCTCACTATGTAGCCCAGGCTGAGGAAAACTTGCCATTTAGCCCAGCTTAGTCTAAAACACATGATCCTCCTCCCTCAGCCTCCCAAGTGCTAGGATTAGAGGTATCATGGGCAATCATGATCAGCTCCAGTAACTTTATCCATTTATTTAATTTTTCATGTGTGTGTGTGTGCACTTGTTGTATGTGCACAAATGCACTTGCACACATATGTGGATGTGTGTGGAGGTCATAGGACAACCTCGGGTATCATTCCTCAGGAGCTGGACACTGTTTTTTGAGACAGGGTCTCTTACTGTCTTAGCGTGTACTGATTGGGTGAGACTGGGTGGACATTGAGCCCCAGAAACCTTCCTGTCACTGCCTCCGCAATGCTAGCACCATAAGCACGTGTCAACATACCATACGTGGCTTTTTAAAGACACAGACTCTGAGAACTCAAAATAAGGTCTTCACGCTTGTGGGGAAGGCACTCTACCTACTAATATTTCTCCCCAGTGGACATCCACCTAGTAATTTTATAAGAGCCTGTTCTAGCTCCATGTTGTTGTTGCTGCTATGATAAAACACCTTAAAGACCAAAAAGCAATTTAGAAGAAGAAAGTTTATTTAGCTTACTATTCAAGATTAGAGGACTAGTCACATCTTACCCGCAGTCAAGAGAGGAAGCAGATGGACCTTGTTCGATTGTTTTCATTTGACCTTTTTTCCTGGCTTATATAGTTCAGGATCCTTTTCTTAGGGAATGGTGCCACCCACAATGGGCTGGTCCCTCCTAATTAACTAACAATCAAGACAATCCCCCATAGATATACCCATGCACCAACCTGTTCTAGATAATAGACTCTCTTCCCAGGTAATTCTAGGTTGTATCAAGCAGACAGTTAAAACCAGCAAGCATAGATCCACTGAAGGCCCAAACAGTCATGTACCCATATTTGCCAAGACTCTCCCTTCCTCCCATATGCTCCAGGGAGCAAGAGACATGGACACCAGCATGGTTCCCTTGGGAACCCAAGTGGCATTTCTTTCCTGCTGGCACAGAGTCCTGCAGGCAGACTGTCCTCCCCCGTACCTTCGTCGCTGTTGTCATCCACCAGGATGATCTCTTTCAGCAGGTGTGTGGGTGTGTGATTGACAGCACTGTGGACTGACCGCAGGATCACAGACAGGGCCTCATTCACGAAGATGAAGATGATGGATATCTGGGGCAACTCCTTGGAGTATTTGAGCTCCTTGCACCTGGGGAAGGGAGAACAGGAAGGCTGTCAGAGAAAGCAGGCCAGCACTCGAGAGGTTGGAGAGATGGCTCAGAGGTTAAAGGCACTGCTCTTGCTGAGGACCAAGGTTCTGGTTCCCAGAATCACACGGAGCTACTCCCAAGAGCCTGCAACTCCAGTTCAAGGGGGGATCTGATGCCATCTCTTAGCTTCCATGGACATTCATGTGGCTCACATACAGGACCTCAGGAACACAAATGCATACATATGAAATGAAATTTTTAAAGATTAGTAGAAAACGAATGCACACAAGATGTGGCTGAACTCAGAAGATTTTAACCAATTTCTCACCAGGTTTTGCCCTTGGCAAGAAATCATCACTCTCCCTTAGCACTCTCTCTGTCTTTCTGTCTGTTTGTCTGTTTCTCTCTTCAACAAGGCCTCTGGTATCCCAGGCTGGCCTCAGACTCACCGTGGAGCCAAGGATAGCATTGCACTACTGATCTTCCTCCTGTCTTCACTTCCTGGTGTTATGACTAGAGCTGTGTACCACCAGACCTGGATTATATGTTGTGGGGGTGCAACGAGGGCTCGGTGTACCATAAGAGCACTTTACCAACTGTGCTATATGTCTGGCCTTCCTTTAGTCTTCTTTTCTAAGAATTGTGAGATAAACCCAAGCAATAAAGAGTTAAAAGATCCAGCCTACAACATCCAAATTTATCACCCCAAAGGAAAAAGCAAACACTTATATTGGGCATACATCCACCTATACGCACCTGCACCACATCCATGCTTCTGTGCTGTTATAGCTGGAATCTGAAATGTCCCCACAGACTTTTTTTTTAATGTCTTGAGAGACTTATTTAAAAAAAAAAACAAACACACAGTTGGGGGTAGATGGCTTAATTGGTAAAGTCCTTGCCATGCAGTCACGAGGACCTGACTCCAATCTCCAGAACCCACATAAAGAAAAAAAAGTATGGTGTGGTGGTCCATGCTTGTAATCCCAGTGCTGGGAAGCAGAGGCAGGAAGTTCCCTGGGGTTCACCGACTATTCAAACTACCTACTTGGTGAGCTCCAGCTAGTAAGAAACTGTGTTTGAAAAACAAACTAATGGACTAACTAAGGGCTGGGAAGGTGCTCGCTTGCAGTACAAGCCTGAGGGCCGAAATCCATGTAAATGCCTGCTGGGCATGGAAGTGCACCTGTAATTCCAGGCACAGATGGCAATGGCAGAGAATCCCCAGAGTAAGTGGGCAAGAGAGACTAGCTGAATCGGCAAGTTCTGGGATTGATTGAGAGACCCTGCCTCAGTGAATAAGGTTGAAGAGTGAGGGAGGATGATTCCTGACATCAGGCCTCCACACAGATGCACGTGCATGTGCAACCATACACACATGAACACACACACATCCGATTATGTACACACACACACACACACACACGTATACCCTATACACACCAGAGAGATGGCTCAGTAGCACTGGCTACTCCTACAGAAGAGCCAGGTTCGATTACCAGCACCCCCATGTGAATTTAGAACTGTCTGTAGCTCTATTTCTATGGAATCTGAACCCTCTCTGGTCTTCATGAGCTTCAGGCACGCATGTGGTGCACAGACATCCATGCAGACAAAAACATGTACTCACATAATGAAACTTTAAAATTAAATAGGAAATAAAATAAACAAGACAGACAACACCCTAGAAATAATAGCTGAGGTTGTTGTTCTCTGGCCTCTACTTGCACATGTGAATGCACACACACACATATGTGTGCACACACATACATGTACCTGCACACAAGGAGTACAAAGATCCAACTCATCCTGCCTCTGGGAGATGGCACGGGGCATAGAAGGAAGAGTGAAGGACTTGAACAAAGGAAATAAGATGAAGGGATGGAGTGGGAGGGACATGCTGGGGAGGGAGGACGAGCTACGTCTGTTTCTTTATGCCGAACAGCTTGGGCTGTGTCAGGACGCATGAATCACACTGGCAATTTTCAGAAGAAAATAAAGTTTTCTTACGATATACATCCCTGCCTCCTGAGGAGAATGTTCAGGGATTCATGGATCACACGGCCTTATTTTTGCTATGGCTCCATAAATCCACTGCTGAGGGACGCAGGAGGGATACGAATGGCCATTCATTGATAGGCTCATGAGCTGTTGGCGGAAACCATCTCATTGACTGGGTGGTGATCCAAGGAATGAGGGCCTCTCAGGACTTCTTCTTGCATGCTCAGCCTGGGAGTCTGGCAGCTGCTCCATCTGAGCCCATTACCCTCCATCCTGAAGATGAGAGCCCACGGAGCTCATGCCTCGCTGCTCTGCACGCTCACTTCTTTGGTCCTGTTTGACTTCATTTTTAATTTTTATATTAATTTTGATACAGGGTCTTCTGCTACTCAGGGTGGCCAGAGTTGACCTTGAATGTTCGACCTTCCCGCTTCTACCTCTCAAGCACTAGGATTAGAGGTGTGCACTGCCACAGCTAGTTTGTGTAGTGCTGGGAATGATACCCAGGGCTTTGGGCATGCTGGGCAAGCATTCTACCAACCGAGCCACGTCCCCAGTGCGGGTCTGTTATTTTAACAGTCTCCAGTCCTTACAGGCAAGAAGGAAAGACAGAGCACTCTCTGTATTGAGCTGTCTCTACCCATGAGCAGTGGAGTCTGGTTGTACTCCAGGATGGAGTTCATTGATGTCAACTTGAATGGATCTGGGATCAACTAAGAGACATTCTGCTGGGCAGACGCTTCCCCAGAGCGGGCTTCTCCTTCTACAGCAGCCCGGATATAGAGAACCCCAATGGGAAAGCATCACTGTTTGCCTTCCTTCACGCCTTGCTAGCAAGTGCATCTATGCCGGGCCACTGTGACGGCAGCCACCCTTCCCTGACGTCAGCTTCTTCAACCTTCTAATGTGACTCTCTAGGAATCCCCCAGGCCTTCGCCATTCAGACTACAGAGACATGGAGTCTCATGGTCTGAGCAGTTACCATTTCCTAGGTAGGGAGACCCAGACAGTATAAGAGAGGAGAAAGACCAACAGAGAGCAAGTAAGCAAGCAAAGATCATGTATTTATTCTCTCATTGCTCTTGGCTGTGGATGTGATGACTTAAGTCCCTACAGCAATGGGCTGTAACCCTTTCCTCCCCCGAGTTGCTTTTGGCCAGGGTGTTGTATCTCAGCAACAGAAAGGGAACTGGAGGTGATGCTATATCTAAGACACTAGCATGGGGAATGGAAAACACTCCACACAAATGGCAAACAGCCCAGAATCCATCATGGAGTGTGTTAGGTGCAACTTGTACCAACACGGTCTCAGATCTCGTCTCCAAAACAATGTATCTCTTTTCCATAACTAGTAAGTTATCAATAAACAGTTCTTTATGTAAATAGAGATGGTTAGTAGGGAAGGGATCTGCATTAGTTATCTCTCTATGGCTATGGTAAAGCATCATGACCAAGGCAACTCAGAAAACAAAGAGTTTACTTTAGACTTATGGTTCCAGAGGGTTAGAGTCCATGTTAGCACATGAGAGGTAGCAGGCAGAGGAGGCTGGAGCAGCAAGCTGAGAGAGCTCACATCTGGGACCACAAAACAGCAAGTGGAGAGAGCTGGAAATAGCATGAACCTTTGAAACTTTAAAGCTTACCGCCAGTGACATCCTGCTTCCAGGAAGGCCACGCCTCTTGAGCCTTCCCTAATAGCCACCAACTGGGGATCAAATGTTGACATGTTGGAGACTTAGGGGGGACATATTATTCAAATCACCACAGAGTCTTAAGTGGGGGGGTCAATTTTTTCTTTTTTTAATTGATTTTTATTGAGCTCTACATTTTTCTCTGCTCCCCTACCTGCCTCTCCCCTCCCCTTCAATCCTCTCCCAAGGTCCCCATGCTCTCAATTTACTCAGGAGATTTTGTCTTTTTCTACTTCCGATGTAGATTAGATCTATGTATGTCTCTCTTAGGGTCCTCATTGTTGTCTAGGTTCTCTGGAATTGTGATTTGTAGGCTGATTTTCTTTGCTTTATGTTTAAAAACCACTTATGAGTGAGTACATGTGTGTGTGTATGGGGGGGGGTCAATTTTAATCCATGCCCAAGATGTAACGGAGGATCCAGAGAAAGTAAAAACTAAGTTTCTCTTCTCCAAAAAATGGGGGACTCCTGGGTGGAATAGATTACCAATGAGGCTCTGGAAAGGAAACTCAAGGAAAAATAAAGGGCACAGAAGAAAGCCAAGAGAAGATGTGGAAGAGTATCACAAAATGCTGTCCTTTGGAAATGGCCATGACACTCACTAACTCACAGAAGCTGTGACTCCCTGTACAAGATCAAGGTGGGAAACATCCCAGCATGGACTGGGGAGGAGCTCCCAAATTCCCGCCCCTTCCTGAGGATCTACAAGCTTGCAGTAGGAGGTTGCTGCTGGGGGCGGGGTGGGGAGACATTCTCTTTGGTAGTGTAGACACTGGTAGGTTTCTTTTTTTTAATATTTATTTATTATGTATACAATATTCTGTCTGTATGCCTGCAAGCCAGAAGAGGGCACCAGACCCCATTACAGATGGTTGTGAGCCACCATGTGGTTGCTGGGAATTGAACTCAGGACCTTTGGAAGAGCAGGCAATGCTCTTAACCTCTGAGCCATCTCTCCAGCCCATTGGTAGGTTTCTTAAGCCCCTATAATAACCCCTCACCATGCACATGGAGTGGGTCACAAAAAAGCTAACAAACAAGACATGAAAATAGGAGATGGATTTGTGGGGATGGGAAGCGACAGGGATCAGTGGGGTTGGGAGTGAAATGAGAAAAGACAATGAAGTCAGTCAATAAAGGACATTATACACGTGTATGGAATTATTGGACAACAGTAGCAATGAAGAACTTGGTGACAGGCTCCTGGAACAGTGCACATTCATTGCCCCTGTCCATTCTGGTTGTGACCCTGGGATGTGACCATCAACTCTGGTAACCATCACCATCTCCTTCCCCTCTTCCCAAGCAAGCCACCGGACTTGGTTCACCTGATACCAAAAATGCCCAGAGTCATATCACTGATGGTGACCTAGACATAGACTCTCCTTTGAGAGACCACCAGCACAAACCACAGGAGAAATGGAAGAAAATAGAGTCCTCTAGTGAATTTTGAGCTTCTTGTTGCAAGACGGAAAAAGTTCTAGAGACAAGTGGTGGCCTTGCTTCAAAGCATGAGGGTGTGCACTTAAACAAGGCAAGATGGTAACTTAATCAGAAGGGAAAAAAACTAATTCAAGATGGATATGGTGGCACAAAACTGCAACCCCAGTACTTTGAAGGCAGAGGCAGGAGGATTGCTACAAGTTCAGAGCCAGTCTGGGCTGCATAGTAAATTCAAGTTCATTCAGGGCTACATAATGAGACCCTGTCTTAAAAAGCAGAAAAGGGGGTGGAGTCCATCTCTCTTCCCCAACTTCTTTGTCTTTCTATTTCTCTGTCTCTTCATCTTCCCCTTCTTCCTCCTTCCCTCCCTCCCTCCTTCCCTCCTCTTTCTATCTCCCTATTGCTCCATCTTTCTCCCTCCCTCCTCTTTAATTCTATCTGATCTCTTGGTCTCTCCTTTCTCTTTGCATCTGTATCTCCATTGTTCATCTCTCTCTACCTTCCTCCCTGTTTTTTTCTCCATCTCTTTATCCCTCTCCCATTATTCCTCATCTTCCTACATCCCTCTATGTCTTTTTCTCCAACTCCATCTTTCCATTTCCACCTTTCTTGCCATCTGTCTCTCAGTCTATCTTATCTCTCTCTTTCCACCACCATTTCTCCATCTCTCTCATTTTGCTACTTCCTTTTCTTCCTTCTTTCTCTCTTTCAACACACACACACACACACGCACAACACACACGTACCACATACCACATTGCCTCTCTGTGTGTCATATACACACATACCCTATCCTCTCTCTTTCTCTTTCTACACACACATACACATCCTCTTGCTTACCTTCCTCTGTGGAGCCATGACAAGCATACTGCTCTCTACTTTGGGAGAGAGATTTGCAACTGATTGGAGTGCCCTATCTCATGAAACACTGTCACTGGAACCTCTCCTTCCCCTCAGAGCCTTGGAGCCTCTGACCCACCCCGAGGAATACTCAGAACCACCTTACTAGGGATACTGTTACTAGAATGCCATTCTCCCCACACTCCCCTGGCCTTCACCAGCCTCCCCTGTCATGTGGGAAACACTGCAGTCAGCTTCTCTCAGCCTCAACCACCACAGGCTCCCTCCCTAACAGTTTTCTCTCCGCTATCCCATGAGACCCTCTTAGACCTCCAATTCCGGGAATGCTCTAGTTTTTTCCTCCATCTGGTAGCCCTTGCCGTGTGTGTCAGTGATTCTTTTCACTGCTGTGCTAAATTACCTACCAAAAGCAACCTCAGGCAAAACGGGTTTATTTTAATCACACTTTGCTGGCATATTCTCTCAGGATGGAGAAGGCATGGCAGGGGGAGGAGAAGGCAGCTGATCAGTTGCATCCACAGTTGCATCACAGAGCAGAGAGAGATGATCGCTGGTGCTCAGCTCTCATTCCGGATGGATATTTCCCTCTGAAGGAACCTCCCTAAAACCTTCTTCTCAGTCAGCTTAGAAGAGGGGAAGGTGTGGCATCAGAAGTGCTTCAGTAGTGTGACAATTAGTTTTAATTGTCAACTCAATACAGCTGGGATCATCTGGAAAGAGAGTCTCAAGGAAGGATTGTCCAGATAGGGCTGAACTGCGGGCATGTCTGTGGGAGATTGCCTCGAAGGCATTACTTGACTTGGGAAGACATAGCCCACTGTGGGCAGCACCATTCCCTAGGGTGGGTCCTGAACAGTCTACAATTAGAGAGTGAGCTGAGTGGAAGGGATGCATGAATTCATTTTTCTCTGTGTTCTTGGCTGTGAATATGATGCAACTAGGTGCTGCAGATTCCTGCCTAGACTTCCTCACAGTGATGGGCAGTGACCTGGAATTGGGAGCTGAAATATGAATTTCTTGTGCCTTAAGTTTTTTGTTTGTTTGTTTGTTTTTGCTTTCTAGGTTTCTTTTTATCATAGGGATGAAATGAAACTGGAATTAAGGCTCTGTCTTAATACGTGGCTTCGTCCCTTGATGGATTCATGACACTGTGGTGTTATGGGGAGGTGGTGAAAGGGGAGAAGTCGGTCACTGGGTTTCCCGGGAGCTAGACTTTATCTCAGCTTCATCTTGCATCCTCTTTCTGCTCCCTGCCTGCTGTGCTGTGAACTGCTGTACTCTGTCCACCCTGAAAGCTCTAGCTGATGACTGATATAATCAGGAGCCAACACTGCCCCCTCCCCTCTTCGGTTCTTTCTGTTAGATGTTGGTCACAGTACAGAGAAGGAACTGAACACAGCACCTAGGTTGAGCCCCAACCCTTCTCTCCAACCCCATCTTTCCTCCCTGCCCAGTCCTATGCATAAGTACTACATCCAGGAATGCTGCCTCTCTGTGCACACAAACTTCACTTTGCCTAAAATACTCTATCATTCAATCCACCTACTCCTCTACCCTTAAGCCCTGATGCCTAGCGGTGTTCCTAGTCCTCCATCCTGATTCCCAATGCCTCTCCTTTGCTGTTTTCTATCCCTTCCCACAGTCCTCTTCTTGCTCTCTGGGGTGGGGGGGGCAATCATCCATCTTCTTCCTTTTTGTTTTCCCAGAACTTCATGCGAAACGCAGAAGAAAAACTCTCCCCCGACCCCTTCTGTATTTACCCCAGCTGCTATTCGCTCGATCAAAGGTATCACTTATTTTCCACCACAGTGACGATGTGGGTGACAGCTCTTCCAGGCTTAAAAGACGTCTCCGGCACAACCGTGCTCCTGTCTCTCTTGATTTACTAATCAGGGCTCAAATGCTCCACGCTGCTTGGGTCAAGTACATCCCTCAGCCTGGCGGGCGCTCTAGTTACGCTTATCCCTCCTCATCAAGCCTTTCCTGTATCTTAGAACAGTGTCATTTTTAGCAACAGCAGACTTTGCAAAATGAGACATGGGGTGGAATAACACAGATCCGCGCTGTCCCTCTCTTGGCGCTCTCATTATTGGGGGGGATGGGGGAGAATGCACACTTTGCAGGGTGGTTTAATTTCCTCTGGAGCTCCACGGCTCCTATCAGAGGAGCCACATACCTCATTAGCTAGGCCTTCTGACAAACTGCCTACTCTAGCACGAGAGCTCCCTGGGTCGGCCCTATCCATCTTGGTGATGCCCTTCTCAGCAACGGAAATTCAGTCCACTCCATCATATGAGTGCTTATCTTAGGGTCCAGGAACCCCCAGAGAAACTCCAGAAATTAAAGCATGAGGTTGCGGGGGTATGCAGTTAGTCTTAGCATTCTGGGGAGGGAATCGGTACCTTTAGATAGCTGAATACTGGAGAATGTTGGGAAGGGTTGAGCCAGGGCCAAAAAAACACCTCTGTTGGTGTGCAACACCATGCTAAGATCACACAAATCCCCGTGTCTTCCCTGCCAGCCTGGGTCCTACAAACATTTATTCTGGAATATTCCCCCAAGTTATTTTTATTCTTGGATGCCTCATTTCCTGGTTCCATGGCTACCTAGGAAGTATTTTTCTCTGAGTCATAAAGAGCTGCTTTTCTAAAGACAGGACAAGCATCTTTAGCCCCCAAATTCAAGAGACCCAACTCACCTTAGCCATATTAAGGTACAGTGGGAGGTTCTGGTATAGGTAAGAAACTTCCATGCCTCTATAGGCAGAATTCCTTCCTCCCTTCCTCCCTCCCTCCCTTCCTGCCGTCCCTTCCTCTCTCTCTTTCTTTTCCTTCCTTCTTTCCTTCCTTCCCCCCTCTCTCTTTTCCTTCATCCCTTCCTTCCTTCCTTCCCCCTTCCTTTCTTTTAATGAAAGGATGTGGATTTACCTTTATTCTGGGTTCTGACCATAGTTGACACTCTCTCTCTTATGAAAGAGAAAGGAGAACACACCCAGGCATGCAGTGGGCGTGGGGGAATAGCCACTAGCCCCTCAGTTTAGTAGGTGATTCCAGCTGGGTCTGATACAGCTGATTTTTATCATACCAAAGTAAAAAAGAAAGACAAGAAAACCCCTAGAGTTTTATTAAGCAGTGGTCCACGAATAGAATCTGCAAAAATAATTAAGAGTAAATCGATGCAGGCAGTTTTAGGCCAGAGCTAAGAAAACCTCCACACACTCAAGGCAAGGGAGACGCCCCCAACATTACTGGGAGGCAGCCTACCTGGTACCTTTTGAAATCTAGTGGAAGGAGAGGGGTTGGCCCCGCTGCTGCAGGAGAGCTGGAGGGACATTAAGAAATGATGCAACCTGGGAAGAATAAATAGCCTGCTTTAAGGCCCAGCCAGCCTCGTACTTAGCCAGTCGGGTTCCTTTCAGAAATGAAGGCCATGCCATGAAACTCTCTCTTTTCAGCGGAAGAAAATCTGCCCCTTCTCCGACACTCTCATGCAATCCAAACCATTCTAAAGGTTTTTTTGTTTTATTGTTTGATTCGGTTTTAGTTTTCTTTGTCTAGCAAACGCTGGGTTCCACAGCCATCACTACATCAAGGGGGCATGATGGTGCACACCGGCAATCAGCACACTAGAGGCAGAGGAAGGAGGATCGGAGTTCAAGGTTGTCCTCATTTACATTGGGGGTTCTGAGAGAGTAAACAGAACCAAGAGACAGACATGTCTCAGATAATCTATGTCAAGGACTGACAACAAACCAAAGGAGAGAATTTATCCATCAAGGGTGCTGGGATTCTAGTCTCTATCGGATAAAATCATGAGCATCTACCCTCTGAACACACCCGGAGATTAATTTTATACTTAAAAAAGCTAAGTTTTGAACTCTAAAAAAGCTAAGTTTTGAACTCCAAATATAAGAGAAAATATGAGTATCTACAGATTCTGGATGTCAAAGAATTCCCAAGTTGAAACATAGTAGGTTAATAATAGCGCAGATTCATGCGCCTCAAAGAAAATGAAGATACAGCAAATTGCAAATGAAAAATAATTTACAGCAATAGCTGGAGAGAAAACCGCCTTACATCATTTAAAAATGAAAATTCAAGAAGCATAATTAAGACCGGAGACATGGCTGAGCGGTTAACAGCACCCGAGTAAGGTAAAGCAATCGCACCAAGTGAAGTTCCCAGCTCCTGTATCAGGCAGTTCACAAACACCGCAACTTCGGTTCCAGGGATCGAATGCCTTCTTCTGCCCCTATGGGCACTGCCCTCACAGGCATGTACACACACAGATAAATGTTTTTGAAAAAGAATTATTAGATAAAAAGACTAAAGAAACAAATGAGCAAGCAGAAGATATAACTGAAAAACAGCCTCACAGAAGCCGGTCGAACCTCCATGGTCATAAGATGTCCACTGTAAAGCAAATACTATTTTGTCTCCAAGTGGAAATTATGTCATTTGCATCATTTCTGTATCGTTTTCTGTTTTTGCTCTGTGTCTTTCTCTCTCTTTGTGTCTGTGTGTGTGTTTGCACGCGCACATGCATATGCATGTCTGTATTGTGGTGTACACATGTGTGTATGGAGATGCACACTCATGGGGGCCAGAGGGAAATGTCAGATGTCCTACTTTGTCACCCCCCACCTTCCTGAGGCATGGTCTCTCACTGAACCTGGGGCTAGGCTCGTGTCCAGCAAGCTCCAGATATCCTCCTGTCTTCTCCCCACCCCCACATCGGACACAATAGAGTTAAAAGTTTGTGTGCTCACACCCGGCATTTTAAGTGGATGCTGGGGATCTGAATTCATGTGCTCACGCTTGCACAGCAAAGGCTCTTACCAAGCCTCTGTTTTTACTTTGTGATAATGAGCAATATATCACGGCAAAAATGACTGGGGCAGATGAATTGATGGATGATAAAGGCTCAATGCAAAATTACAGGGAACTGACATGCTCGACTGAGCTCTCAGATGTTCACATGGCATGACGTAAGTGTCATGAAGAGACACACCCTGTCACCACCCATCAGCCTCTGTGACCACAGCTAGAGACAGAAGTCTGAGTAAACACCAACCTGACAGACAGCCCATGCTTGTCAGTGGAATTGTGGGAGAGGGGCTGAAGATGTGGCCCAGCAGTACAGAACATAGGCTGATTTTGCAGAGTTAGGTTGCAGCATCCAAGTCGGGCAGGTTACAACCACCCTTTACTCCAGTTCTAGAGAATCTGATGCCCTATTCTGGACACACACACACACACACACACACACACACACAAATTTCTGCTTGTTTTTCTGTCTACAAGAATTCTTCCCCTTCCCCCCAAGACACATTCACAATACAATCTTTATTCTGCTTAATGATCTAGGACTTGCTGTCTTCCTTCATAAAATGCAGCAGGTTACACCAAAGACAGACTTGAAGTTAGCTGGGAAGACTCAGCTCCTCATGTCTTGGGCTGGAAAGGGAGGTAGAGAAGCTGTAATAAACACACAGAGCAGGGTCCCTGCTGGCAAGACTAAATGTCATGTTTCAGCCCCAACAATTCCTGCCATTTAAAAACTCTTTTTAGATCATATTTAAGTGGTTGTGTATGTATGTGTATTCGCACATGTATGCATTTCTATGCACATATGTATGTGCATGTATGTATGTGTATGCAATTCGTGTGTGTGTATGCACATGCATGTGCATGTGCATGCGTGTGCATGCACATGAACATGTATGTGCATATAAATGTATGTATGTCTGTGTGCACACGCATGTGTGTGCTTGTATGTGTATACAAACATGCATGTGGTGTGTGTGTGTGTGTGCATGTTTGTATATATCCACCACTCTAGCACTGGGATTATAAGCATGCACCCTCACAACTGGCTTTTTCTCGACTGGGCTCTCAGGGTAGAACACAGGTCCTATGATTGTAAACTAAGCATTCTCTCAACTGAGCTTCATCCTGGCCTGAGAATGGATCTTAAACATGCTCCCAAAGCCCATGGGCTGATCATCAGACAAGAGAATGTGGCCAAGGCTGTGCACACCAAGGCAACCTAGACACGTAAGTGAGTCAGGACCCACAGCTAGGATAATAGGCTCAACCACCAAACCACCCCTAGTGGCTTAGATCTGTCAGGCAGGTACCATCTCCTGAAGTTTCCAGGACCTTCTAAAACAGCACCACACCAACTGGGGAGCAAACATTCAAAACAGAATCCAGAAGCCTATGAGACATTTCTGATTCAAACCACCGCATGAGGACCATCAATCAAAAATGGAAAGCTCTAAAACTTTTGAGATAAAATAAACCCCTTCTCTTTATAAGTCAATTTGCCTCGGGTATTTCTTACAGTGACAGAAAATTGATTAATACACTATTCTGGTGGCCTGTGCCTGCAATGGGTTACAGAGCATTTAGCTTGGGGACGTCAAAGATTTAACGAGGGGTCTGTAATTGTAGGAAAACTAAATCCGCTCCAGGGTACCTGTTATGCCTGGTTGAAGATGCCACATCAGATCATTGGGGAAGTATCGCCTCTTCCCAGGGATGGTGACTTTATTTATTTCTAAATGGTTTGCATCCCACTGGAAAAAAAAATCCCAGGAAACGGCACAGAGCAGCTATGCCTCAAATCTGATCACAGATGGGAGAGGACTCCCTGTTCCTTCATTCTGAACAGATCAAAGGACAGGCATGTCTGCATCATCCACAGACATTAGCTTTGCCATGACATTTGAAAAGCTAGCATTTGTCATGGACCTACAAGGTGCTGAGGATGCAGAATTAACACCACCATTCTCTGTGTGTAGCTGGGTGCACGAGCGCCCCAGCACCCTGGATAATAGCACCTTGCCTCCCACCTTGTTTGAGACAATGTCGATCTCTCTCTCTCTCTCTCTCTAAAAAAAAAATATTTTTTAAATTTATGTCCATATGTGTATGTGAGTAAAGGCAGGCATGTGGGCATCCCTGGAGGACAGAAGAGGATCTTGCACCACCTGGAGTCGGGGTTACCAGTGTTAGTGTGCTGCCATATGTGGAAGTTGGTAAGCAAACACAGGTCCTCTGCAATAGCAAGAAGCGCTCCTGAATGCTGTGCTATCTCTTCAGGTAAGTGTCTCCTGCACATTGTCATATATGGCAGAGTAGCTGGACCACAAGCTTTGGGAGATTCTCCTGCCTCCATCTCTCTTCTCAGTTAGGAGATCTGGGATCACAGACAATGTACCACCCTGTCCAACTTTATGTGGGTTCTGGGAATTTGAACTCAGGTCTTCACCCTTGGGTAGTCCTTTGCTCAGTGATCCATCTCTCTGGCTCCAGAACTCACCTTTTTTTCTTTACTGTCTCCTTCTGGAAAAGCTTTGAGTTCCATAAGAGAAAAGAAGCGTGTAAGTCACGGTTACGACAACGAAAGATAAATGCCGCGCAAGAGGTTTGTTCAAGAGGCTCTGGGAGCTAATTTCTGTTTGGGAGAGATGAATGGGGACCCAGGAAAGTTTGACACAGGAGATAAAATGTGTTCTGGACTGTAAAGCACCAGTGGTAACTTCTAGGGGGAGATGACTCGCAGATAGAGAGCTGGGAGAAGGGGGGCTGTCTCCACAGACAAGGAGCTTTGTGCAAAAGCAGGGCAGAAAAAGTACAGAATCTGCTACAAGAAAAGGCAATATCACCTCAGGCAGGCACGGTGGCTTGGTAGGTAAAGGCGCTCACCACCAAGTCTGATAGTTTGAGCTCAATCCCTGGAATTTATGTATTAGAAGAGGAGAACTGAGTCCCCTACATTGTCCTTTGACCTCCATGCATGCTCTATGACACATGCAGACCCACAAATATATACGAGAGAGAGAGAGAGAGAGAGAGAGAGAGAGAGAGAGAGAGAGAGAGAGAGAGAGAGAGAGAGAGGGAATAAACTAACAAGTGGAAACAGACACTCCCTGCCTTGTGGTTTCACTTGGAACGGTCCCCTACCGGTTCAAGTTCTGAACATTTGGTTCACAAATGAGGGTTCTATTTTAAGAGGCGGGGTAAGCCTGGGGAGGCAGAACTGAACTATTGGAGGTAGGTTAGCATGGGCTGGGGCCCCAGAATCACATCCATACTGGCCACTTCCTCTTTACTCCCTGGTCTAGCACAATAGAAATGGTCTCTGTCACACACTTGCTTCAACCTTCCCTGCCAAGATGGATTGAAACTTTGACCAAACTCCCTCTTTGGACTCTGTGGTCACCTGCATGTACATGCATACATGCGTGGTGTGCATGCACACACATACACACACACACACACTCACACACGAAAAACTTAAAAATAATTTAAAAGGCTCTTAAGCACTAAGTCATCTCTTTAGCCCCAATAAGTAGTTTCAAAAGGAGTTCCCATCAGGTATTCAGTCCCAATGCATAGGCCCCACTGTCTCAACTCCTCCATGCTCAGGAGTCTTTTTACCCAGTCTACCAGCAGGTAAGAGTGCAGGCAGGAAGCATGGCGACACCCCCAGGGTGGCTGTGCTGGCACCTCTGCCTCCTGTCTTCCTTCCTAAGGCATTAGACTCCTATCAGATGTGTGGTTCAAAATCTGCTGTCGCAAGTGATAGCCAAAGGACTCCATCGAAAAGCATTTTAGCTATGTGACTACAAAAAAATCCTTAAAATGTTCTATTTTGCCACCTCACCTAAATGTGATGGCATAAGAAGGTTGCCATTTCCCTGAAGGCTACGCCACCGCGTTGTGAATTCATATGATCACAACTACTTTGGGGTGGGGAAGGCCATGGAGAAGGGTCTGGGATTAAAGTGTTTGCTGCATAAGAATATGGACCTGAGTTCAGATCCCCAGCACCCATATAAAAAGCAAGGCATAGCGGGGGCATGCCTGTAAACCCAGCACTAAAAACAGAGACAGGTAAATCCCAGGTGACTGGGGGCAGGGGCGGGGCTCACTGGCCAGTCAGCCCAGCTTAACATGTAAGCCTCAGATTCACTGAAAAAAACATGGTCTCAGAAAATGAGATGCAAAGCAATTGAAGACACTCCATGCTGATCTCTGGCCTCCACATGTGCACACGCATGTGCCTGGTGTCTCAGACCCAGAGACCCTGTGGTCTTGTGGGAGAAGAGCTGCACAGGGTCCCAGCAGAGATAACTGGTAAGAAGACAGTAAGCTTCTGAAATGGAGGATTGTACCAGACACTTCACCTGAGTTACTTAGAATAAGGGAGAACTAAATCACATACCACCATCAAGACCCAAAACGTCAGGAAAAGAGGGCAGACCGGAAAATCCGGTTGAAGCCTGGGTTTGAATCTCGGGTCTGTCACTTTTGACCTGCTGCGAAGTTATTTAACTATAGTGAGGGAAGACAAGCAAAGACGTCAGAAAATGAAGGAAAACTCAAGCTGAGAAGGTAGATCAGAGAACCCTTGTGACTCACGAAACAACAGACAAACAAAAAATCTCAAGTAGTGGCCCGACTCTTCACCAGCAGTTCCTTCAGCACTCAGAATGGAAGCCGGCTTTGACTCTCCCAGGAAACACATTTATAAAGATGTCCAGAGACTGGGGAAATGGCTCAGTCATAAAGAGTCCCTTGCAAGCATGAGGTTACGAGTTCGATTCCAGAGCCTATGTGAAAAGCTGGGTGCGGTTGTACCTATAGCCCCAGCAATGTGGAGGTAAAGACACAGCTCCCTTAGGCTCACTTGTCACCCAGCCTAGCCTAACTCTAGGCCAGTGAGAAGGGGTTCAGCGGCTGAAAGGACTCACTCAGATGATTGGAATTTAGTTCCCAAGTGGCTTCCCACTGCCTGTGAACTTCAGTTCTAGGGGGTCCAGCGCCCTCTCCTGACCTCCCTGAGCTCCTGCATACATATTTCGTACTCACATGCAGACACACAAACATACACATAAAAAACAAAGAGCAACTGAGGCAAGATGCCTGCTATAGACCTCTGGCCTCATCTCCTACACATGAATACATGTGAATACACCAACACACACATACATGAAACATGTACACACACACACACACGCACACAATGGCAACCTTAGCTCCACCAGGAAAGTCATCCAATATGGCAGCCATCCTTGGCTACTGGTCTCTTTAATGTAACCAGGAAGTATTTGGAAAACATTTTTCTGCTCTAGGGGCAAGGGCTGTGACTCATAGCCATTGTATTTGTCTCCCTGTGCCTCGGTCAACTTGGGATGCACTCATGCTCCCAGAACACTAGTTCCTAAACAAATTAACATGTTAGACATTATCCTGGTTAGCCTTAATTGTCAACCTCACACAGTCTCGAATCTTCTGGGAAGAGAGTCTTAACTGAGGGACTGCCCAGATCAGATTGGCCTTTGGGAATACCTGTAGGGGATTGTCTTGATAATTGTCTTGATTATTAATTGATGTTGGAGGGCCCAGCCTACTGTGGGCAGCATCATTCCCTAGGCAAGCAGTCCTGGGCTATATAAGAAAGTTAGCTGCCCATGAGTCTGAGAGCCAGCCAGCAAGGAGGATTCCTCTCATGGTTTCTGCTTTGTGCTTCTCCATCAAGTGACGGATTGTGACATGGAAGTATAAACTGAATAACCTTTCCCCCCAAGTTGCTATTGGTCAGAATGTTTTGTCATAACAACAGGAAGAAAATTAAGATAGACAGGGAAGGAAAGTTGGAAAGCAACTAGTTCAGGATCCTATCTCTAGAGTTGGGAGAAAGAGTCAACGTGTGGCCAACACTCATCCAATGACAACTGTGTGCAGCCTTTAAGATCTAAGCTGTCCCTTTAATGCTCACAAACTGGCCATGAGTGTTAGTGAAAAAGGCTGCGTGAAACACTTCCTGTACAAATAAACATACATAGATGTTTTCCCGAGATGCCTTTCTAAGAGGAACGGCAGTGAATTCACCTCTTTGCCATAAAGAGTCTGGAGTCTTGCTGGGCCCTGCAGCCGTGCCTGTCTGCGTGCTTCCTCAGGCCTGCACACGCGGTCCAAGGGAACAAAATATGATCAGTGAATTTCTTTGTTAATCTCGATATTTGCAGGAAGCAAATGAACCACCGAGCTTTGCAAATCAGCAGTTTTAGTCTTTCGAATTCCTTAGGCTGCTGTCGAGGAGAGCTCTGTGTTCTGGGGAGATGTGTACAGAGTGGGCGCACACGTTCTAATGGCCGTCAAGTACATTTGCTGTAATGTGGTTGGAGGGTGGGGAGGATGGAGCCATCAAATCGCTTGAGCATGCCCACATGCACTCACGGGCATAATCTAAGTTTGTACACCGAAGCTCTCACCCAGAAGTGTGTAAGCACAAAAGCAATAACAATCTTCTGCCCGAGAAAAGTCTGAGTGTGTGCACGTGTGTGCACACACTCATGTATGTGCGTGTTTGTGTGTGCATGTGCATGCATGGGTGTGTGGATGTGGGTGTGTGTGTGTGTGCATGTGCACCATTACAGAGGCCAGAGGACAGTGTCAGGTGTCCCGCTCAATCCCTCTCCATCGTATTCCCCTGAGATAGGGCCTCTCACTGAACCTGGAGACAGGCTGGCAGCCAGCAATCCCCAAAATCTTCCTTTAAAAAAAAAAGTGGATTCTCAGATTCAAATTCAGGTCCTTAGCTTTAATAACAGGCAGTGTTGCTCATAGAACCATCTGTCCTGCTCCTTGAGTCCGATTCTTTTTTTTTCTTTTTTTTTTATTGAGAAAAAGAAAAGAAAAAAAAGTTTCCGCCTCCTCCCGGCCTCCCATTTCCCTCCCCCTCGTCCCACCCTTCTCCCCCTCCCCCCGCTCCTCTCCCCCTCCCTCTCCAGTCCAAAGAGCAGTCAGGGTTCCCTGTCCTGTGGAAAGTCCAAGGCCCTCCCCCCTCTGTCCATGTCTAGGAAGGTGAACATCCAAGATGGCTAGGCTCCCACAAAGCCCGAACTTGAAGTAGGATCAAAACCCCGGGCCATTGTCCTTGGCTTCTCATCAGCCCCCATTGTTCGCCATGTTCAGAGAGTCTGGTTTTATCCCATGCTTCTTCCATCACAGTCCAGCTGGCCTTGGTGAGCTCCCAATAGATCAGTCACACTGTCTCAGTGGTTGGGTGCACCCCTCGTGGTCCTGACTTCCTTGCTCATGTTCTCCCTCCTTCCGCTCCTCAGTGGGAACTTGGGAGCTCAGTCCGGTGCTCCAGTGTGGGTCTCTGTGACTATCTCCATCCATCACCAGCTGAAGGTTCTATGGTGATATGCAAGATATTCGTCAGCATTGCTATAGGATAGGGTCATTTCAGGTTCCCTATCCGAGTCCGATTCTTGAAGGCATGAATGGCACTTGATACCAGCCATAGTTCAAGCCCATAAACAAACGCCCAAGTTACATTCCTACACTCCATTTGTTCTCTCTCTCCTCTCTTTCTGTCTTTTCTCTTCCCCTTTCCCCTCTCCGTTCTCTTTTTCTTCCTCCCTGCCTCTCCTCTCTTTCCTTCTTGTCTCTCTGTCTCTGCATGTCTCTGCCTGGAAGCTCAGTGGGATCTTGGGCTCATAGTCATTTCATTCCACTGAAAGGTACAGTCAGACCCACAAGCTTCTGCAAACAGACCGGAAGCCCCTGCACTGGGTAGCCTGTCTTACTTTCCCTCTCTTCAGTCTCTTAGTGTGTCTACTGCACAGCAGCTTCATTGAAGAAGGGTTCTTAAAACTGGGGGATGAGCACAAAAGAGCAGAGGAGACAAAGAGGAGAGGGTCTAGCCCAGACTGTCAGCTTAAAAAAGGAGAGCCGATGCTCTCCGATGGTTCACTCCCCAAGGAAGCCATGAGGATCAAGCACACAACCTCTCAAATCTCAACTAGAATTCATGACTCATGTACCATGTGGTAGAGGTAGGGGTGTGTGTGTGTGTGTGTGAGAGAGAGAGAGAGAGAGAGAGAGAGAGAGAGAGAGATACAGACAGACAGACAGAGAGACAGATTTGTATATGTGTGCATTCATTCATGCATGCGTGTGTGTATGTGTGTGTGTGCACGCACACGAACTCCTTGATCTGTGGGGGCACTCAGGTACCCTTGCATCCTCACTTTGGACCTTGCTTCAGACCAGGTTTCTTAGTGCTCACCATTATGGATGCGAGGCTACCTGGTCCCAAGCTGCTAGGCACTGTCCTTTCTCTGCCTCCCGATGTGGGTGCAGGGGCCTCTGCCCATGTGAAAACACACCATGGTAGACATGAGAAAGGCCAGAAAACACCTTTCAGGAATTGGCTCTCATCATCCTCCATTGGGAGGCATGGTCTCTCTTGGTTTTGTTGTGTGTTGTGTTCCAGGTTACCTAGCCTGGAAGACTCCATAGGATTCTTCTGACTCTGCACACGACCCCCCTTACTTCACTGTAGGATGGTTGAGATGGTAAATATGCATCATATATTCAGCTTTTTGTGAGTTCTGGAGAGAAAACTCTATTCATAATGCTTGCCCCTTACATTTAATTGATTTTTGAGACAGGGTTTCATGTAGCCCAGGCTGGCCTAAAACCTACCCTCCAGTTTCAACCTTCTCACTATTAGGAATTCAGGCTTATGCATTTTAATTTTTTGCTTTCCCATTTTGTTTGTGTGTGTGTGAGGTGCATGAATGTACACATATTTTTGCATGTGTGTGGCACTCATGTACATGCATGTAGAAGTTCAAAGTTGATGTCAAGAATCAACCTTCATTGCTCTTCCACTTTACTCATTGAGACAGGGGCTATCAGTCAAATCCAGAGCCCCCCAATATGGCTAATCTTGTTAGCCAGCTTGCTCTGAGGATCTCCTGTGCTCCCATTCCAAAGCTGGGATTATAAGCAGCTGACACGCTTGCCCAGCATGGAGAGGATTCCAAGAATCTGAACTCTGGTTCTCATGCCTGCTTAGCAAGCGAGCACGTTTAGCACTGATTCATCTCCCCTGCCCTGCATTTTCATTTTAACTTATGATATATTCAGCTTACCATGGCTCATTGAAATGTGACCCCAGAAGTCAAGAAGCACTTGGACACGGCTAAAGCCACAACTGATCTTTCAGTTAAACGTGAATAATTCACCTGGCCTTGGGACATAAGAACTTCCTTTTTTAAAAATCCTGACAAGCTGAAGCTAAATAAATAATTCACCCATGATGAAGAGAAAGAGTGTAGCTACCTGACTGTTGTCATTAATGGAGCCACTAGCTCAATGGTATGCAGGGCCAAATGTCAAAGGATGGAAGCAGGAAACTGTATTGGATGAAATTGTCGTTTCGGGACAAGTACCAGCAATTTCATACAATGCGGTCAGATACAATGGAAGCCACACAGCGCTGACATTAACCTACTGAACACAATCCGACACCATAGTTGTATATAAAGACCTCTTGTGATCTCCAGTGTTTGAACTGAATTGGTCCAGTGGGGTGTGGTGGTACATGCCCGTTACCCAACATTTCGGAGGTGGAGGCAAGAAACTCAAGAGCCCAAAGTCACCCTTGGCCACTTAGAAATTTTGAGGCTGGCCTGGACATCGAGAGAACCTGCCTCAAACTTTCTTTTTAAGAAAAAGGAAAAAAAGAGGGAAAAAAAGGAGTTGTTCAGTCAGTAGAGTGCTTGCCTACCATGTATGAAGTTCAATACCACATACACTGAGTCTAAGCTTTTGATCCCATCACTCAGGAGGCAGAAGTTGAAGGATCAAGAGTTCAAGGTTGTCCTTGGGAGCTGGAACCCCAGAACTCACATTAAAAAGCTGTATGATGGCCCATGCTTGTAAACCCAGTCTTGGGGAGGTGGAGACAGATGCGTATCCAGGACTCACTGCCCAGCTAGCTTAGCCTACTTGGTCCATTCCAGGACAATGAGAGATTCTGCTTCAAAACAAAAAGCTGCTGAACAGCATGCTGAGGAATGACAAAGGCACCCAAGCTTGTCCTGTGGCTCCCAGATGCGTACACATACATGATCCCTATGTGGAGGAATGAACTGAACTCTTGCAAGTTGTCCTATACTGCCACAAGTGTGTAATAACATGTGTGTGCCAAATCCTACACACACACACACACACACACACACACACACACACACACACACAGAGAGAGAGAGAGAGAGAGAACAAAGAAATGTTTGTTTTTTAAGCAATAATGATAAATTGCTGGCCCATAAATTCAACACATTACACAGGTATAAAACAAAACAAACCAAAACAAAAAAAAAAAAAAACAAAAACAAAAAAAAAAAACAGCTCCCTCCCAAACTACAGCACTGTGATAAAAACATAGGTTCCTTGAAACCTCAAATGTAAGTAGAAAAACAATCACAGACTACCAGTAATTGTTCATTCCCCTACTCCCTCCTGTCACCTTTCACAGAGAAAGGACAGATGGGGAAACCCTGTATGGGACAAAGAAGGAATCTAGCAAGAAACAAACAAATAAATAAATAAAAAGTCTAGTTCAGGTGTGACGATGTGAAAAAATGGAGTTCCCTGGTGTGTCAAGTACCTGCAGCAATGATGACCTGCAAGTGAGCGAGCGTTAGAGGCACTGGACCGAGAGAGGACCAGATGACAGAAAAGGCAGCCCTTGGACACACAGTAAGAATGGAAAAGCAAATAAAAGGGAACCTGAGTGAATCCTAAATAGCCAGGCAGACCCAACACCAAGTATCAGTACTCTTCTTCCTCCACAAACACACAGAGACACCCACTAATGAAATCACACTAGGGTCTGTGGTCAACAGGTTATCTTTGAATCATGTAAATGACCTAAATCCACCAAAGCGATAGAGGGGACTAGTGAGACAGCCAGATTAAAGGTGCTTGGCAACAAGACTGATGACCTGAGTTCAATCCTCAGCTGTTCATATGTGCAGAGTGGGGTTACATACGTCACGGATCAGCCAGGGCTGATGTAAAGCTTCTTCAGAGTCAGTGGTATAAATGAGACGGTGCAACTAAAAATCTCCCATGCTCATGAAACCACTTGAGAGTCACAGACGGCCTGGTACCAGTCTTAACTGTCACTTGACACAACCTAGAGTTCCTTTGGAAGAGAGTCTTACTGAGGAGTTATCTAAATCAAGTTGGCATATCTGTGGAGGACTGTCTGCATTATTAATTGATATAGAAAGATCAGCCCATTGTAGGTGGCATCATTCCCTAGGTAAGTGGTCCTGATACTCTATAAGAGAGGAGAAAGCCAGCTGAGGTGAGGCAAGCAAGGATTTCTGCTCTCATTCTTCGTTCCCTGCTGTTAACAAGAAAAGGGTGATGCTTTACATTAACTTAAACTTCCCACAATAACTGTAATTGTGAGCTGAAAGAAACCATTTCTTTCCTAATTAGGGTATTTCATCACAGCAACAGAAATGAGGCTAGAACAAGCTATTTTGTTTAACCAGGGGTCAAGCCTGCAGCAAAAGCGCTGCCCCTGCAAACATATCACATTGTGTTATCATCACGGCATCCACCACTGAAGAAATCCCCAAGGCATAATAACTTTAGGATATCTCCTCGACACGCTTTTGAATTTATGTATTCAGCTGAATTACTTACATTCTCAGTAATGAGACGATGCTCAGAACAGGACGGGTTCAGTCACATAGTCTTCTTTTGCTTTCCTCTGATTCACCGCGTAAGACTATTTTTATGCAGATGAGGTTAGGATGACATTAAACATTTTCTCCTGATTTTCCAAGAACAAATATGTTCTCTCCATATGCCCTGATCTTTTATTTCCCCCCTGTGTTCATCTTCAAAGCCCCGTTGGCTGATCAGGTTTTTTATTTCTCTAAATTAACTAAAAGAACATGCCATCTGCAGTGTAAAGTGCCTGCTTCTCCATGTGCGTCACACTAATGATGTTCACATGAATGCATGAATTTAGTCCATCTCTCCTGTTCTTGCAGAAGCCCACCTTATTGTCCAGTCTGACCTGGATGCAGATCTCATCTTTTCCACAGCACTCCATGGTTTTCTTTCGCTGTCACATTGAGGAATCTCCACTGTACTTGCAGATCATAAAGACTGGAGGTCTTTATACATAAAATGTCTGTCATGCTGGCAGACACTGGGGCCTATTGATTATTCTCTAGGTAGAGAAAGTTATTGACCCAGTTTGCTTTCATTGTCATTTTGACACAGCCCCCAGTCATCTGAAAGGAATGTCTAGATTGAGGAATTGCCTAGATCAGATTGGCCTGTGGCCTTGTCTGTGGGATTTGTCTTGGTGACTGACTAATACAGGAGGACTCAGCCCACTGTGGGTGGCACCATTCCCTAGCCATGTAGTCCTGAGCTGCGTTAAAAAAGAAAAAAAAATCTAATTGAGCCCAAGCCTCATCAGAGAGCCAGCAAGCAGTGTTCCTCCATGGTTTCTGCCCCTCAGATCCCTTCTTCAAGTTCCTGTCAGGACTTCCTTCCATGACGACCTATGACCTGAAAGTGCAAGGCAAGTAAATTCCTCCTTTCCCTGAGCTGCCTTTGACCATGGTGTTTGTCACAGCAACAGAAAGGAAACTAGGAGATACATGGTTGAGGGAGAGCACTTCACCTAGCTCTTCACTGAGCAGATCATTACTCTTTTAGGTAGGTGCAGAGAGGTAAACACATGTTCACTAATTTAGGATCAAGTCCCCCCTCCACAGAGCTTAACACTACAATGAGACACTAAGAACCCCCCTACTCACATCCTGAATCACCAGTTATGGGCTCCACTGTTGAACTCCCCAGGAACCCATCAGGAGAAAACTTTAGGATTGAATACCCTCTCACAGTGGCAAATCCATCTTTTGAGTACATTTCTTGAGCAGGACCTGAACAAACATCTCCTGGTACCACACAGGGCACCAATGACAGACCAAACGAAAAATTCTACCAAAGCACAAGAATGAGTTTTCTGAAGTTATTTATGGGAGCGTGGATGAAGAGTTACTTACAAAAGCACACATAATTCACAGGTGCCTTTGTGACTGTAAAACCCACTCAAGAAGGGGTGATGACTCGCAAAAGCTGCAGCCCTGGAGCTCCTTGCAAGCAGGGTGGATGAAGGGAGATTCTCCTCTCCTCAGCATTCTTCAATGGATACAAAGTTGTAAGTTTCAGAAACTTCCTGAGACTAGCAAATTGTTAACTTCCTGAGTCTTGATGAGTCTCCCTCCAGGACATAAGGTAAAAATTGCTACACAACAGCCTGCAATGTTGCCATCAAGTACTAAAGGTCTACAGACACAAGGATAACCACTACTTTCAATTCCAGCATCAGTTTGAAGTCTTCTGATAAATACACTGAGAATCCTAGTTCTGCAGTAAAGGCTGCATGTTAGGTGCATGAGGTTGGACCAGCAGAGAGGGATGAAAGCTAACACTCAGCTCACTTTTCCTTTTGCACTCACTCAGGATCCCAGCTCATGGAGCTGCGCCACCCAACTTTAGGGGGGACATTTCCTCCTCAACTAAACCTTTCTAGAACAAGACACTCTCAAGGATGTGTTGTTTGGCTATTCTAAATCCCGTTGACAATGAAGATTACCCATCATAGACCTCTTGGCTAAATAAATTTCACTGTAAAACATTTCCTAAACGTAGTATTATTGTTAATTTCTTTCCAGAGCTAAGTAAAAATTATCATGTCTTGTAAATAGTTTAAACTTTATCATACAACTATTACATATGCTACACATAACACATATAACTACATATAACTCATCAGATTTCACATGCAGTCCTTTTGGTATAAAGATGCTAGCTAGATGACATAAAGGAGATCAACATAAAAAAATTAAAGCAGTGGAATATACACACACAGGAAGGGAGGGAGGGATGGAGGGAAAGAGATCAGACAGAAACAGACACACAAAGAGAGACAGATACACAGACACACAGACAGACAGAGATAGAAACAGAGGGACAGACAGTCTGAGACATAGAGATAAAGAGAGAGGGAAGAGATTCTGACATCCTGTAGACAGTTTAAACTCTATCATACTACACATACTATCCATAACTCATATAACTACATATAACTCATCAGATGTCACATGCAGCCCTGTTGGTATTAAGATGCTAGCTAGATGACATAAAGGGGATCGATATAAGAAAATTAAAACAGTGTAATATACACACACAGCAAGGGAAAGAGGGATGGAGGGAGAGAGATCAGACAGAAACAGACACACAAAGAGAGACAGATACACAGACACACAGACAGAGATAGAAACAGAAGGACAGACAGTCTGAGACACAGAGATAAAGAGAGAGGGAAGAGATTCTGAAAAGGGCTCATACTTTCTTCCCTACCTGGCGATACCAGTGCGAGTAGAAGATTCCATTTTGCAGGCATGGAAGGTTATCAATACCAGTGTGATTAGAAGGTTCCATTCCGCAGATGGGGAGGTGAGGGTAGGCATGGCATCTTTAGAGAGAATGCGTGATGGGGAAGGCAGCATCCACAAGCTGTGAGCATAGTCTCACACAGCACACAGGTGGGCATGGGTCAGGGCTCCACTGTACCTCTGTTACCTAAGTCAGGCTTCTGAACCTCTCCAAGCCCCCCTTGCCTCATTTATAAAACAGAGATGGGAACAGCTACTTCAGAGAGTGGTTAAATTAAAATGAGATCAATAAAACATGCAGCACAGTGACAAAAACATAAAAGGCAGTCAATAAAAGGGAATAATTATCGTGCTCAGTGAATCAGACAGGCTCCTGAGCCTGGACCTATTTATTATTTCAACCAGCGAGTATTTATTGGACAGCTTCCCTCTGGGTGAGCGTCTTTGAAAGAGAAAGTCGCACCTAGGATGCTTCACTTTCTGTAAGTCCCTTTGAAGCCAGGTGAAAACCAGGGATTGGGGCATAGATCAATGGTGGAGTACCTTCATAGAGTTTTCTAGAATCCCCCAGTGAGGGGCTGCGGGTGTGACTCAGTGGTAGAGCATCTGCCTAGAATCCCCCAATACTCAAATAGAAAAAGAGAGAGAGAAAGAGAGAGAGAGAGAGAGAGAGAGAGAGAGAGAGCAAAGGGAAACTAACCAAGGTATACCAATCATCAGAGATATGATTCAGATAGAAAGGGTCTGGTCATGTGACCAATGATCATACATGTTCTTTGCTCTTTCATGGGAGGAAAATCTGGAAAGTCTCATCCCATTGAAACATAGCATCGCAACCCACATAGGCCCAGAGAAGCCACTGAAAATACCTGGTCAATAGAGGTTGTCAGCTCAACTAGCTCTAGAATCACCATAGAAACAAGCCATTGGGCATGTCTATGAGTGAGTGTCTAGATGGGATTAACTGAAGTGGGAATACTCACTCTTCGTGTATAGTGTATAGGATCCATGAGTTGGGATCCCTGGATGAATAGAAAGGAGACAGTGAGCCGAGCACCAGCATCCATCTCTCTCTGCCTCCCGACTATGGACGCTCTGTGATCAGGCCTCTCACATTCCTGCGTCTTAGCCTTCCCTGTCGTGACATGCTGTCTCTTTAAACTACAAGCCAGCATAAACCCTTCTTCCTTGAACTGTATTTTTCAGGTGTTTGTCACACTAAGGAGACAAGCCACTTTTGCCAGTATGACTTCATCCCCCCATGCTCGATCCAGACCCAACCTGCATGCACCCAAGCTCAGCATGATGACATCCCACAGATGCCTCACATATGCATGCATAGAAGAGACATTGCTGAGATATTATTGATTAGAAACCAGGGTCGGCGAGGGGGATAAAAAGAAAATGACCCTTTCTTGGTGAAGCAAAAAGAATGCCAAAGGACCCTGACGTGTGGATGTAATAAACAGGAGGCCAGAGGAGAGACTGGCAATAACAACAACAGGAGTTGCTCATCAATAACACACACTGTCTGAGCAGGGAGGCGTGGTATTAAAGCCTACACAGGAGTCGCAGTAATAGCTTTAATAAGCAGACAGATTTCCCTCTACCAAGGTGGTCCCTCTCCCACATTATGGGATAACCGAACACCCAGATAATGAACACAGCATCACATGAATGGTACATCAGGACAAGGGATAGGATCCAGGAGTTAGAAAGCTTTGGCTGGATGCTGGAACCATCACCCTCACTCATACACACTGGCAAATAGTAAATGAAGCCGGACAGATGTACATCATGTGGTCATCTCAAGGAAACTGTAACCATGGAAATCCGTGGTCAAGCAGAGGTACCATCTTCTCTACGAAATATGAACCACGGGGGGAATCCTTACTCCCAATTGGGAAAATCACTTCCACTGTACATCCCCAAGCTTGAACCATCACACGAGGGGATGATGGCTCAGTGTTGCAGCACCTGCTTTTTTACATGGGAAACCCGCATTTCAATCCACAGTACCACAAATGCAAATTCACCTTTCGAGAAACTGCTACATGCACCTCCCATCCATATCCAGTTAGCTGCTGCCTTTTGCTGATTCCGTGGAAGTCTCTTCCTCTTCCTCCTCCTCCATATCTTTTAGCTTTGGGGATGGAACCCAGAACTGTGCACATGCCGTACAACTCTAAGATTAAGTCACACTCCTGGCCCCTCACTGGAGGATTCTAGGCAGGTGCCCTATTGCTGAGTCGCACTCCAAACCCTGTTTTCCTTTTATTTTGAGACAATGTTTTACTATTTTCCCCATATGTCCCAGGACTCACTTTGTAAGTCTGGCAGTCCTTGAGCTTTTTACCCGTCTGTTTCAGCTCCTGAGTGGCTGGGATGGACTGGCCTGCAGCACCAGGCCCAGCTGACTACCCACCAAAGCGTCAAAAATATACACTGGAGAGAAGATGACCTCTTCAATGAGCGTCACTGTGCACGTGCAGAAGAATGAAGTTAGAGCCCCCTCTCTTATTGCATACAAAAAATATCCATGAAAATCGATCAACGGCCTCATTGTAAAACACACATCTACTGAAAGAAAATGTAGGAGAGGGATGGGAAGATGGTTCAGTAGTCAAGAGCACTTGCTGCTCTTGCAGAGGACCAAGACATGGAAGCAGTGGAGCTATCCGTTATCATGAGTAGATAAAGACAATGCAGTATATCTACATGGTGGAGCACTATGCATCCAGAGAGAAAATCAAATTCCCTTAATGGTTACAGCAGCCATGGAAGTGGAAAATAGCATGTCAAGAGAAATAAGCCAGATTCAGGAAGGCAAATACTACATGTTCTCAATTATACATGGATGTGGACTCATCAAATAGGGAGGGCGAAAGTACTTAATAAAGAGGCTGGGGAAAGTTGCTAAGGCTTGTGACCTGAGTTAGTTCAGTCTCCAGGACCTACATGAGGACTGTGGAGAGAACCAGCACCCACAAGTCATCCTCTGACTTTCACACATGTACCATGATGCAAATGTGTGCACACAGTCAGTAAATAAATGAACGAAATTACCAAAAGAAAACTTCAGTCAAGTGGGCTAAAGAGGTGGCTTGTTGGGTTGCTGCATATGTCTGAAGAGCTGAGTTCAAATCCCCAGATATCATATAAAGTTGGGTTTAAGAGTATAGTTCAGTGATGGCGCACACACCTAGAATCCCCCAATGTGGGGCTAGGAGTGTGGTTCAGGATTAGATTACAGTACCTGCCAGTGATCCCAGTGTACCTAAGGTGAGATGGGAGCTAAGATGGGAATTCCCAGACGCTCCAAGGCCAGCTAATTGGGAGAAAAGTGAGAGACTCCACCTCAAGCAAGGTGGAGACTGAGGATCAAGACTTGAGGTTGTCCTTTGATCATGCACATGCGCACGAGCATGTGCATGCACACACACACACACACATACCTATGTGTGCACACATATCCATTGGTTAAATCCCCAGCAATAGACAGATACACACACACGCATGCATATACCTGTGTCTGTGCACACATATCCATGGGTTAAATCCTGAGCAATAAAGAGAGAGAGAGAGAGAGAGAGAGAGAGAGAGAGAGAGAGAGAGAGACAGACACACACACACACAGACACACACAGAGACACACAGACACACACAGAGAGAGCTTTAAAGAATGCCACTACAAGTGCTGGCAATGCAGCTCCTTGACAGAACACTTGTCTGCATGTGTGAGGCCCTGGGTTCCAGTCCCACCTCCACACAATACAGAATTACTGGTTCACTGCAACACAATGGCCAGAAGCAGTGGCTTGCTACACATCTCATGGAGAGCCAGCGAAGAGGAGTCTAGGGAATCCCATTGAGACACGTGCAAGGTTTAATGAGTCTGAAATCCCAACTACCCCGATTTGATCATCATATATACATGCATCTAATTATCACCCCACACTCCATAAACACACAACGATTATTGTGTTGAATACAGAATTAAATAAGTAAGATACAATGGGAAAAATAAAGGTCATTTCTGCAGGGCTCCTCTGCTCCCAGGACCCCTCGGTCTCTTATCTTTGTCTTTCTGGACCTGGCCCAAAGCACTTTAAACAGCCCACATACCTGCCTTCCCACCATCTTTGATGTCCTACAGACCTAGCTATGGTTTGTTCCTCTGTGACAACCAGGGGACATCAGTCATGCAACCATTTTTAATAATTTATTTTAAAACAAAAAAAAATGGAAAAGGAAAATAAGAGATATGGGTCAAAAGAATACACGTACAACCTGGAAAATAACCACTTGTATGAAAAAAACGAAAAGCAATGCATTCTTCCTTCACAAGGAGGGAAAGGGGACTGTTTGCAGAATTACTCTGAAAAGGCCACTTTGTAAATAAATAAATAAATAAATAAATAAATAAATAAATAAATAAAATAAAGATGTACAGACATTTGGAACAAAAGCTCCCAAACCTGTGTCATATTCTGCAATAAATTCTGTGTGGATGGAGAGTGAAACGTAAGACAATCAGAGACGACCGAGCCGGAATGGAATATTTATAAGCCTTGGGAGGGATGCTATCTTCCTCAGCTTTAAAGCACTCAGGAAATGAAAAAATACAAAGATTGACAGTTCCAGATTCAGACGAATTTAAAGTGCCTGTCCAAGCCATAGGAAGAGATCTGTAGAATTCAAATAAAGAAGAAAAAAAGGAAACATGTTCCGGAAGGAGATTTGACAAGCAAGGGGTTAATTTTGCAACTAGCCTCGATATCGTTCATATGTATTAGGAAAACGGTTTTCTCAAGTGCAGTTAGAATGAAGATAACTGGAGTTCTGCTTAAAACTCTAATAAAATCCATCTACTTTAATCCGCTCCCCAAACACGATCCTTGGGAGAGTTCTGAGGGGACTTAACACAGGATGCCACCTCTGGGAGACCACTTCCTTAGAAGAGAGAAGATGTTAGAATCCCAGGCAGTTCTCTCTCTTGCACCCCAGGACTCATTTTTGGAGACGCTTATTCCAGAAAGAGCCCCTTGCCACTCTTTGATAGGGGGGACTAATTTGCAGACAACACAGGTTAATTTGGTCACTTTTTGTGCGGCACTCAGAACTTGCAAAGGGTGACTTTATCTTGTACAGCCTGTGGGCAATTCTCCAAATCACCCCAATTCCACTTTCAGATTTATCCCACAAAGAGCTTCCAAAAATAAACAAGAGAACATGGGATAGCACTGTTCAATAAAAATTTTAACCTCCCTCACTGTATCTAATTGCCTTGCATATAATATTCATCTTTAGTTTTAATTGCAGTTATTAATTTATGTGTGTCTGTGTAAGTCAGGGGACAGCTTGCAGGAGCTGGTTCTCTCCTTCCATTAGGTGGCTTGCAGGAATGAAAACCAGGTCACTGGGCTTGGGAGCAAGTGACGTTACTACATGCACCATCTTGCCAGCCCACATATCATATTTATACATACTGCACTTCTATTATAGTTTCACGGAATTCTGCAGACATATTTTGACTCAGTAGAACTTTTATTTTATTAAAGCAGAGCATAGACTATTTCATATCACTTCTGTATTCCCTGTTTTTCCAAACAACAATGACTCAGGTGCCATTTCTTGTTTTTGATTGTTTGCTATTACTTTATTTGACAAACAAACCTCTGTGTGTGCACATGTGTGTGCAAAAGTGTGCATGCACAGATGGAGGACAGAGATCCATGTTGAGTGTCTTCTGTGAGTTCCCACCTTACTATTGAAGACAGGGTCCTCCCTGGATCAAGAATTCAGCAAATGTCTCAACTGGTTTGTCAGCAAAATCCAGAGGGCTCTCTGTTCCCACTCCTTCGACGGTATGGTGACAGATGCATGCCTCCATTCCCAGATCTGGGTGTGTGCTAGGGATCTGAATTCAGGTCTTTGTGTTTACCCACTGAGCCATCTCCCCAGCCCTGGCTTTACTTTGTTTCTCTGGTGTGCAGGGTCTTACATCAATCTGACACAAGCTAGAGTTATTTGGAAAGAGGAAAAGGTCCCCACCAGATTGGCCTGTAGCCACGTCTGTGGTGCACCCTCTGGATTGATGATTGATGTGGGAGGGCCCAGCTCACTGTGGGTGGTGTCACCCCTGGTCTGGCCCTGCTATAAGAAAATAGGCTGAGCAAGCCATGCAAGCAAGCCAGTAAGCAGCATTCCTCCATGGTTTCTTCTGTAATTGTTGGCTGTTAAGGGTCTTAATAAGACACAATAATAGATATAGATATAGAATAATAAGAAAGCCTACCTTAACTCCCACCTTGGCTTCCCTCAGTGACAGATGATGATTAGGCCTTGTAAGTTGAATAAACACTCCTCACCCATGTGACTTTCAGTCAGAGTGTTTCTTGACAACAACAAACATGAAACAAGAACACCCAGCAACAAGTCTGTTACCCCCTCCACACGCACCCGACCTCACTCCCTTTCCTTCTATTTCAAACCCAAAGAGTTTACTTTCTGCTGCCCAGTGGAATCCAATTTTGTGTTGGCTTGATGGTCTGCAGGTAACCACACCCGCAGTGAACTCGTGTGCACAGCAGCCAACTCCTGTCCACACGACAGCATTTTACAACACTTCTCCCCATCCTCCAGCTCTTACATTCCTTACCCACTTCTGCCACATTCCCTGGGCCTTGGATGATGGGTGATACAGGTGGGCAGAACTGCATTTTACCCCCTCTCCATTTTTCCCAACTTCTTTTATCGCTACTTATCCAAATGATTTCCTCGGTGCTATTTTCCAACCCTTCGCAGACTTGCCTATTTTTGCTCAATTTTAAACTTATGGGATTTATTTTGATTACGGTTATTTCTGTAGCAGAAATGTTCTCATTTCGTAAACAAAGCAGCCTGTGATCCCTGGGAGTCAATTATAGTTTTAAAGCCTAGAGTCTCTTCGCTTCTTCCGAATGCCATTTGTTATTATTGTTAAGGTTCCCCCCCCCCATTGTTGCTGTTTGTTTATTTGTTGATAATGGACTCTTTGAAAGGATGTCTGGGGCGTTTATCTCTCTTTTCTCAGAGTAAGTGTGCTAGGACTGGGGAGATGATTTAGTCAGTGCTGTGCTTTTCTTGCAAGCTTGAGGACCCGAGTCTGGTCCTAAGGACCCACACAGGAACCCAGGTGTGGTGGACACACCTGTAATGGGACACTGAGGAAGTGGAGACAGACAAGAGGCTCCCTGGGGCTTCCTAGCTAGTCAGCCTATAGAGGTGAGCCGTGGTCCCAGGAACAGATCCTGCCTCAAATAAACAAGAGGAAAACGCCTGAGGAGCCAGACTTGAGGTTGACCTGCATCATCCGCAAATACACACACACACACACACACACACACGTACACACATCGCAAACAAAAAATGAACAACGCCGTATAAAGATGAAGTACAACAACAGACTGAATCACCCCTGCTGTCATCCATTGGCCTCTTTCTTCAGTCGGCTTGGTTTCTGCCAAGTGGATTCTGTAACTTTAACAACAGAGAAGTGTGAGAGCCTGGAGAGATCACAAGGCTGGAAAGTGTCTACATTGAGTATATTCTTTTTTGTCTGTTAGTTTGTTGGTTTGTTTTTTGAGACAGGGTTTCTCTGTGTAACCCTGGAAGTGGCTCTGTAGACCAGACTGGCCATGAACTCACAGAGATCTGCCTGCCTCTGCCTCCTGAGTGCTGGGATTATAGGTGTGTGTCACCACCGCCCAGCTATTGAGTATATTCTGACGTAGGCTACCTCTATAAAATAGAGTTTGGAGGTCAAAGAACAGGAACAGGTTCTGGCTATGCAGATGTGAAGGCAGGTGTCCTGGATAGCTTTAATTGTCACCTTGACAGAGCCTAGAGCCCTAGGAAAGGAAAGCCTCAATTGAGAGATCACCCAGATCAGACTGGCTTGTGAGGGGAGGCAGTCTGTGGGAGGATTGTTTTAATTAGTCACTGATATAGGTAGGAGAGCCCAGCCCACTGTGGGCAGCACCATTCCTAGACACGTGGTCTTGGGTTGTATCTAAAAGAGTATGAACATGCCAATAATCAAGCATGTGATGTTCCTCATGGTTTCTGTTTTGAGCTTTTCCCTTGGATTTCTACCCTGACTTCCTTAGATGATAAATTGTGACTTGAAAGTGTAAAATGAAATAAACCATTTCTTCCCAGCTGATTTTGGTCAGAATGGTTGATCATAGCAACAGAAAAGAAACTAGAACAACAGAAAATAGAGACCTGACTACAGTCCTCCCATTCCTACCCACATCCAGTCAAAAGAAAAACCTGTCTTCGCCTGTCCAAGTACTGGGTGGTAGTACATGGCTTTTCTTCCAGAAATCATATGACCATCCTGTCTTCCTTTGGAAGTAGAGACAATACGTGGCCTGGTAGCTATGACAACAGCTAGGTCTGCGGTAGTAGTAATGAAGTTAGCACTTCCTAACAGAAGTAGGGAGTGGAGGTTTTTGAGATCATCATCAGGGATCCTGGCCATCGCTTTTCCTGGCTCACCACCAGCTGCGAGGGGTCTTGAGAGATGCTAGACTATCTAGGAAGTGGAAGATGAAGGTGTGTCTCCATGGTGCCGCATCTATTGAGGTTGCCATCTGTTATGAGATGGGCTTTGGTGGAACAGCTGCTCTGGGGTCATTCATGGCCCTGTAAGTCGCCTGTCACCTGTGCTCTGAAATTACACCCCCCAAAAAAAACTCATCAGTTGACCAAGTTTGAGTTCAGTGGAATCATTACTCAGTCTAGTGTCATGGTCCTACGTAGGATGGGGAGACATTGTTCATGTCATGTCTCCCCTGGAAAGCGATTGCAACAGTGGGTCTCTGGCGATCTGATCAGGTTGTATTCTTCTGCTCTAACAGTCTGGTGAGGGGTAGTTTTAACTATCAACTTGACAATGTAGAATCAATCACTTAGGAGAAAATCTATTGAGGGACTGCTTATATCAGGTTGACATGTGTGTGAGTGTCTTGATTGTTAATTGAGGTGGGAGGGCCCACCCCGAATATGCGTGGCAGTGGGAGGGCCCACCCCGAATATGCGTGGCAGTATTTTGGGGGCTGGACTCTGAGTGTATAAAAGTAGCTGAGAACCACCAGCAAGCAAATAAGCTAGCTAGAATGTATTTTTTTATTTGTTCTTGACTATGAATGTGACATGACTAGTTGCATGAGTCCCTGTCTTAAATCCTCTGAAATGATGCACTGTGCCTTGGAATTATAAGCCAAAAAAAATCCTTCTTCCTTAAATTGCTTTTTGCAAGGGTATTTATCACAGCCATAGAAATAAAACCAAAGCAAATTTACACGCGTCTCATGTGAAAAGTTAGGTCTCAGTTTCTCTATCTATCTGCTAACTACCATTTATCCATCCTCTTTACATCTTCCAAAGTCCTGCAGGTATTTGCTGGATGATGCCACCAATTGTCTTAGTTAGGGTTTCTATCATTGTGAAGAGACACCACGATGATGGCAGCACTTATAAAGGAAAACATTTAATTGTGGTGACTCGCTTACAGTTTCAGAGGTTCAGTCCATTATCATCATGGCAGGGAGCCTGGCAAGATGCAGGCAGAAGTGACGTTGGAGTTGTAGCTGAGAGTCCTACATTTCGCAGGCAACAGGAAGCTGACTGAGACACTGGGTTGTATCCTGGCCACAGGAAACTTCAAAGTCCGCAGATTCCCTTCTTTCAACAAGGCCATTCCCACTCCAATAAAAACCATACCTCCTCAGGGCAGGGACCCTGATTGATCTTTGGGCTGATGAGGGAGGGGGACTTGTTTGGGGGAGGGGGGGGAATGAAAGGCAGTGGCGGGGAAGAGACAGAAATTTTCAATAAATAAATAAATAAATTAAAAAAAAAGAAAAAAATGCCCACTATGGACTCAAAAAAAACAAAACAAAACCATACTTCCTAATAGTGCCACTCCCTAAGGGGGCCAATTACATTCAAATTGCCACACCAATGATTTTACTTAGTTTTCCCTTTCTATGCTCTGAGCCTCTTTCCCATTGTTTTAGCAGCTTCAGGAGGAACCAGAAGTGAAAATGGGTTCACTCCACCAAGCTACACCACTCAGAGATGCTGAGACTTTCTACTGCAGAGAACCACACCCAAAGTTTATTTGTTGTCCTCCTGGTCTGGTCCATTCTTATCCTACTCTCCTCATTAGATGTTTCATCCCACATATCCTTCAAGCTTTCCTTAGCTTGGGGATATCACCTCAAGCAAGAGATGCTCAGACCCTTCCTCCACTCCCTGTGTGTACAGTTGCCATGGCTACTATAGGCTACTGTTCTCCAGGAATGGCATGGGTGTTGCTCCCTTGAATTCTCCCTGCAAGAGACTGGTGTTAGACGGGATGGATTAATGTTCCATCATTGGGGGGAGAGGCTCACAAGGTCCCACTCCTCCCTGAGGATCTATTGGCTGTTAATGGTTGCTGGGGAAGGGAGGCATTTTCTTTGGTAGTGTTGCCATTGGAGGCTACCTGTGCTCCTGTAGATAACATCAAGTCATCTCATTGTGCACTGAGCACTGATGGTCTGACATTTGTGCCTGGGATGGTTAATCTCAACTGCCATCTTGATGGGATTCCAAATGACTATAGAAAACAATTCTCATGACACGTCTGCAAAGGATTTTCTAGATAGAGTTAAGTGGGATGGAAAACATATCCTGAATGTGGGTGGGGCCATCTCATGAACTGGGTTTCCGTACTGAATAAAAAATGAGAAAGTGAGGTGAGCATCAATATTCCTCTCTCTCTCTCTCTCTCTCTCTCCTTCTAATTGATGTGACCAGGGGCCTCCCACTCCTGCCACCATGCTTTCCCCATGATGATGATCTGTACCCTTGAACTGTGAGCCAAAATGAATTCTTTCTCCCCTAAACGTCTTCTTATTAGACATTTTGCCACAGCAACAAGAAAAGTCTCCATATCTCAAGAGAAAAGACATTTGTCAAGCTCACTAGAAAAAGTTGTGCCACAGGGTCTCATACCACATAGGTCACCTTGCACTGGAATGATGGCCTTGCTTGCCTGTTCCCTCCCCAGACAAGAAGTCAGTCACCTAGGACTATGTCCCTTGCAGGATTGCATCTCCATGGTGCCGCCAGTCACTGGGTGCATCATAGATACTCATCGACATCTGTTCAGTTGAGCCATTTCTAATACACCGCATGTTGGAGGCCTTTCCAGGCTCATCAGAGAGTGAAACACGGGGCCGTGTTTATTTGCCAACATGGAAATAAGAAAGGCTAATCAGAAAGCACCAGGAAGTGAAAACCGCCAGATGTTTTCTGAGAACACAAGTCCAGGAAAACAAAATAGCATGCAAAGGGGGTGATGTATATTTTTTTCCCAGTGATTCAAAATGAATGTGCGCTTATTAGGCAGAGAGAGAGAGAGAGAGATTTAACGGGTTTCTCGGCTAATGCTGTAATTTTAAATCCATTTAAGATAATTTTCTTTATCTTGAATTTATTTTTCTCAGTAACCAGGATACTTAACTGATTTGCACAAAACCCATTTGAAAAAAAAGAAATAATCTACCACAAGCGAGGGCACATTCTAAATGGGAATAAAAAGGAGACATTGAAAATCTAAAGAAAATGGAGATTTGAGAAACCAGAGTGAGCTCTTACATAGTAAATAGGGACTTTTGAAGCTCTAGTTCAATGGGGGAGGGTGTCAAGCCCACCCTTAGTGGAGGAGTTATTGGAATTTGGTGGCTGCTAAGGGTGGGAGAGTCACCATCCTTTGGGTATAAGAACTTGTAGGTTACCTGTGCTCCAGTGGCTGTCTCTACACCCACATGCTTTTGGGGCTGGAGAGATAATTGCTGTGAAAGCATGAGGATCCAAATTTGATCCCCAGGACCCATGAAAGTGCCAAGGCTGGCAGCATGCTCTTACAACCCCTGGGAAGACAGAGGCAGGAGGATGCCTAGGGTTCACTGGTCAGTTAGCTAAACCAGCTGAATCAGTGAGCTTCATATTCAGTAAGAGACCCTGTCTCAAAAACTAAGGTGGAGAGAGGTAGGAGAGGATAGTTGTCATCTACCTCTGTCTTCCACGTCTACATGCACACGCTTGCCTGTACGCCCCTACACATATATGTGTACATATAAGAATACAAACATTTACACATGTGCTTGTGTTATGATATCAAATCAAAAAGACAAAACTGATATGTCACTAATAATCTATAGAAAACAGACTCAATGATAATATTTTAGTGTTATCATGTATTAGTATGTGATAATATGTAATATTATCAATATGTTAGGCATAGTGACTCATGTCTGTAAACCCATCATCTGGTGGGGGGGGAGATGAGGTAGGAGGATTAATTATGAGTTTGAGACTGACTTGAGCTACATAGTAAGTTTTAGTTAGCTTGAGCTACATGCAGTAAGACAGTGTCTTGAAAACCAATAAATACAAAATATAAAGTTCAACAGATAGAGGATAGACAGGTAGATGACAGATATAGGTAAACAGACAGACAGACAGACAGACAGACAGATAGATGATGGATAGAGAAAAGATAATAGACATCAAAACGTCAACAATTACCACGCTTAGGTAATGATACCATGGCGGTATTTTAAATTTAAGAATTTTTATATTGAGAATCTTTCTATATTTTTCATTACTTTTATAACAGTGGTACTCTTTCTTTTTTGAGATGGAATCATGTAGCCTAGGCTGGTTTCAAACTAACTATCGAGCCCAGGCTAGCCTCCTACCTCAGTCCCGAGTTTCTGATACTCCTGGCTCCACTTGTCCAGTGCTGGATTCAGGGGCTGTGCCACCACTACTGAAGTGTCTGTGATGGAACCCAGGGCTTCATTCCAGAACTCATAGGAGGCAGGTATGATATCATTTGAGCCACATCACTAGCCCTTAACTTTTTATTTAGCCAGTATTTCCTAAGCAACAAGAGCCCTTGATTGATTATAGAAGAGAGAGTTCAAAATAGAAGATCCCTCTGTGGTTACAAATAGATGAGAACGTAACACAGATCAAGACAAAGCTAGCCAGCCCCTTGCCAGGGCTGGAACTTACTTAGTTGGACGATAATCTGGAATAGACCGATCCAAGGAGATCTTTTCGCTGAGGTAGGAATTGTAGCCATACTTCTCATGAGGTCCTTTGGCTTTTTCTTCTTCCGAGGGGGAAAGGGTGGCAGGAAGGCCTCCTTTGCCCCGCCCACCATACCCTTCGATGAGTCCCAGTGATTTGGATAACCCTACAAAGAAGGAGGAGAAAGAGTTACTCTAAAACACCTCCTCTAGCTATATCATGTGACCTCCGATAGAGCTTCAATTAAGATTTTAACATATATTAGCACATAAGAAATTATGACCTCAGTTTACACAGTCTGTATATATGCTTGGAGGGTATGTGTCCAGGGGTAAGGTCTGCTGTAGCCCAGGCTGACTTTGAGCTCACTATGTAACTGAGGATGACCTTGAACTCCCAGTCTTCTGCCTCCACACCTCCTGTGTCCTGGCATTACAGGGCTGTACCTCAAGTATCCAGTTTCATGTGGTAGTGGGGATATTTCTACGGAGAGGCCCAGGCTATGCCAAGCTCTGGGGTTCACATCTGAATATTTACTGGGAGCCTCATGCTTTTTTTGAAGACAGAGACCACTGAGACTTGTAGAAATAAAAACCAAGAGGAAGCCAAGAAATGGAAAGAATGTGGGACCTTATCTGTGCCCATCTTCCCTTTCTCTTTGGGGCAGTCACAGTCAGATTAGGTCTGCAGGGAGGGGAAGGTTCCAGGGACATCACGGACTTAATAAATATCAGGGAACCACCAAGCAGCCGGTGGATGGGTTCAGTGTGTGTGTGTGGGGGGGGTGAAAACTGCTGCAATTGAACCAGGAAAAAAACAGGTTAATTTCACCATGAGCTAAAAGCACAAGCTAGGTCCTGACGTGACTCTTTGCCTGATGGCTTTATTTAACTTCCATCTCAACGGCAAAGAGAAACACAAAGTGCTTGAGAACAAATTGCAAAGAAGAGAAAAATGCCCGGAAGTATGATAACCAACAATACACAAGGAAGGAGCCCTCCATGGCAACCGTCTCTGAGCAGCTGCAGCCCCCAGGATGTTGGTAGGTCCCTATCCATTGTCGTAGAATCCCATAAAGACCTTGAGGAGTAAGTTTAGATGGCAGAGCTCTGAGAGGTTAAATTACTTAGCTAGGAAAATGTGTGCTTATGGCTCTCATTGGTTATAAATATACAAGCCACTTATTATACACACACATGCACACACTCAGGAGTCCCGGGAATTGAACCAGGACCTCTGACACACAACTTTTTTTTTATCACTGAATCACATACTCAGTTTCTTTCTGGAAGATTCTAGGCAAGCACTATACTGCTGGTCTAGGTCCCTAGTCCTTCACCAGGTGATTCCACACAACTGCTTGCCCACTGAGCCACATCCCCAGCCCTTCATTTCCACGACGGACAGCACTGATCTCAAGTGGACCCAAACTTAACAGGAAGACATCCTTGGGCAAGTCAAAGCCAACGATTCTTCTTGGGCCGTGTGAGATTCAGCATCACAAAACACCAGGGTGCACCATCTATTCCAGGCATCGCAGCAAATGGGAATGCTTTCGTGCAACGTCAAAATCAAAGTACCTTGGCTTAACCCAGGGCAGCGCTGTGTGGCCTGTGAATGGTTCCTATGGTTCTCATACGTGGGCTCTCAGCTCTTAGCCCCCATCCCAGCAGACAACCCCATCAACTGAGATCTTCCCTTCTTGCCTACGTCCTCCTCATCAGTCTCACACTCCAGACATCATCATCTTTGCCATGCTCAAACAGCTGCCTTAGTCAAACTCAAGCACTTAGGTTTGAGTTTAAGATCCTGTGGTGCCAAGGCAAGGCAGTGCACACAAGGCAGTGCACACAAGGCAGTGCACACAAGGCAGTGCACGCAAGGCAGTGCATGCAAGGCAGTGCACACAAGGCAGTGCACACAAGGCAGTGCACGCAAGGCAGTGCACGCAAGGCAGTGCACACAAGGCAGTGCACACAAGGCAGTGCACACAAGGCAGTGCGCACAAGGCAGTGCACACGTGCCATCCCATCACTCAGGACGTGGAGACAGGAGGAGCATGACTTCAGTTTCCTGGTTCAGAAAAGTAAATAAATAAAATAAGTCATTAGGGACAGAGCAATACTAGAGGAATGGAAAATGGAAAAGAACAGAGTAATTCTTCAACATGCCAAACACAGTGATCATAAGACCGAGGGGCTTACTCCTGGGTGTACATCAAAGCAAAATAAATATGTATATTCACACAAAACTCAAACCAATGGCTCATAGCTGGTTACTCAAGTGTAAGTGAATTGTAATGTTGGCATACAGTGTAGTACTAGGCAACAAAAAGAATAAAGTGTCCATGCATGGTGGTCCATATTATTACATATAGTAGATAAATAGGGAGACAGAGATCCCTGTCTAGATGAATACATCTATATATTATTTATAGATAGATATGAAAGATGATAAATAGATAGATGATATAATAGATAATAGAAGATAGATAGATAGATAGATAGATAGATAGATAGATAGATAGATAGATAGGTGTTGGACATATAGACATATGTTGGATAGATAGATGATAGCTATGACAGACAATAGCTAAATAGGCAGACAGGTGATAGATGACATATGATTGATACATAGATGATAAGCAACAGAAAAATAGAAGAGAGATAATAGATAAGTAGATAGATATGTGATTGACAGGTAGATAAATAACATAGATATTTTAATACAGATACATGATCAACAGGAGATTAGGTAGCTATGTAGATATATAGATAGATTGATGATAGATAATAGAGCTGTTCTATATATACACATGTGCATACACAGATATGTGTATGTAAATATGTGTATATACATATAATTATATATTCATACACATATATACATATATATATAAGAAGGAAGGCAGGCTCCTTGGGTGCAGCCGAGCCACATGGTCTCCTGAGAGCTGGGATCGCAGGACACTTCCAACAGCCGAATACTGCAGATCTATAAAACACCCTCACAAAGCCATAAACACACAGCTCGTGAAGAACAGCCATTCTGTTCCTAACAAGACAAAATGTAAGGGTGCACATAAAAACTTTCCAGCGAAACAAAGAAACACTCAATAAAATGATTTTAAACTGTGTAAAATGCAGAGAGCCACACTTGTAAGAAAGGGAAACTCCTGAATGAGTTAAAACAAAAATGGAGACAGTCTGTCAGAAAGGAGAGATGAGTTCATCATTGACTAAAGGTTGATATATGGGGTGGGGGGACTCCAAGTTCCGTGAGAAATAAAACTGGAACAGAGGTATCTGTAAAAATCAGGATTTCATTAGCATGTACTTAGAAAGGAAGCATGGATTGCTGCTGCTATTATTATTATTATTATCATTATTACTATAGTAAAAGAACTGGGCAGGCATCTGACTCAATTATAGAATACTTGTCTATAATCTGTCAGTTAGGGGCTGGTGGTATATCTTAGTGGTAGAGCACCTGCCTAGAATCCCCCAGTGAGGGGCTGAGGTGTGGCTCAGTGGTAGAGCCCCTGCCTAGAATCCCCCAGTGAGGGGCTGGGTGTGACTCAGTGGTAGAGCCCCTGCCTAGAATCCCCCAGTGAGGGGCTGTGGTAGGCTCAGTGGTAGAGCCCCTGCCTAGAATCTCCCAGTGAGGGGCTGGCATGTGGCTCAGTGGTAGAGCACCTGTCTAGAATCCCCAGTGAGGGGCTGGGGTGTGGATCAGTGGTAGAGCATCTGCCTAGAATCCCCCAGAGAGTCTGGGGGCATGGCCAATTGGTAAAGTATCAGCTCCAAATTCCTCAGTGAGGGGCTGGGCATGTAGCTTAATGGTAGAGCACCTGCCTAGAATTCCTCAGAGAAGGAATGGGGGCACAACTCACTGACTAGACAGGCTAGCCAAACTGGTATACTTTAGGCCCCAGTAAGAGACCCTGTCTCTAAAATCAAGGTTCACAGCACCTCAGGAATGATGATCAAGGCTGACCTCTGCTATTCATATACAACCACATGAACATGAACATGCACACAGACATATACATGCAAAATAACAGAAATAAAATTAAGAATACATGTCCATTTAATTAAGGACATGCGGGAAATTTGGTTCCTAATGCAATGCCCTTCCCCACTGGGGCATGATTTCTTCCCAGGATGAAATACTCCCACTTAGCAACCTCACACACACACAAAAGCAACACCATGCCACCCATCACAATGTGACAGCTATGAATTATATATTTCGTGGTCCATGTGTTCCCATTTTCCCTCCAATTTCATCTGCCAGAGAGATGCAACAAGGCAGCACAAATTTCTGCAGGATTTTAATGTGTTTACTTAGCACGCTCCCAGAAACCACTGGCAAAGACAAATAAGAGTTCAAGTCCAAGGATGAAGGCCACATCAGTCTTGGGCCCAGGATGTTGCCTGGAGCCTATTGAGATAACCCCACTGTATTAGTCACTTCCTTGCTGCTGCGAAGAAGGAACCTAACCAATGCAACTCAAGGAAAGAAGGGTTTATTCTGACTTAGAGGCTAAGAGTACACTCTGCCAGGAAGTGAAGGCATGGTGGCCAGAGTGTGAGGCAGCTGGACACATGGCATCCCCAGGAAATAGAGGTTGGCCCACTTTCTCCATTCTATTCAGTCCAGGAGGTGGCTTGCGGTCCCAATTGCAGGAAATGGATTGTTGTCCCCTAATTAATTTGTTCCTTTGTTCCTCTGGGTCTTTGTATATGTTGTGTCTACCTATGACAGCCAGCCCCTGCCACTAAAGGAAAAGATGAAGAAGATAAAGAGCCTACACTTGAGGAACCCCCATCTAATGCTGCACCACCCCAGCATGGTGAGTGTTCACTGTAAGTGACTGTGGGACAATGCTCTTGCACCCTGTAGAGATTTGCCACTCACATTGGTTTAATAAAACATTGATTGGCCAGTAGCCAGGCAGGAACTATAGGCGGGGCGACCAGACTAGGAGAATTCAGGGAAGAGGAAAGGCTCAGTCTGCAGTTACTACCCAGACACAGAGGAAGCAAGATGAGAATGCTCACTGAGAAAAGGTACCAGCCACGTGGCTAATTATAGATAAGAATTAGGGGTTAATTTAAGTTGTAAGAGCTAGTTAATAATAAGCCTAGGCGAATAGGCCAAACAGTTTATAATTAATATAAGCCCCTGTGTGTTTCTGTGGGACTGAACAGCTAGCTGCAGGACCAGGCAGGACAGAAACTTCCATCTACAGTAAGTGCTGATGAAGTGCAGTCAATCAGAATAGATTCATGCTAACAGTGAAGGCTTAACACCCCAAGCCAAAATAAAGGAGCTTGTTTTCTCTTCATACTAAGTACATGATATGTTAGATGCATAGGGTTTCATTTATAAAATTGTTAAAAGAAATTTAACTTTTTTCTCTTTTTAAAAATGTAGTTGCTATGACAGGCATAGTAGCACATACCTGCAATCTCTAGTACTTGGGATGATGAGGCAGGAGGATCAAGATTTCCAGACAAGCTGGGTTCTGGTGGTTCATGCCTTTAAGTCCAATGGGATTGTAGTATCCACATTTAAGGAGGGTCTTACTTCCTCAATTAACCCAATCTAGAAACCTCATCACAGACACGTCCAGAAGTGTGTCTCCTAGGTGATTCCAGATAAGGTCAAGTTGACCTGATGGTCAATATCAGTCAATACACACACACACACACACACACACACACACACACAGAGAGAGAGAGAGAGAGAGAGAGAGAGAGAGAGAGAGAGAGAGAGAGAGAGAGAGATGCTTCTTTTTCAAAGGGACAAAAGGGCCCCCTGGTCTTTGGCATAAAGCACTTAGAGCACAAGGACCTGGGTTTGCTCCTTAGAACCCTCATATATAAGGCCAGCACAGCAGAACACAGCCATAACCCCAGCATTGAGGAGATGAATCCCTGGGGCTCACTGGCAAGTCAGCCTGGACTTTTTGACCAGTTTCAAGCTAATGAGACCTTGTCTCTATAAAAACATCTGATTTCGATCTCTTTTTTCCACACACATTTGCACACACACACTCACATTAAGTAACCCTGAAGAAGTCATCTAAAAGAAGAGTAAATATAATAATGAATCTATATTCATGAAGAAGAGAACAGCCACTAATGAGTGACATAGAGAAATCAAGCTTGAAAAAGGCCACCTGGGTATTGCAGAAAGGACTTTAGAGACACTAAAGACAGCCCTGCTAGGGAGGGAAGTATCCCCAGGGTAATAAAGAAAAGGAGGAGGAAGCAACGCTGCCTCTCAGTGAGGATGCCTGGGTGGACGATGTAACGATCTTGTATTAACAAGAGCTTTTTATTCCCACAATAACTAACCAGAATACATGATATTGCAGGGGACCTATTTATAACAGGAACAATATTGCATCAGCTCCAGCAATAACCAATAAGACTACAAGGACATTTTACTAAGGGGAATAAAAAGCAACCTACATAAACTGGCAATGAAGATGTCTCCTAATTGGAAGATGGAGCAGTAGGAGCATACAATACGATACAATACAATTTACCCTCCCTGGGAAGAGTGATGGGATTTGAATTCAGAGCCTTGCACATGTTAGCTGGGCAATCACACTCATACTGTGCTGTACTCCAAGTCCAATTTCTTCTTAATCTTTTAAAATTAAATTTATTTATTTGTGTGTGTGTGAGAGAGAGTGTGTGTGTGAGTGTGGCATGTGTAGGTATAGAAGCCATAGGACAACTTGTGACAGTTTGTTTCTCTCCTTCTATCATATGGATCTTAGGGATTGAACTCAGTTGTTCAGGTTGTTGGCAAGTGCCTTTGCTCTCTGAGCTCTCTCTCCAGCATCCCCTTAATAGTTAAGTATGTGTATCTGTGTGGGTATGCACATAAAAGTGCAGGTACCGGTGAAGAACAGCAGAGAGTATCAGATGCCTGGAACTGGAATTGTAGACAATTGCAAGCCACCCAACATGAGTACTGGAACCCAAACTCAGGACCTATAAAAGAGCAGTTCATGTTCTTAACCAGCAAGCCAGTTCTCCAGTCTCTGCTGGCTTTCGTTAGTGCTGTTACTTAAGTTGAGAAGAAAATAAAGGGTAGTAAGATTAACTTAGAATAAGGTAACGGTAAGAAAAATTATATTTTTTTTTCACAAGAGAGAAATAGAGCTGGGGAGATGAGTCTATGGGCTAGAATGCTTGCTGTGCAAGTCAGAGGACCTGAGTTCGGATCCTTGCCCCCAGGTAAACAGCCAGACGTAAGTGCATATAAGCCTGCAACCCCAGCCCTGCGGTAGGCTGGGATGGGAGGATTGCTGGGGTTAAATGCTTGGCTCCCAGCTAGGGGTGCTGTTTCGGATGGTTCTAGAAACTCTAGAGAGTGGGGCTTGGCTTGAGGAGGTCGTTTCAGACATGCCTTTTAAGACTGTAACTGAGCTGAAGACCTCTTTTGATCTGCTTCCTGTTGGAAAGGAAAGTGAACACTCTCTCTGCCACATGCTCCCACCACCATGGCGCTCGGCTTGTGCTCCCGCGACCACGGCCTGTAGGCCTGTAACCTCTTGAAATCAGGGGCCCCCCAAAAATCTTCCCTGTTCTAGGTTGCTTTGCAGATGCTTTGACTACAGTCATGCAAATACATTTAATACAAGTTCAAACGCTTGCTGGGAGGTGAGACTTGAAAATCATTCTTTTAAAACTTCCTGGTACATTTCTTTATTTAGTTTGCATGAGTGTCATACATACCTATGGCGTGGAGCACATATGGGGGACCGAGGGTAACCTCCAGTGGTCAGTTCTCTCCTTCCCCCATGGGGATCCTAGGGATAGAACTCAAGCAACTGCTTTTACCTGTTGGGCCATCCCACCACCGCCCAAGGGATTTCTTTTTCTCAGATATTTACCAAACATGAAACAGTAAAAATGAGATTAAAGTCTTTAAACTTTTGAAATATTAGGAGAAAAGAAGAATGAAAAAATAAATCTGGGCAGTGGTGGCTCGCATCTTTAGTCCTATTACTAGGGAGGGAGATACAGAGTGATCTCTGAGTCTGAGGCCAGCCTGGTCCACAGAGCAAGTTCCAGGACGGCCAGGTCTACACAGAGAAAGCAAAGCAAACAAAAGAAAGAAGGGAGGGAGGGAAGATACTCCCTTTTATTAAGATCAGGGACTATCTTATTTTTGTTTTTTTTTTTTGTTTTTTTTTTTTTTTTTTGAGACAGGGTATCTCTGTAGCTTTGGAGCCTGTCCTGGAACTAACTCTTATAGACCAGGCTGGCCTTGAACTCACAGAGATCTGCCTGCCTCTGCCTCCTGAGTGCTGGGATTAAAGGTGTTGCCCAGCTGACCATCTTACTTTTTAAGGAAATGTCGCACATCTCCCAAGCTGGCCTTGTACTCACCACATCATAAAGATGACGGTAACCTTCGGCCTACCGTGTCCATTTCTGGAGTCCTGCGACCTCAGGCATGCTCCACCACACTAGGTTAACATGGTGCCGGGGTGGGACCTAGGTCCCGTGCATACTAGATAAGCATGCTATCTACTGAGCATCCTCTCCAGCCCTCCGGGACTACTTTCACATAGGTGATGGATTAGGTCCGTCTATCCTATGGGGTCCAGAAATCCTGTGAGGTCCAAAGGCTTTACAGTTTTTCAGCAAAAAATAAATCCTCCCAGTCCACACTGGTCATAGATTCCAAACGAGCTACAACAGCTCTAGCGTGGCGGCAAACACAAACAGCCCAGAGTGTAAATCATCGCCTCCCTCCGCACACTCAAGGACATTGTTTTCTTGGGGACTGCAGTTGGAACTTCTGTGTTTACAATAGCCAGCATTACTCTTCCAGAAATAGGAAAGAGACTTAGAACAAACACACATTCCAGACTAGAGACCACACAGCTGGTGTGATCCGGGGCCCTGGCAGCTCACAAAGTAACTCAGCCGGAACAGAACGTGTACACACACACACACACACACACGTGCACACATATACAAAAACAATTAAAAACGTTTGTATGCACTCAGCTCATAAATGCACAGACACATTTATACACACTCCCATATGCACAAACACATGCATGCATTCCTACACAAAAATATATTCACACACTCATCTATCAAACACACATGTACATATGTATACTTCCACATGCCCTTATAAATGTTCATTCACACACACACACACACACCACATTAACATGCTTAATCAGTAAGCCAAGCGTGTCAAGTTCCGGTGTTCAGTTGGATTCCACAGATTAAAGGGGTTTCTTTAGGAGAGGCTCCGCTACCCCTCCAGTCCCAGCGCCGGGACAGATCCCACCTACACTGAAGCATTTGGAATGTGATAGACCATGGAAAACACAGCTGTGTGCATAACAGCAAAAATTCCACATTTATTCCTGGCCAATTTCCACTATTTTATGAGGAGAAGCCTTTTATTTTCAGAAGCCAGAATAATAATTGCAGTAAAAGCAGGGGAACTCGGTTGGTAGAGTGTTTTCCTGGCACGTCCAAAGCCTGCAGTTCCATCCCCTGCACTGCATGGGCCAAGCATGGTGATGCCTGCCTGTACTCCTGGCACTCAGCAAGAAGAGGTAGGAGGACCAGGAGTTCAAGGTCGTCCTTGGCTACACGGCAAGTCTGAAGGCATCCTGAAATACATGAGACTTTGCCTCCAAAACACACACACACACACACACACACACACACACACAAATGGATTAAGGAAATGGGGCTTGCAGCCCTCTCTATCAAGCATAAGGAACAGCTCTGATAATTAAGATGGAGACACAGAAAAGCGAGTCGGGAAATATTGCTGCCAGAGAGTTTAGCAACATTCTGGATACCAACAACAGTGATAATTAATTCAATTGACAAGAGTCTATTATACACACAGCAGCAAATGGCACTTTAATACACGGGCTGAACATACACAAGAGTGTCATAGTCTAATCTGCTTCCTTCACACGCACGCATGTATGGCAAAATATTTTAAATTCTCTATCCAAGTCAAATAGCCATTCATTCATTTTGGTGTTGGGGAATCGAACCCAGGGCCTCTACCACTACCCCCACAGTCCAAAAGTAAACTTTTCTGTTGGTGTCTTTTGTCCTGTTTTTTGGCTTGTTTTGTTGGTTATCTTCTTTGTTTTGTGTTCTTTTTGTTGTTGTTGATTTTATACATGATCTCTCTGTAGCCCCTTCTGGCTGGGAATTCACTATATTGCCTAGGCAGACTCCAACTCACAGCAATCACCCTGCCTCAGCTGCAATGTGGTGGCATTAAGAGCATGTGTCATACAATGTGTCAAAAAGGATCAGATGTCCTTTTGTAGATGTCTCGCCTTGTTTTTGCTGTGTGTGTGTGTATGTGTGTGTGTGCGTGTGTGTGTGTATGTGTGAATCTACCTCAGTGCCTGAGGAGACCAGAAGAAGATATTGGATACTCCAGAGCTAGAGTCAAAATTGATTCTGAGTTGTTCAATGAGGGTGCTGGGAACCGAACCCAGGTCTTCTAGAAAAGCAACAAGCTCTCTTAACTGCTGAGCCATCTCTCCAACCCCTATAAGTCTCTTGACATACTCCCTCTTCTCCACTTGTGCTCCACTTGGAGAAGCTCAGGGCATCTCATCTCTTGCTCAAGTTACCACCCTTGGCTCTCAAAGTGATCTATAGAACAAGTCTTTCAGCATGCAGACATGATTTTTATTTGATTAACACTCATGTGGCCAATGGAAGGCAACCAGAAAGAGTCTGCACACTGGAAGTGGCTATTAGCAGACCCCCAGTGCTGTGTCTAACTCACCTCTCCACTGCATTCTTTGTTTAAACTATCCCAAGCCCTCCTGATGATTACAAACTTCCAATGACTCCACCCAACACTGAGGCCTACTAGGAACTGAATCTAGGGATTCATATGCATGCCAGACAAACACCCTACCAAGAAGCCATACCCCGACCCTTCACTGGAGGGTTCCAGCCAACTCCTCCATCACGGACTCATGCCCAGCCTTTGTTTTACTTTCTTAGACTCACTCTTACTAAGTTGTCCAGCCCGGCTTTGAATTTACTATGTATCTCAGACAGATCTGGAATTTGTAATCCTCCTGTCTCAGCCTCCCTAGAAGTGGGACTGGTAGACCTGCAGCAGTAGGCCTAGCTTGTCACCGTTTTTGAACACCCCCCAATCTAGACTATTAAAATGTGCTCTACGGTGCAATGTAAAATCTCAACAGAATTCTCAGTCTCAATCAAATGGTGTGTCTGATAGCCTATTTATTAGCCTTTGATTGTCATGCACATAGGAGAAGGGCTCTTACAGAGAGGAATGGTCCTTTGGTGTCTTGCACACAGCCTGGTGCACAGCAAGCATATATATTATGCACATGAATGTGCTGCTGAACTAGCAAAGCAAGTCTGTGAAGAAGTGAACAAGTGCTCTGTATGTTGGGCTGATGAAACACATCACCATGCTCGAGGTCAGCAGCTCTCAACCTGTGGGTCCCGACCCCTTTGGGAGTTGCCTATTCGATATCCTGCACATCAGATAGTTACATCACAACTTGTGACAGTAGCAAAATTACGGTTATGAAGTAGTAATGAAAGTAATGTTATAGTTGGGGGTCACGGCAGCATGAGGAACTGTATTAAAGGGTGGCAGCCTTCGGAAGGTTGAGAATCTAGGTTGACACCAAAATGTCCTGGTGACACAGCAGAACTCAGCTGGCATTGCTTCATGAACTCAGTCAGATCATTGATCTCCCCCAGTTCCTTTATTAGCGCAGTGATCTTGACATTTGTTGGCAGCTGCATTATGATGGTGATCCTGACATTTCCATCCTGCATCCTCCCAGCTTGCTAGCTGCGATGTCCAAAGCTTATCCTAGCCTTAATACAGTGAATGGAGTCATAAAAATTCAAATACAGGCTGCGGTGATAGCTCAGTTGGTAAAATGTTTGCTCTGCAAGCAGGAGAACCTGAGTTTAATTCCTGGAATCCATACTTAAAAAAGAGTTGGGTGTCGTGGTACATGCTGGCAATTCCAGTACTAGACAGTGGCAGACAGATCTTTGAGGCTCATTGACCAGCCAACCTCATTGAACAGGCAAGACCCAAAAAAGTAAACAGCACCAAGGTGCAACATTTGGTCTCCGTGTGCAAACACAAATACATACACATGTGTATGCATCTGAACATACATAAACATGTACACACAAATACACATGCAAACGAAAAGAATTCAACTGGGGCCTGGAGAAATGGCTCAGCAGTTAAGAGAGCTTGTTGTTCTTGTAGAGGACTTGGGTTTGATTCCCAGCCCTCACATCACATGGCCTACAACCAATTGGAACTCCAGCATCAAGGGAACCCAATTAAAACAAACCTCTTAAATTAAAAAAGCCAATTGTACCAAGCACTGTTTTGGTGAAAGAAAACTAGGCAAAATGTCCTTTATGTGCAAAGACAACAGCACATCTGTGGTATAACATAGACTCTTGAGTTGGGAGAAAGGGCTGACCAGCCATTTGGGCACCTCACCTGGTGGAGCAATTCCAGACAGGTGGCCATACCTACCGCACTGCACCTGCCAAGGATAAAGCACTCACTCCTTGTGCAATAGATTCTGTACCGTAGCTCCAAAGGGCTACCCTTAAAATAACACCCCTTGTTTTCATCTATGTGGTGGTCTTCTCCAACTTTGAAATTTAAACTTTCTTTTCTATTTTCAATCTAAGCCATTACTATGATGCGGCTTTTTATCTTTGCTTTGGTCCCAGGCTAAACTTCATTCTGATATTCATGTGTTACCAAGTACCCTGTGATGGTAGAACCAGCTTGGGCTACAGTAACAATATTATTGGCTTAAGGTATTCGTTAGTACCTCATGGTTCCAGAGGCTTGCCTCGGTTTGCTTCTCTGTGGTTGTGATAAAACAGTAACAAGACCAAGTTGCTGAGGGAAGGGGTTTCTTTGGCTTCCATACTCCAATCACTGTCTATTATTAGGGAGGGAAGGGCAGGAAAGTGAGCAGGAGCAGAGGTAGGAACCATGGAAGAATGCTGCTTACTGGCTTGCTCTCTGTGGCTTGCTCGGCTTGCACCCAGGATCACCTGTGTGATGGCATTGCCCATAGTGGGCTGGGCCTTCCCATGCCAATCATTAATCAAGAAAAGGCCTCACAGGACAGTTCGATGCAGACAATTCTGCAGTTAAGATCACCTCTTCCCGGGTATGTCTAAGTTTGTATCAAATTGGCAAAAAGCAACCAGCATAACACCTGAAGCTGCTGGCAGATTTTGGTCTTGTTTCCATTTTCTATGGCTCTGATTATTTTTGAAATAGGGTTTCTCTATGCAGCTCGGACCGACTCAGAGCTCCTCAGTATGTGGCCCAGACTGGATTCAATCTCATGATGCTCATGCCTCAGCTTGCTAATTCTGGGATACAGGTGTGTGCCACTGTGCCTTGGTTAAATTGGGCTATTGTGACAGCTAATGTCAAGTTGATGGGATCTAGAATCATCTCTAAGAACACTGGAGTTTCTACACTGGGTCCAGTGAGGTAGGGAGACCCATCCCAAACAAGGGCAGCACCACTCCATGGCTGGGATCCCGGACCGAATAAGAAGGAAAAAAATTAGCAGAACAACAGTATTCATCTCTTGTCTGTTTCCTGACTATGACCAGCACTCTCATGGTCCTGCCACCATGCTGTCCCTACTGCAGCCTCAAACTATGAACTATAAACACTTCCTTCCTTATGTGGCTTTTATCTGGTGTCTCCCCACAGCAGTTAGGAAGTAAATAATGCAGCTGCCCTCCTGGTTTCTAACCAGCTAAGTTGGCAGTGTCTTTATATGATATAGTCTGTGTCTCTTCTTTTTCATGTGTGTGTGTGTGTTGTGTGTGTGTGCAAGTGAGCATGCATGTGTGCTTGTGCATATGGGTGTACATGTCAGTGCTTGGGACTGAACCCAGGGCCTCGTGCATCCTATCACGCATCTACCACTGAGTCGCTTGCCTCTCTCCCTCTCTATTTTCTAGTTCCACCATCAATACCTTCTAAATTCCCAAGGGTCTAGCCTCCAAATACCATCTGTCCTGCTGTTATTTCATAAAGATGTAGATCATTCTGTTAAGATTCAGAAAGTAAACAAAACTCACATGTGTTGTGTGACACCATCTCTGTGGAGATATGAATAACTGTCTACTCACCCAAGATAAGGAATCGACAGCAAGACATATATCATTGAAGTCCAACTTAATGAATCAATGAGTTTTATTAAGGCAACTTTCAGGGATATGGGTGAGGGGTTTCTTACAGGAACAGCAATGACTCAAAGACAGCTGCATCACCAAAGCCCACCCCAGCATGGATGACAGTTCATAAAACTGGACCTGAAGCACCACCCAGCCTGCAGGAGAGTGACCTCTTCAGGCAGCTTAGCTGCTCTGTTTTTTTTTTCTAGACCAGTGGTTATCAACCTGTGGGTTGCAACCACTTTGGGGGTTGAAAGAACCTTTCAGACAGGTCGCCTAAGAACATCAGAAAGCACAAATATCTACATTACGATTCATAATAGTAGCCAGGCAGTGGTGGTGTACACATTTAATCCCTGTTCTCTGGAGGCAGAGGCAGGAGGATCTCTGTGAGTTCGAGGCCAGTCTGGTCGACAAGAGCTAGTTCCAGGACAGGCTCCAAAGCTACAGAGAAACCCTGTCTCGAAAAAAAAAACCAACATAATAGTAGCAAAGTTACAATTACAAAGTAGCAACAAAAATGATTTTGTGTGGTTGGAAGTCAGCATAACATGAGGAACTGTATTAAAAAGTGGCAGCATTAGGCAGATTGAGGACCTCTGTTCTAGGCAGTTCATGTGGTCTCTATTTCTTTCATGCAGGTCAGCTTATCTAAGAGTGTCCTTGCTCCTTATATACAGGCTAATATATAAGCCATACTTACTGCTCATATATGGACTTGGGAGTGGGAGAGTTTCATGTTTCATGCACATCCTGGAGCTACTTTGCTTTCTTTGCTTCCCAAGCTTAAACATGCTTATTGTTTCCCCTCCCTGCCAACACGATGTATCTCAGTGAAGGAACTGCAGGAAGGAAGGTTTTAATCTCAGAGGAAACTGCTAACACAACAATAACAGAGGAAGTCCCCCAAACTTACAGTATTCACAGTGCCCTTCCCTGTTGTGGGATAATGGTACACTATGTGAAGATGTATTGCGGTGATTGGTGAAATAAAGAGCTGAATGGTCAATAGCTAAGCAGGAAGAGGTTAGGCGGGACTTCCGGTGACAGAGAGGACTCTGGGAAGAAGAGAGGCAGAGTTATCAATCAGACTAGGAGAAGCAGGATGGGCAATACAGAGAAAGGTGATGCCATGTGGCAGAACACAGATCAATATAAATGGGTTAAATTAAGTTATTTATTAGAGCTAGTCGGGGAAAACCCTAAGCTAAGGCCAAGCTTTCATAATTAATAATAAGTCTCCATGTCATTATCTGTGAGCTGGGAAAAAAATCCAACCACATTTCCCCAAAGCTATTAAAACAGTAACAATCATTGGGGAGAGAGGGCTCTCTGACCACTGAGCTGCCTACAGCTTGTTCAGGGAATTTCAGGGATAAGGCTCTCATGAGCTGTCACTCATGCTCAGGAGGGGTTTGGAATGATGCAGCTGCCTTTGAGTCACCATATCCACATTCCTATAAACCACCCTCAAAACTTACGGATCACTGAGCTCTGGTTGCATTGGCTTATTTCTTTGATTCATTATCAATGCCCATCTGAGATGAATAGATGCTTATTCACGTCTCAAAAAACAGTCACACAGTGCTGTCCCACTGATAGCCAGGACTTCACCGCAGAATCTGAGGGGGGACAAATTCAGTTGCTAACACATGGCCACGCACTGTTGGATTGTGGCCTAGAAGACAGCACAATGAATAATAGGTTCCCTGGTTGTGCATCCCCTGCAGCTCGGAACACTAGAAGTACATTTTTGTCCATTAGCTGAGCTGTTCACGCAGCCTTTTCCGTTCCAGGAGTGATGAATCACTGTGATGTGCTCCAAGTACCTTTGGAACAAACTGTCCATAAATTCCCAAATTGCTGTTTTATTCAAAATGGCATGTCTTACATGTATTATGAACTTTGTACTTCCTGGAATCTTGCGACAAAGATTATTTCATTTTATCCTCATTCGGTGGGTGAGAACGTTAGGAGTCCATGAGGATACGAAATATGCTGAAGTCACTCAAGCTACTTAGCCGGGATCTTGAACTTGGGTTTCTGTATTTGCTCATCAAGTGCATCTTAAGAAAATGCACTTTTGAGATGGTAAAGATGGCTCATGGATTAAGAACACTGGCTGTTCTTCTAGTAGACCTGGGTTCAATTCCAAGCACCCACATGATGACTCACAACCATCTGTTACTCCAGTCCCAGCAGATCTGACATGCAATTCTGGTTTCTGAGATACCAGGTATGCATATGGTACGCAGAAATGCATGCTGTCAAAACAGACATACACATAAAAATTTTAATTGAATGTACTCTTGCGGGGCAGGATGGAGCATGCCTTTAATCCCAGCACTCAGGAGGCAGAAATAGACAGATCTTTGTGAGTTTAAGGCTAGCCTACATGTTGAGTTCCAGGCCAGCCAGGGATATGTAGCAAAATACTATCTCAGGGAAACCAAAGAGAAGGAAGGAAGGAAGGAAGGAAGGAAGGAAGGAAGGAAGGAAGGAAAAAGGGAAGGAAGGAATGAAGGAAGGAAGGAAGGAAGGAAGGAAGGAAGGAAGGAAGGAAGGAAGGAAAAAGGGAAGGAAGCAAAGGAAAGGAGGGAAGAAGGGAGGAAGGGAAGGAGGGAGGGAGGGAGGGAGTGAGGGAGGGAGGGAGGGAGGGAGGGAGGGAGGGAGAGAGAGGAAGGAAATACACTGTGAAAATGTTGGTAGAAATAATCTTGCATGCTGCTCGTATGAACAGAGCAAAGCAACTGCAGAAATCAAAAACCAAATAACACTACCACATAACCCAGCTATGCCACTCCTGAGTGTACGCTTGACAGAAGTTAAGTCAGTACACCACAGAGACATTTATACACTCACATTTACTGCAGTACTGCTTACCATAACCAAGACAAGGAACCAGACAACATGCCCACCAATGGATGGATAGATAAAGATGCATGGGGTGTACCCACACAGATGAGTTTCATTCAAAAACAAAATTTGGTCCTTGGCAGGGGAATAAAAGGAACTGCAGATCATTATGGTAAGTGAAATAAACTTTTCAGCTTTTCCTTGACTATGATGCGGAGGACCGAAAGGGTCTGAGTTTCACTCTCATTGCCAAGCAAACGCTGGCACAAACATGCCCCCTCCCGCCTCACCCTGTGTGTGAAAGTGATTAACATATGCCTCTGGCTTACTCCGGCTGCCAACCTGCCAAGTGTGTGGGTGAAAGGAATATTTCTAATGAAGAGAGGAAGAGGTTGGCAGTCATCAGGCCTCACTCGGAGCAGATGGATGAAGAACATGGATCATACAGGCTAATTGTATCACACAGGTTAATTGTATCACTTAGCCTCATGTTGGTTAGAGAAGCATACAAGGAAGAAAAGAACTGAGCCAGGGTAGGAAGACGCAGCTGTGAAGAAAGTTCTCTACCTGGACGTGAGAGATCTGCAGGCGTCCATGTGTGTGCAATCACACTTATGCCAGATGGGCTCAACACCACCCAGTCCCACGAGCTCCGGAGTAGACTCCCTTGCAGGAACACACTAGCTTTAATTCTGGGGAGAGAGGTTAGGTGGGGATGTCTGTGTGAGAGCAACACTAGTTTTCGTCAGTAGATTATTAGCATATATGTAAATCCACATATGAGTGACAGTCATTTCTAATCTGAAAATTCCAAGTGCTCTGAGATATGAGACCTTTTGAATGCCAAGATGCTCAAAAAAAATCCAATTTTGTTTTGTTGTTGCAGGTTTTGCATTTTGAAATGAGGGTTGTGGTAGTTCGAATGATACTGTCTCCCATCAGCTGAAATACTGAAATACGTAGTTTCCAGCTGATGGCACTATTGAGGAAATGTGGCCTTGCTGGAGGAAGTCTGTCACTGGGGGTGGGCTTAAACCATTCCCGATGTATTTTCTGTTTCCAGTTTGTGCTCTCAGCTTCCAGCTCTAGCCACCACATCTGCCACCTGTTGACATGCTGTCCCTTCTCCCCTGTTATGAACCTCAACTCCCTAGAATGACAAGCCCAAATAAACCTTTTTCTTTTTTCCCTATAAGTTGCCTTGGTCATGGCAACCGAAAGTATCTAATATAAGTATGCTAAGAGCCCAGGATTGAAGGAAGTCGGGACCATGAGGTCCACCCACTGAGACAGTGTGCCTGATCTAATGGGAGTTCACCAAATCCAGCTGGACTGGGACAGAACGAGTGTGTGATCAAATCGGACTCTGTGAATGTGGCTGCCAATGGTGGCAGACTGAGAAGCCATCGATAAAAGCATTGGGACCTGTTTCTACCGCATGTACTGGCTTTTTGGGACTCTAGTCTATTTGGATGCACACCTTCCTAGGCCTGAATGGAGGGGGGAGGGCCTTGGACTCCTTAAGGAGGGTGGGGGAGGGAGGATGGAGAGTAGGGGAGCCAGAGGGGAATGGGAGGAAGGGAGGAAGTGTAAATTTTTGAATGAAAAAAAAAAAGAGCCCAGGATTGCCGTCAGTTCCTATGAAGCATTCCCTCTTGAGCAGAGATCAAGACTCAAAGCTTCTGGACTCAGGAACTTGAGAAAGTTACAAGATTCACAAGGCCTCTCCCCAAGGTTATACAAACAGTAACAACTTCTGGGGCGGGGAAGAGACTGGCAGGGCTGCTTGCAAGTTGCCCAGGAACTCCAGGGAAGCCAGACTCCTTACCCATGCTTGGCTGGGCTCTATGGGGGACACAGCTAACTTTGAGTCACAAGAGCTAGTGTGAGTAGCCTCTCTCTCATGCTTCTGTCAGTATCCCCTCACTGATGCGGTTAAGTAACCTCAATAGACTCTAGTTCACCAACCAGATGTCGGTGAAATCTTTTCTTTAGGCTGTTATTCTTTCTTTGTGTGGAGCAAATATGTATTCGCGTCTCCCCAGAAAAGGTCACCCAATGGCAGTAGTGAGTGACCCTGATCGGTCTCCCACCTCCCAAGACAGGGATCCCCTCTGTGTGCCACCATTGCCTCCCTAATGCCTTTTTCTTTGTGAGTTTTCCAATTAGGGGTAATGAACTGATAACGTGGATACAAATATTTGTAAGTCTGAACAACTATGAAAACGGAAACACATCTGGTCCCAGGCATAAAAAAAAGGGGGGGGTCATGAGAATTGTATTACGGAGAGTATTTTCTGACCCAGCGAGGAAGAGGGAGGACAAGGGAAGGGAGGCAGCCGAGGACAGAGCTTCTGTTGCCTTCTTCCCTAGGCCATTTGTGTCACACATAACCAAGACCATTCCTCACTGACTTATAGAACTGGAAACAATAAAACACCCACTCTAAAAAGGCATTCATAAGCACCACTTGAAGAAGTGCTGGGTAAAACAATAAAAACATTATAGTGTGGGAGGGAGAGAGAAAGGGAGGGAGGAAGGAAGGGAGGAAGAAAAAGAGGGAAAAAGGAAGGAGTGAGGCAGGGAAGGGGAAGCAGAGGGGAAGGGAATGGAGAGGTGAGGTGAGGAGAGCAGAGGAGAGATGGTTAAAAAAGCAAAGGCAGGAGATGAGCTAATGGATAAAGGCGCTTGCTGACAAGCCTGAAGAACTAAGTTCAATGTCTGAGATCCATGTGGCAGACAGAGACCTGACTCCCACAAGAGGTCTTTTGGCTTCCATGTGCACTGTCCACAGCCCATTACATACAACAAATAAATAAAATATAATTTCCAAAACATTGTTTAAAAGATGAGAAAGCAGCCTATGTCCATAGCTTTCCCCAGGAGTCTTCCACAGATAACAGAAGTGGGGGAAACAGCTTCTATTCTAGCAGTGTTTCGGGGAAGCAAATACCAGGAAAGAAGGTCAGAGCTCAGCAAGGTCGGGGAGTGGTCTAATACCAGCATCAGCAGCACAGAGGAGTCAGGAGGTCCAGAAACCCAGATCCCAGGCTGAACCCCTCTGCCCTGTTCCACTCTGCTCAGGCAACAGCTGCAGACAGAACTCTCCTCGAAGTGCAGGCTTCCAATGGAGACCAAAATCAAAAAGATGGAAGCATCCTTAGAACCCTTCCTTCTTCCGGTCCTATGGCTCCCCTGTGAAAACAGCGATAGACTCAGGATTCAAGGGCTCATTCGTCAGCCGATGAAAAGTGTGGAATCGTACGAGTGCATGTCTGAAATCAGCAGATTTCTCTGAAAGCTGTCTCTTTTGTGACTCCCTGTGACCCAGACAGATGGGAAATCATGAGGTCTCAACCCTGGATTCACGCCTCCCAACATTGTGTCATGACAGAGAAACAACAAATTCCTCTTTGAATTAATCCTTACATCTTCACATTACATGGATTGCATATCCTTCCAAATTCCCCTCCTCTGTCCTCTCTCGTCCCTCCCACTCCCATTAGTTCCTTGTCCTCTCCAGACAGCCTCAGATCTTTCAAGTTGTGATTTTATGGTATCTCCATAAGATCTAGGAACCACAAATGAAAGAAGAAATATCATATGTGTCTTTCTGAGACTGGCTTAATTAACTTAATGATCATCACCGGTTACATCCATTTTCTAGTGAATGATATAACTTTGTTTTTTATGGATTTAAAAAAATCCATTGTGGGATGCTGGAGAGATGCTCAGTGAGTAAAAAGGATTTGATGTATAAGCATGAGGGTCTGGTTCCAGATATCCAGCCAGCACCCATGTGAAAAGCCAAGAATGGTCATATTCAACTCTAACACAATATATGGCAAGCTCCAGGTTCATTGAGAGACCTGTACTAAGGGAGAGAAATGGAAAACCCCAACACCTCTTCTTGCATCCATTCTCATGCACATAGATGTTTGCATCCTCACGTACATGTGTACACACATTCACACATTTTAAAATATTACAACGTAGGAAAAAGTCCATTACATGCCCATTACATACATCATATTTTCCTTATCCACTCCATTTTTGCACACCTAGGCTGGTTGCACAATTTGGCTGTAGTGACATTGCAACTGACATTGATGTGATGCACCGACGTGGGGTCATTCTGGTAAATACCTCGGAGTGGTACAGTCAGGTCATATGGTTGTCCTAATTTTAGTTTTTCCAGAAATGGCTGTACTGATTTCCATAGTGGCTGGACCAGTTTGCATTCCCAACAATGGATGAACTGGTTGACCTGGGAGCACAGAACCAAACTCAGGTCCAGTGCAAAAGCAGCTGGTGTTCTTAACTGTCAAGCCATGTCTCTGAAAATCCCAGGCTGGCACAGATTCACCGAGTCTATAGCCCTAGAACAACCTCTGAGCAGCCTGGCTCCAGGTTCAGAGCCAGGGAAAGAAACACACCCTAAAAATGGGACCAGAGCCCAAGGAAGAGACACTTTGCCTCAGAACCTAGAACTGGAGGAAAATTCCCAGAGCCTGAATGATGGAGAACTCCTTCAGCCAATGGCCTTTGAGAGACTGGACCAGGTGGGTGTGGCTTTAGGTACCAAAAAGCGCAGTCCTACCCACTCACCCCTCTTCCTGCACTTCATATCTGGATGTTGGACCTCATTCCTATTTCCTTGTTGTGATCCATGAGTTTTCCTTTTAATAAAGAAAAACCCTATTTGGAGCTAGTGTGGAATTATTTGATTCGTGTTTCCCCCATCTGATGTGTTCTGCTTCATCTGAAAACAGAACCGAAAGAACACACTAAGCCCCTAGCTTCAGAGTGTACCAAAGATATTTGCCCTGGTCCCAAAACTAGAGTCAGAAAAGGTAAAAAGAACCAAAGAAAGAAACACAGTTTGGCCCCAGAATCAGAGTCCTTTCTGCCCCTGACACAAAACCAGCCAATCCCTGAGCAGGGAAAAAGGGCCAATCACTGAGCCCCTAGAGACTTGAAATTCCCCTCAAGCAGTTATTGGCAATTGGGAATTCTCCTTAGGCCTGAAAATCCCTTTAATCATAGGGGCAGCCAATCCCAAGCCTGGAAGTCTGGAATTCCCCTCACCCCACTCAGAGGCAGTCAATCACAAGCCTGGAAGTCTGGAATTCCCCCTTATGTCATAGAGGCAGCCAATCACAAACCCAGGGACTTGGAATGCTCCAAGTCTCTTCCCCTATATAAACCCCCACCTTTTGCTTCTGGGAGGTCGGGGTGTCTCTCCTACACTGTTCTATTGCAGCTGTCATTGTCACTGCTACTGCTGCTGCTTCCGACAGACAAAGGAACCACAAGTTAACTTGCTATGAAGACTCTTTGCTTTTGCATCTGATACGGTCTTGTGATGTTTTGGGGAGCTGGACTTTGGGCATAACAGTCTGCATCCCCTGTTGTTATAATGACTGCCATTCTGACTGTGGTAAGATGGACACTTGGTGTGTGCTTAATTTGCATTTCTGTGACTTCTGTAAAGTTGAGCTTTTCCCCCTTATCTGTATTGGCCATGTATGTTTGATCTCTTGAGAACTGTCTGTTTACTTCATTAGTCCACTTATTGATTGTGCTGACTGGTTCCTTATTATTGAGTTGAAATAAACAAGCCTTTTTCGTGTTTTTGATTTTTGAGACACGGTCTCCAAATGTGTGTATGTGGTGTGTGTGTGTGTGTGTGTGTGTGTGTGTGTTTGTGTTTGGGTGGGCACCTGCACTCAAGGAGGCCAGAAGAGGGCATCTAATTCCTTTGTGCTAGAGTTACAGATGGTTATGAGATAGCCAGTGTGAGTGGGTGCTGGTCCTCTGCAAGAGCAAGTTCTGAGCTGCCTGTCTAGCCCCAACCCAGTGTTCTTTGCATGACAGGTAAGCATTCTATCAAGCACTGAAGCACATCCCTAGCCTGTTACAAAATTCCTTATTTGGGTTCCCAGACAAGGCAATATAAGCACAAGCCTAAGATTTATCCACCAGATTTACGAATGGTGAAATCTAATTTCTCAGAGAATTGATAAATTCAAGAGGAGCCACAATAATGCTCTAACTACACACAAAATGAGCAAACACACAAACACCCAGGCTCCTGGATTGCTGAATGGGCCACTCTGGTGCTGGAGCTGGCAATGCGTCTGTCTTCCACAGTGTTGCAGGATGGGAATCAGCCTCGCGCAGCGAAGCAGCCTTCTCCATGTGTTCTCTAAACACAGGCCACGCTGGCTTCTACCTTCCGCTCCGTACTCACTGGTCCTGCTTCTGTGCATAAAGGCAGGGGAAATGCTGCTGTCCTCGGAGACAAATGCTGGTGCTCAGCTCACTTTCTCCTTTTTACTCAGTCCAGAATCTCAGCACACAGTGATGTACCACATTCAGGGTATCACTTCCCACCTCAATAAACTTAGAGGGATGGGACCCAGGGAGTATCCTTTGTTCCCATGGTGATTCTAAATCCCATCAAAGTTGTCAATCAAGATTAAACATCATGACCTTCCACAGCTGGAGGCCCCAGATGATAGAAACATAGACAGATTAGAGGTAAGAATTCCAGGAAGAAACACTCGTGCCTTCCTCTCATCTCTCTTCACTTGCTGATGAATTTAAATGAACAAATAAGTAGAACCTTTAGATACATCACCCCTGGGAGACTCCTGAGGATACAGAGAGGAGAACGTTTTCTCTCTTGGGTTCCTTCCTGTTGCTGTGTTAAGACCCCTAACAGAAACAGCTTATGAGAGGGAAAGACTTATTATGGCTTACAGTTTTTGAGGAGATGCCATCTCTCATGGTGGGGAAGACATGGCCACAGAGGCCTGAGGCCAGTCTGGCAGTCACGGTGCAGAGAGATCCCATTTCATCACTACATAAGCAGGAGATAGAGAGAGCAGGGCTGGGCCATATAACACCCCCAAACCTACCCCAGTGACACACTTCCTCTAGCAAGGCTCCAACTCCTGAAGGTGCTGCAACTTTACTCAACACAGCTGCCAACTAGGACATGTGAGCCTGTGGGGCCATTTCACATTCAAACCACAACACCCTTCCACTTCTGAGCGAATGACCTTGAGGGTCAAGATTTGTGGAACCACCCATGATGAACATTCCCCATTTCTTGGGCTTGGCTGGAGAGGTTCTGGAAGCCTGTGGGGGATTGGTGACCTACAGAACACAATCATGCTGAGAAGCCCATATTGAAATGCCAGTTTCCACCCAACACAGTAGAAGCTTCCTAAAATATATACATACATGAAGCTGATATAAGTGAAATCGCCGAATAATGGTGGAGATGGGACCCAAACCAAACATTGCTTGTCATCAAATAAAGCTTCCAGTACCAGGACTCTGTTAACATCTGATGAGTTGTTGGCCAAAGGGGTCCATGGGATCCCCCCAACAACCTAGTGTATTGCCAAGGCTGTCGGTGGCTCTCCACAAGTTTATGGTAAGGCCCTCTTGCTGAAGATAACACCTAAGCAACTCATTGAACACAGAAGTTAAGATGATGCCTATCTGGAGACTCTACCCCTGCAGTTCACAGTATTGGAAGGTACTCTGCATGCTAACAATGGAGAAAGGTGAACACCAATCCAGCTACACACTCTTCTATCCACAAGGACGACCTACCCACGTGACACGCAAGTGAAACAGTAGAACCAAGCTTGTGGGAGTAACTAGCCGATATCTGATTGGCTCTAAGGCCCACTCTGTGAGATGGAACCCATCCCCAACACTGTTCAGATGTCCAAGAGCCTGAGACCAGATAGGCCAGGGACCCAGAAGAAAACCAAGTACTGCGTTTCTGTTAAAGGACCATAGCAAGTAAGATGACTCCTGACGACGTTTCGCTACACTCATAAATCAGTGCCTTAGGCATCATCAGAGAAGCTTCCTCCTGTGGCAGATGGGAATAAACACAGAGACCCAGCCAGAGAATGTGCAGAGAGTGAGAAACCTTGGAACACTTAGTCCTAAATGGACTGGACAAATGCCTCCATCAAATCCCTCCCCTCAGGACTGGGAACCCTGTGGAAGAGGAAGCAGAAAGATTGTTAAGAGCCAGAGGGATTGGAAGAAACCAAAGAAACAAGGCCTTCTAATTGTGAGAGGACCAAAGCACATATGAACTCACAGTGGCTGCCTGCACAGGGCCTGCATAAGTCTGCCCCAAATGCGGTCCCAGTGTTGAGACATGTGGACACAAGCCAGCACCCTAAACCAGAAGCTATCTCCAATTGATAATAGCTTACAAAGGAAAAATTAGTTCTCTCCTACGGAGTCTTACTGGGGATACTCACCACTGTTAAGGCCAGGCAGTGGTGGTGCAGGCTATCATGCTACGCACTCAGGAGGCAGAGGCAGGAGGATTTCTATGAGTTCAAGGTCAGCCTGGTCTACGCAGTAAGTTCCAGAACAGGCTCCATAAAGCTACAGAAAAAAACCTGTCTCAAAAAGAAAACAAAACAAAGAGGCAAACAAAACAAAAAAACAGGCTCCACGCCCAACAGTAGATGACCAACACAAAACAAACCCAGTGACTTTCTTTGTCTCAGGGCATTTTTAAAAAAGCTTTACAGGTCCTTTGCATGCAAATATATATATATATGTGTGTGTGTGTGTGTGTGTGCATGTGTGTGTGTGTGTTGTTTGCTGAGGTGGTGAGGAATGAGTCACAGAGTATAATAAACCCACGTGGAAATTTATTAGAGAGAGGGAGGGGTGAGAGAGTGTTGTTGCTACTGATGGAGAAAGGAAGTCAAGGAATTGGTAGGCGCAGCTTGATCAAAAGGGAAACTTTGTGCGTGGATGCTTACAGAGCCTTACGCAGCCACGCAAGTACGACAGAGCCACACATCACGGGATGTAGCCTACACAGCTCCAGGGCCTCTGGGCTAAGTATTTGCCTGAATGCCAGTGGGCAGATCCTGCCGGCTGACAGTGGGCGGGGTCAGTATAATGCTAGAATCCTAACAGTTTATATGTGTATATATACATACATATGTATATGTGTATAGATGTGTGTATGTACATATATATACACACATACATAATTATGATTTCCAGTTTTGCGCTTTTATTGGATTCCTATGTATACAAGCATGTATGTCTCTGTGTCTATACATGTTTCTTGTGCTTTTTCTTTGGATCTTTCTCTTCTGTTTGTTTATTTTGTCCTATTACTGTTTGCTTGTTTGTGTTTTATTTCATCTTATTAGTACTCTTTAGTCTGCCTGCTTTCTTTTTTTTAATATTTATTATGCATACAATATTCTGTCTGTGTATATGTCTGCAGGCCAGAAGAGGACACCAGACCTCATTACAGATGGTTGTGAGCCACCATGTGGTTGCTGGGAATTGAACTCAGGACCTTTGGAAGAGCAGGTGATGCTCTTAACCACTGAGCCATCTCTCCAGTCCCCAGTCTGCCTGCTTTCTAACTAGAGACAGGAAGGGTGTGGATTTGAATGGGAGGGGAGATGGGAGGATCTCAGAGGAGTTGTGGGAGGGGAAATTTTTTCTGTATATTGTATGGGTAAAAATATTCCCACATATTGTATGGAAAAAAAATAAAAGAAAAATAGAGAAAATAAACAATAAAACAAAGGCTTGTGGATTTTTGTCTCCCACCGGCAGGTCCTCTGCTGATGGGTTGGCTTAAAAAGTTCAAGGATGGATCAGGACACGTTACCCAATAGTTGCCAGTCAATAAACCATCCTCTTTCTTTAAAACTGACGAACCCTAAACTAGGGGAGGAAGACTCTTCGAGGGCTTTAAAACTTCAGCCTCGGAGAAGAGACTAGATTCTTCAGCTTTTCAAGGCCCCCTCGGTTTTGTAGAAGGCCTTTTTGTCTGTATGTCCACTGTGCGCATGTGTTCCCTTACCCCAATAGACACCTTTCTTCAATGCTGGGGAAAAAACAAGCAACGCCAGTTTCCAGCCCCAAAGAGCCACAATGAGTGAGTGTACTTATTAGAATGTCTCTATTCAGAAACAGACCTGCGCAAGACCAAGCCAACAAAATCGGCCACCATTCTAACAGGTAGCACTAATCAGACTCAGTGAGCTCAAAAGGAAAAAAAAAATGTTTCCACTATCACAGGAACCCCTGACCCTTTCTGTCTTCGTTGAGGGATCCAACTCTGGATAACTGTTCTTCATCAATCCACTCACCCATCCATCTATCCTTCCATTCTTCAATTCATCCATCCATTAATCCATCTATACTTGAAGACATACACATACATTGATCCATACATACATTTATTCGTCTATCTATCTATCTATCTATCTATCTATCTATCTATCTATCTATCTATATTTATCCATTCATTGATCTATTTATGCATTCAGGCATGTATACTTACACATATGCATATCATACATGTGTGCACCCATCCTCACATGAACACATACATTCATACATCCACTTATCACCTATTACATACATCTATACATATATACATAATCTACTGTTCATCCATCCACCTATATAACTGTATATACATACATAAATACACTCATCTATCCATTTATCTTCTATCCATACATGAATATACCTATCTATCCATTCACACACATATGTATATAAGTATACTTATTTGCAATACATAAATATATATTCATATATACATATACATCTTTATGTACATCTACCCATGATCTATACACATCTATTGATCCATAATGCCTACACACACCTATCCATACCTAATACATACATTCCTCATTGAACTCAAGTTTCTAGGTGTTCTGTTTATGCTGCTTAGTTCAAACAAATTGAAAGCAGCTGGTGTCATGGCTACACACACGCACACCCAATTTTCTCTTCTCCAGGAATAATTAACTATTACAGCTTTTCCATTCCATTGTCTGCAGAGCAATAGATTACAGACAAAAAAATATGCATCTCAATAAATATTTCAGACTTCCTAAAGGCAACAACACTCATCTTATCTATGAGGATGAATGCAAAGCCCCACCTCCCTCCCTTCCCATCAGGCCAGTGGGGACCTGATACTAAATAATCTTTTTCTCAAAATCCATTAGGGGAATACTTCATCTCCAAGTAGAAAACCCAATGCTGTCCTTATGCGTTTCCCAGGCACTGCAGGCCACGCCACAGAAATGTCCCCTCTCATCCCTTCCCAAGACTAACAACTACAGAACTCAACCCTTCACATTTAATTCCCTTTTAAAGCTGGGTTTCTGAGGGGCTGGGTAAGCACAGTGTGACTCTTCTGGCCTTGCTCCCAGGACAGTGACAGCTGGAACTAGATACCTTTATTGTTATGCAAACTGCATTCCTATGCAAAACTCTACTCGGAGTCTAATATACATTTTTTCCCAGGCCAGTTGGCCCTCTTCCCCAGTTAGCTCCTATTAAGCAATGGCTCACTGTTTTGTTAGGTCAAAAGTCCCCTTTACAGGAATTCAACCTGATACACAGAAGATTTCTGTTTCTCCCCAAAGCTGCTTTTCTCCTTGGTAATCATTCTTTCCTAACAAGGAGCCAGAGCGTTGTCTGCTAAGTGTCTCCATTGGGTAGGGTAGCTGGCTGTGGTACAAGGGAAACTACCCTTCCCTGATTGTGTCTTTTTCCTTTGCTTTTTTTTCTTCAATCCACTGTAAAACAGTATCTTTGTAAGGACTCAAATAAATCTCTAGAGAGTAAAGGCACCCAGGAAGATGCAGCCATGACGGCCTGGTATTTACAGTCCAGGCGGGATCTGAGATATATCTGTACCACTTAACTGGTTTAAAAAAAAATGCAGGCCCCTGAGAATAATTTTTATGATTTTTATTATGAGAATTGAGAGGTCAATATGGCTCAGAATAAAATAGCCACACATGGTGAGAAAGAACCAAAAAAATGCCAGGTGGTTGGGGCGCACCTTTCATCCCAGCACTCGGGAGGCAGAGGCAGGCAGATCTCTGTGAGTTCAAGGCTAACCTGGTTTACAGAGCAAGTTCCAGGACAGCCAGGACTACACGTAAAAACCCGTATAAAAAAATAAAAGCAAACAAGCAAATAAAAACAAAAAGCAGAAATAAAGAGTGCAACAAATAGAAAAGCATTTGTGGGGCAGGAGAGATGGCTTACTGCTTAAGAGTATTAGCTGCTCTTGCAGAGGACCTAAATTTGTCAGCTAACATCCACAGGTAGCTCACATCTGCCTATCACTGTAGCTCCAGAGAGTCAATGACTCTCTTCTGACCTTCATGGGCACAAGCATACAATGGAACAACCCCACCCCATCCCCCTGCACACACATTTAAAAAAAATTGTGATTCTCCGCCACACTGAGATTTCACAACTCTCTCTATGGAGTGCCCTCACCTGCCAAGTCCCAACAGCATTCAGTGAGCACCACTGAGGAGAACGTCACAACAAGGGGTCTGGAAAGACAGACAAGGACGCAGCGAACACAACAGAAAATAAAAGGCTCGTTCATATCTTCAAACTATGTGTGCTCTTTCTACACCCTGGACCTAGAAATTTAGCCACAAATAAAACAGATACGCTTCCCAGACTTCTGCCCCATACACACAAGAGATGGTGAGTAAGTAAGTACATCTAGGGTGACCCACCCATGCATGAGCTCTGTGTGCCCAGGCTCTGCCAACTGCAGGTCAAACACATTAGAGAACATCAATTGTATTGAATACATACTTTTCTCGCTGCTATGGCAAAATACCTGGTAGAATCAAGGTAGGAGAGAAAGGATTTGTCTTGGCTCACAGTCTCAGAGGGTACAGTCCACCCAGGGAGGTGACGGGGAGCATGGTTGCAGGAGCCGCTCTGTCTATAGCAGTGTGAATGTGGGTAGAAACTCCACCATTGTGGACAGACAGACAGACAGTTAGGTCCCATAGCTCAAAGGTTCTACAACTTCCCAAAGCAGCACTACCCACTGGGGACCAAAATGTTCAAACATGTGACCTTTATGAGGGACATTTCATTCAAAACACAACACACACCTTTGTGTAGCAATCCCTCCTGGAGAGAAGTCTTCCTAGAAGGCTCAGAAAATACACAAACCTTACACGTCTCAGAAAGCAGAAACTTACAATATGCACAAGGTGCCTCACTGAGCTTATACAAAGCAGCAGCAATTGCTAGGGAAGAGAGACTCTTTGCTAGGAATGACTGAAAATGGGGTAGTGAGTTCTAGGGATGTGGCTTTTGTGTGTCATCAACCATGTCGAATGGGCTTTCCCATGATGCAACTGCCTTTGGGTCACCTATGGTCCTGTAAATTACCTCCACCCATACCCTTGTTAATTAGTCCAATAACTCATTGTGTTTCACCCATTTGGACTTTGGTGGATTGTTACATTGTTTTTTTTCCTTGGTATCTGGAACAGTGAAAAACTCTGCTTCAGAATACAAAGTGGATAGCAACAGAGAAATGACATCCAAGCCAACCACTATACGCGTGTGTGCATGCACACATGCACACACACACATTATGCCAGGTGATAAACATCCCTTTTCTCTCTGTGTTGCTTTGGGATGCTGGTACAGAGGAAAGGATGTTTGGTTCAGCCATAGGGAAGAGATACAACCAACTAGAAAGAGTCACCCATCTGAGTTGACATATGACCAATGGATCTGGGTCCTCTAGAGTCCCTGTTAAGTGAATAAGAAAGGCCCTCACTGATTTGACACAATGGTAGCTGTTCTGTTATTTGCTATCCAAGCCAAAAAAAAAAAAAAAAGGCACATAGAATGTGAGATCACATCAGGTAAGATGATACCATGGAGCACTCAGAAGTATGACTCAGGACATGTGTTCTGTGACAGTTTTAGGAATATTTCATCAGTGTTCTGGCAGGAGGAAGAGCTGTGATGTTTCTGACTTCCTTTACATCAGTGACAATATGAGCTATGTGAATGGGTGATTATACTTTGGTGGTGTTGGGTGATTAAAAAAAAACACAGATTCAGGAGGATGTGGCTGCACACACTTATAATCCTAGCACTTGGGAGGCTGAGGCAGGAGGATTGAGAGTTCCAGACCATCCTTGCTACATACTAACTGGATGTGGTGGTGTATACCTGTGATCCCAGTACTTTGGACGCTGAGGCAGGAAAATTGAAACACTATCTCTTAAAAAAAAAAAGGGGGGGCGGGGCGGGGGGGGGGAATCACATTTGGCTACACTTTTGGCAACTGTAACCAAGTTCCATAGCTCACACAATTTACAGTGACAAGACCCCCCAAGTGTATCCTCACTCTCCCTCTACCCTTTGTCACAAGCTCCTTGATGCAAGCATTATCATCATAATATTCTATACTTGGAAGTGTGGTGAATATATGGGGCGTCTACCTGACAGGATTAAAAGATGCTTGATGGGCTGATGACTCATAACTTCTGAGTGTGCCTATGAGGGCGTCCTCAGAGAAGTGTGTATATGTCAGTGACCTGAGGAGGTTGGAACTTCACCGAATGTGGGTACCGAATGGGGTCCCAGATGGGAAAAAAATGAGTCCTCTCTTCCCTCTTTCCTCCCTCCTTCACTCTTTCTCCTCCTCCCCGTCTCTTTTCTTTCCCTCCCTCCTCTTTCTCTCTCTTTCCTCTTCCTCTCTCTCCCCTCTTTCTTAACCCCCTTCTCCCTTTTTTCTTCCCTCCCCTCTCTCTCCTTTTCCCCCTTTCTCTCCCCACCCCATCTCAGGCATGGGGGTTGTGTGTGCTGTAAGAGGCGACTCAGGGAATGCAAATGGAAACGGCCAGCTGGTCTGGGTATGGAGATGAAGCCTCCGAACCCCAGGTGAGACCACAGACCCTGGAAGCCAGATGGCTCCCTCGTCTAAACCGGCATTCCTGGCTGCCTTCTTCCTTTGTAAGCATCCTTGAAAGCTTGAGAAGTGGAGTCACCGGGACAAGAACAGCACCATTCCTAAAAGGCAGGTCTTCATAACTGGGAATCTCTTTTCTGACTTGCCACCTGGTCACTGGACCTTCCAGACACTTGTCCCCATGCACAAACTCCTCTCAGACCTGGGACACTCACACTTCCCTGGGTTAAACATTCAACACACATCATCATTCCTGAAGCAGGCTCAACACTTCTCACCTATCCCCTGCTGGGCCCTCCCCTTCCCTTTACTCCCTAAAGGGTATGTTGCTGTTGCTCTCTCTCTCTCTCTCTCTCTCTCTCTCTCTCTCTCTCTCTCTCCCCAGAGCTTTGCATATCCCAGGCAAACATTCTACCTTAGAGTTGCATGCTCAATTTTTACTTTGAGAATGGGACTCAGTGTCATAGGATGGTCGTGAAGTCATGGCATTTCCTATTTCTGCCTTCTGAGTGACTGGGGTCACTGGTCTATACCACCAACCCCTGTTGGGTATGAACTCTTTCTGATAACTGGAAATCATAAACTAAATCTCCCAGGGAACTTCATAAACTTTCAGAATTGCATAAATGAAAAAAGTCTAAACATTGTTCTGTCCTGAGAGCAGTACTCTAATGAAAATCCTTCCAATCACTTGAACTTTGGATTCTTAAAAACACCTATTTAGTTTTTAATTATGTGTTATATCTGTGTGGGTACATGCATGTGAGTGAAGTGCCCAAGAAGACCAGAAGAGGGCGTTTGATTACCTGGGAGCTGCCCTTACAGGCAGTTGTGAGCCACCTTACGTGGTTACTGAGAACCACACTCTGATCTTCTTTAAGAGCAGCAAGCATTTCTAACTGCTGAGCTATCTCTCCAGCCCCTGGACTTTGGATTTAACTGCCCATTTTCTGGTTCTATTTTTATTAACGTTGTTTTACAAAACACCTTTGTAATATTTTCTTTGGCGGCCTTGGGAAATGACTTAGCGGCTGAAGTCCTTGCCATGCGAGTGTAGGATCTGAGTTCAGATCCCAGAATCCACATAAAACTGGACTTGGTAGTGTACAAATCTGGAACCACAAAGCCCATATAGTGAGATGGGAGGCAGAGACAGGAGAAATCTCTGGGAGCTTGTGGGTTAGCTACTCTGGGATATACAATGGGAGGCAATAAGAGACCCTGCCTGCCCCAAACAAGGTGGAAGGTGAGGACAAATATACAAGATTGTCATCTGAAAAGTGCATGCCTGCTATGGCACATACACAAGCATGCACACACAAACATACATTCATGTGCACATGCACACATGCACACACCACACACATAACACACATCCAATATGCTTTCATTCACTGTATCCACTCTAGGCTAGATCTGACTCTTCCAAGTGCCTTCAATAGAGCGTGAGTCTCCTCTGTCTTTCACTGTAGGGACCAGGACCAGGTTGTATGACCTCTGTAACCAGAACCCAGCATAGTAAGGCACACCAAGCATATGTTCAATAGTGTAACACCATGTTATACCCACCAGGACTCAACTAACAAAAATAACTCCCCGTCCCCACAAAAGTCAAACAAACAAAACACAGGGTTGAGGAAATGGTTTGCTTTATAAGCAGGAGGACCCACGTTTCATCTCCAGAACCCACACTGAAAGTTAAGCACCTGCCTATAATCTCAGGGCTGAGGAGGCAGAGACAGGAGGATCCCTGGGACATAAACCCATGCAGTCTACCAAATAGTGAGATTTGGGATCAGTGAGAGACATTGCCTCAAAAAAATAAAACAGAACACCACCCAAGGTTGTCCTCTGTGCTACACACACACACGCGCGCACACACGCACACATGTACACACAAATACACACACAGAGTAAGTTACTACAGTGGGGATGTAGATAAGCTGTTTGTCTTGTGCACTGATGGGGGAAATATGAAATAGTACAGCTTCTGGGGCAAATGAGATTGTATTCCAGACAAAACAAAAAAGACACACGACCCAGCAACTACACATCTTGGTATATGTCCAATAAAATTTACAGCCCAAACTTGAACATGATTCTACACACTCATGATCATAGCAGAACTATTTACACTAGCCAAGAGGTAGAGGTGACACACGGATGGACAGACAAAAAGTGGTGCATCTATATGATGCAATTTTATTCAGCTCTACAAAAGGGAAGGGAATCCTGACTCATGAAAACAGGAATGAACCTCAAGGACATTATGCTAAGTTGAAGAAAAAAAGAAACCAGTCCCATGAGGACAAACACTGGGGTTTTCTTTATCAAAAATACCAAGAGTAGTCAAATGTGTAGAGACAGAAGGTACAAGAATGGTTGTCTGGTTCTGGGAGGACAAAGGACAAGGTGCTGTGACTTGGCAGAGTTTCCTCTTCTAAGACAGAAAGTGTCTGGAGATGTCATCACAGCAGCGAATACCCTCAGCCTTCCCAACCTGCATGCGCAGAAACAGGGAAGATGCTACATTTTGTTGTGGGTATTTTACCATGGTTTATTTCTTAATGGAGACAAATTTTGATATTCCCTTGCTTAAATTTTCAGCAGTTTTCTACAAATTCTACAATTTTTTAAAGTGTCAAAACAGCTGGGTCTTGCAGTGCAGGTCTAGAATCTCAGCAGCTCAGGTGGCTGGGGCAGGAGCATCTCGGGCCATAGACTGAGTTCAAGGCCAGCCTGGGCAACTTAGTGGGATTCCTTGCCAAAACAAAAGGCCAGGAGGAGGCTGGGGATACAGCTTAGTGGTAAAGCGCCTGCCTAGAATCCCCCAGTGAGGGGCTGGGGGTGTGGCTCAGTGGTAGAGCACCTGCCTAGAATCCCCCAGTG
>JABTXL010001783.1:3399672-3417143 GCA_025134845.1 Neodon shergylaensis | reverse complement strand
CCTTCCTTCCTTCCTTCCTTCCTTCCTTCCTTCCTTCCTTCCTTCCTGTCTGTCTTCCTTCCTTCCTTCCTTCCTTCCTTCCTTCCTTCCTTTTCCTTCTTTTTCTTGGTTTTTCGAGACAGAGTTTCTCTGTAGCTTTGGAGCCTGTCCTGGAACTAGTTCTTGTAGACCAGGTTGGTCTTGAACTCACAGAGATACGCCTGCCTCTGCCTCCCAAATTCTGGGATTAAAGGCATGTGCTACTATTGCCCGGCAATGGTAAGTCTTTACGCCACTTAGGACATGCCTTCAGGTGGGACCCCAGGCCCTCTCTTTACTTCCTGGCTGATGGTGTGAGTGGTTTTGTCTCCTTCTCTTGCATCCACCTAGCTTCTTTATCAGATATCAAAGCAATGGAGCCTCTTGCCAATGGCCTGGCATCTCCAAACCTTGAACTAAATACACACTTTACAAGTAGAAAACCTCAAGCCACTTGTTATAGTAACAGAGAACTGACTAATACAGCCCCGGAAGACCTCTTTCCATATTTAAACTAGCAGAAAACAAAGACTAAAAAGACAGTGTTAGATCCTTCACTATTAATAGTTCAGAAGGCAATGGGCTGGGTATTATTCATTCTTAAAATGGCTTCTGGAGAACAGAAGGAAAGAGGCTTGGGAAAAACAATAAAAAAGGAGGTAGGTCCTGCTGCTGAAGCTATTCCAAAGGCTGGCATTTCCTTAGCTGTGGTCAGAGAGGAGCGAAACCTGGAGAAGGTCAATGTCACAGCAGATCCCAAGTACACCTGCACGAATGTGCTTTGCAGATCCAGGACATATGAGCAGAAGGTCTATTCTGTGAGTAGAAGCTCTTTTTTGTGTGTCTCCTTTCAGGAAAGTTGTGTACAATATTTGATTTTTTTTCTAACAGCATTTTGATAACTCATGTGTGTGTGCATTCTTGCGCACGCATGCACACTTGAAAAGCAAACAGCATCTCCAAAGCTAGGAAGAACAGCTGTTTCCCACTTATGAACATCAGAAAATAGTTCAGTTCCATGTGTTACCCTGTCTAAACTCATGAGCCCCCAATACTGGTGACTCAGAAAAATATCAGCCATCCTCGCTCTGGCAAAAAGACTCGGGACAGAAAACTTCTCTCCTGGTATCTCCAGCACTCCAAAAGGTATCACCTCAGTTTTAAAACTCAAATCCCCTTGAAGAGAGAAAAACACCTCAGGCTCAGAGCTTCCTTGATTTAATGAGAGCACACTCCCTCCATCCTGAATTAGTAAAGGAGTCTCCACTCCCAGAGGCAGCATCAAAGCAGTTCCCATCGTTCCTCAGAAGCTGTAGGGAACACAGCCAACATTTGTACTCTCATGGTTGGGCATGAAGGAGGGACCAGCTTTCCAGTGCTCAGGCCTGCAGGGTGTCAAAAATCGCTGACCCATGGACACGCAGTATGGTGTGACACCTGGACACACAGTATGTGTGACCCATGGTGTTCATTCACTATCCAGGTCTTCCCAAACTAAGTCCTGTCACTGGTTAGCACTAAGTGTCAATGTCATGGGATATACTGTCACCTAGGTGATGAGTCTCTGCACAGGCCAATGGAATAGTTTCTAGAATTGATAAATTGAGAAGGAAAGACCTCTCTTAAATTTGGATAACACTATTCCATGGGTTAGAGACCTGGGCCGGATAAAAGAAAAATAAAAGTGATCTGAATGCCAGCATTTGTCTCTCTGCATCCTCACATAGACCTAGTGTGACCAATTGGTCACATTCCTTCCCCCATCCCTTCTCTGCTGTGAACCAAAATCAACTCTTCCTTTCCGAAGTTGCTTTGCACAGTGTTTAATCAAACCAACAAGTAAAGCAGTGAATTCATCATTAATCCCGGGATGGTGAGCACATGCTATCACTGAAAGCACAGGAAAAATGGACACACACACTAACAAGCCCTAGACTTCATCTTTAACCCCGGGATGGTGGGCACATGCTATCACTGACAGCATAGGAAAAATGGACACACACGCTAACAAGCCCTAGACTTCATCATTAACCCCTCCATGGTGGGCACTTGCTATCATTGACAGCATCGGAAAAATGGACACACACACTAACAAGCCCTAGACTTCATCACTGACCCCGGTATGGTGGGCACACGGTATCACTGACAGCATAGGAAAAATGAGTATGCACATTAATAAGCCCTAGACTTCATCATTAACCCTGTCACAACAGGCACATGCTATGCTGTCATTGACAGCATAGGAAAAACAGGCACAGTCGTGCACACACTAATGCATCCTAGACAGTATCGTAGTGTACTGGGCATAGCAGGAACACAGCCAATACTTTCCAATATGCGAAATAGCAAGTGCTAACTGCATAAACCTCAGTTTCTTTGTCTATACAATGGCAGAACTATTCCAGGCCTCATAGCCCTATTTCCAGGAAAAAGTGGCATAAACAGTAGCTCCCATACTCTCACGCACTATGGCAGAACACCATAGACCAGAGGACTCCAAATGCTTTCCAGAAGAAACATGGAAATGTTGATGTTAAAAATAACCATGGGTCTGGGGAGATGACTGGGCCTTGATGAAGGGCTTTGGTAAGCAAGAAGACCTGGGTTCAATTCTTGCATCTTTGTGAAAACACCTGGGCATGATGGCACAAGCTTGTAATCCCAGAATTAGGGAGGAAGAGACAGGAGGATCCCTGGGACTTATTGGTCACCTAGTCTAGTTGGTAGTTTTCAGCTCAGTGGGAGACTCTGTCTCAAAAAAGATAAAAAGAAAAGCAAGAGAAAAAAGAAACAGAAACCAAGATGAGCAGCTCTTGATAAAACCACCTGAGGTGACCTGTAGCCTCCAAACATACGTACATACATGGATATATTCACTCACACACACACGAACACATATACACACATGAAAAGTCAGCCAGGGATATCCTAGCTAACTGGGGGCTCATGTGGACTTAGAAGTGAACCTACTGGTGTCCCAACCTCACTGTAGGAGGAACCTACCTGGCTTCTCAGCTGCTTGCTGTAAGCCACACCCCTAATACATGGTAATAACTTTACTAGTCAATATCCTGGATGAGATTGCTGGCATGGTCTGTCCACATGCCTGTCTACAGAGAGGGGCAAACCCATTGGGCATTGTCAGCACTGTTGACTGGGTTTCTGTCCTGCCTGGTTTCTGTCTTCCCACCAGGTCCCACAGACATTGAGCTCCAAAGAAATCACACAGAGGTCTATATTAACAATAAACTGATTGACCCATTAGCTCAGGCGTCTTATTAACTCTTATATTAACCCATTATTAACTTATATTAACCCATTATTCTTATCTATGTTAGCCACATGGCTCAGTACCTTTTTCAGTGGGGTAATCACACCTTCCTTCTTCTGTGGTTGGGACTGGACTGGGGAGGAATGGGCTTCCTCCCTCCCAGAATTCCCCTGTTCTCATTGACTCACCTCTACTTCCTGTCTGGTTGTCCCGCCTATACTTCCTGCCTGGCTACTGGCCAATCAGCGTTTATTTAAAACATAATTGACAGAATATAGACAATTGTCCCACACCACAGCACTACCCACAGGCTAGGAACCTTCAAGCAGGTAGGCTGCTTAGACATTATAGTACTATTGTTAGGGTTCAAGAGTCCTTCATCTGCCCCCCTGCAGGACTGTGTGACACTGTGACAAAGGGCCCAACATAATTAAAGGGAGGAATAATGTTATATGACTCTTAGTTTCATAAGGCTCCATCTGTGGTCAACTGGATACAAAGTTTCTTGACCACTGTGAGTCAGAGCATCATGGGAGGCCTTGTGTGGAAATGAAGATAGTATAATGGTTTCCAAGGGAAGGAACAAGAGGGAGCCAAGGCCAAGAAATACACTTCCAAGTACACCCAAAAAGAATCAATCATTTCCTCCAACCAGGACCCCTTTTCCATAGTCAGAACACCTCTCAACAGTCTGCTCATGGTCCCATCCACCAGCAAGAGGAAACACTGATTAGGGAGACAAGAACTTCCAGGATGGTACAGTTTCTGGGAACATGGCCACAGTCATGCCCAGAGGAGTGCTTTCTGAATCTCCTGGGTGACTATGATGGTCACCTGACGCATACCAGAGCCATCTGGGAAACCGGAACCTTCATTGAGAAAACACCTCCAGAAGATTGACCAGTGGGAGTGTTTTCTTGACCAGTGATTGATGTGGGAGTGCTCAGCCCACAGGGGATGATACAGATCCTGGGCAGGAAGTCCTGGGTGGTACAAGAAAGCAGAATAAGCAAGCCACGGAAGGAAACCATTATGGAGTCTATTGCTACGGTCTCTGCTTCAGCTCCTGCTTAGACTTCCCTCAATGGTCTGTGACTTATGATATATAAATCAAATAAACCCTTTCCTTCCCCAAGTGGCTTCTGGTCATCGTGTTTATTGCAACAATAAAAGGAAACTAGGGCAGTGCCTCTTAACCCAATCAGTCTGTCAATCCAGATTAATCATTATAAGCTCCCTTTTCATTCAAAATAAATGCCTACCAATATCCTATAATCTTACAGGGTGCAGGAGGGGTAGGTGGATGTTGCATGAAACTGATGGAACTAAATAAAGTTTATATATATATAGTGAGTGAGTGGAACACAACTTTGCCCTTGGAACTAGAAAGATGCAGGCACCTATGAATAAGACATGGAGAAGACAGGATAATCTGTCTAGAGGTCCTCTGTGGCCAGCTCAGAGGGAGTCATGGGCTGTGAACCAGAAAGAAAAAGAAAGAGTTTCTATCTAGGAACAGCCCCTGGACATGTCGAAACTTCCCCTCAGCTTCTGAACCAGAGCCTAGCCCTTTATACTTCTTTTGATTATTATTATTTTGTATTGTCAACTCAGACTTTTGAGACTAAGATGTTTTTAGAGCAAAGGATTTATTGAGCCGTTACAGATGCAAGCCAAAAGGCAAAACAAACTCCCTAAGCCACTACCAGCATAGCCAGACAGTAAACTGGAAATACACTGTTACCACCACCAGTAATAGGTTTTACAAGGAGATTTTGGAGAGAAGAAATAAACCATTTATGAGAGCCACACTGGCAATGGATATGTGTTGGAAGAAGACATTCCAAGTAGACAAAAATCCCCGGGTAGGAAGTACTCCCTCCATTAAGAAAAATTTTTCTACTTCCTGGTTGGTTCGATGGATAGTTAGTTACTTGATGGGTTTCTTGCTTGGTTGTTTAAATTGATGTCCGGCTGGTTTTTGTTTGTTTGTTTGTGGCCTGGAAGTATAAGCCAGATCAATTCTTTCCCCTCTGTAGTTGTTTTTGCTCAGGGTGTGTGATCACAGCAACAGCACATTCATGAACATATGTGTGGAGGTGGGAGGACAACCCCCGGGGTTATTTCTCAGGCCCCTTCCATCTTTTGTTTGAAACAGGGCCTGTCATGGGCCTGGGGCTTCACCAGGTCAGCTAAGTGATTTAGCCAAGGAGCTGCTAAGGAGCTGCCTGTCTCTATGTCCTGCTTCACCATCTCTGGGAGTACAATCACAAACAGGGCATTCAGATTGCTGTGGGCTCCAGGAATCCAAACTCAGCTCTTATGCTCGCAGCACAAGCGCTCTGCTGAGTTACTCACCCTACTCCCTTTCTCCCTGTTGGGACAAAACCCACAATCGAAACCACTTGTGAGAGGGAGGATGGATGTTGGCTCAGGGTTCAGGTGTCTCAATTCACCATGGTGGGAGACCCATGCAGAGTGGCCCCATGCATGGTGGCAGGAGCGTGAAGCAGGTGTTTATGTACACCATGGCCAATCGGGCTGACCATGGCATGAACCAGGGCTGGGTATAATCATGAGCCCAGTCCAGTTACCTACTTCCTCCACCTAGGCTCCACTTCTTAAAGGTGCCACAGCCTTTAAAACAACACCATGATCCGGAGAAGAAGAGCTGAAACGTCACGAGCCCATTGCGCATTTCAGAGTTAACCCCATACCTCTTGGCTCTCTGTGCTGTTCCTATTCATGGTTTTTCTCAGCCTGGCTGGGAAACTAGTGACAATTTCTAGACTGTTTATTTGCTATTGATTTCCCTCTCCCATGACATCAGTGCAGAAAAAAAGAAATTGGGAAAATGATTCATCCAATCTAGTTACAAACGAGGATGAAAATATGACATCCAAATATATAGGAAATAATCTACGACAAAGTTACATTCACAGCCTTAATTATTTTTGGTATTAAACCAGAAAGTATTATAAAAATGAACTCAGCATTCTCCACTGATGGAGCCAAGAAATAAAGAAAGCAAATAGAAAAGGAAAAGTGAGGGTAAAATACAAACCTAATGAATCAAAACACAGAAGAATAAAGTAAAAGAAATGGTTAAAAGTAAAAAAAAAAACTATGATCATTTGGAAATTCAAACTTATCATGGCAAAGAATGTTAGCATGATTTGCATTTCAAATATGTGATTAAATACCTAGAAAGCATGGAATAATCAAAATAATCCTGGAAGTTAAGTATAGAAATCCAGTGATATGGAGATAGGTATGTAGAACACAGAAAATGAAAGCCACCGACTTTCCTAAAGAAATAGCAATTAGAATGCATGATGAGAGAAAAAAATACAAGCTAAAATATTAACATAATAATTATCCAGGAATACCTCAGGCAATAAATGTCTAGAAAGAAATAAAGTGTTGAAAGCGACAAGGAAGCACGGACTGCTTGTAGATGAGAAGACTGACCGCAGCCGGGCAATCAGTTTCACGGGCCAGTGTTTAGAGTTACTAGAATTGGGTCCTAACCAAAGCCCCACAGGATCAGAGGCCATCCTAACAGAAGGGTTTTAAAGAACTCTGAAGATGGGCCAGGGAAACAGCTCAGTGCTTTAGAGTACTTGCTGTGTGCACTTACAGAGGACCAGAGTTAGTTCCTGGCACAAAGTAACTCCAGCTCCAGGAGACATGGGCATGATTCTTCTCTTCTGGTTCTCAAAGCCAATGGAGAGCTGGGCTCTGGAAGCAATGAGCAGAACTGGGTTCTGGAAGCCTCATGGAGAAGTGAGTTCTGAGAGCCACGTGCCTACAGAACATCTGTGAATCTGAGCATTTCCTCAGCTCTAGCACCATTTTCTGAGTCTCCTGGCCACTCTTCTGATGTCTGTTTTTCCCAAATCCCACTTTCCTGTGGCCCAGAGTTTTCTCTTACCCACCATCCAAATCTCCTCATGACTCCTGGCCAGCTGTCTCAGGTCACCTCTAAGATCCCCATCTGAGGTGGATAATCTCCATTGTCATCTTGACTGAACTTAGAGTGAGCATGTTAAACAGCTCTGAGTTTGTCTGTAAGATAGTTCCCAGAGGGGTTTAACTAAACCCTCAATAAGGAGGTGCCATCCCGGACTGAATATAAAGAAGAAAGAAAACTGAGAGCATGTATGTCTCTCTGCTTCTTGACTGCAGAGGCAATGCAACCAGCTGCCTCCTGCTCCCACCACTGGGAACTCACTGCCATGATGGACTGTATTCCTTTAGACTGTGAGCCAGGAATAATCCCCTTCCCTGGGTTGCTTTTGGCCAGGTATTTTATTACTGCAATGATAAAAGTCACAAACACACTCTCACAACAGGTGCTCCTTGGTGGCTTTGGCATCTTCCCATGGAAAGTTCTACCACCTTGTTGGCTTCCCCTGCAACCCGACAGATGCCCAGGGGCTCCTTGGCCTCACCTGAAGCTGAGATATTCATCCCTCAATCATTGCACCTTCTGGAATCATTTCTCAACCCCAGCTGACCCGCACAGTTCTCTTCCCTTCGCTGAGTCTCCTTTTGTCAAATAGCCATGCACCAAGCCCTTTGCTAACCATGCACCAAGCTCTTTGAGTTGCTAAAAGATTTTTCATTCCTCCATCCTAAAGATGGGAAGTGAGCACCTACTAGTGCACAGCAGAGGGTTAAGTGATGGAGGGGCAGGGAATAATAAGACCCTCCTTTTTGCCTCTCAGTGTCTGATCCCCCTTCACTCCACTATATGAATTCGATTACTGTTGATCCCACCAAGCACAAAGGTCTCCATCTGGTTGCGTCCCAAACTCCGAATGCTTGTTAAGCTGAACTGAAAATCAGGCAGGCCACCTAGGTCCTTCTCTGGCTGTCGGGAGCCAGGAGCCTGCCAGTTGTCATTATGAGGAACAGGCTTTTGTCAGGGGTTTAGCTCAAGCAAGAAAGCATTTTACAAAATGGGTTTTGGCTTTCCCGGAGCCTCCTGAAACACATGGATGTTTGTAGGATTTGTCTCATATGACGTTGGTTAATTCCAAGTGTCTACTTGACTAAATTAGGGCATTCATAAAGCATTTCTCTGGGGTGTCTGTGAAGCTGCTTCTAAAGAGGCTAAACTGAGGAGAGGAGACTCACCCTGCAGGAATAGCACCATCCCATGGGCTGGGGTCCCAGACTGAATGAAAGACAAAAGGACAAAGCAATCTGAGAACCAGAATCATCTCTGTCTCTGCTTCCTGATCCACCCAGACATGAGCAAGCTCCCTCTGTCACAGCGAGAAGCCTCCCATGCCTTCCTCGCTGTCAGTTTTTAGTTGCCAGCTTGCCACAGCCTAGAATCATCTGATAAAAGTTCCTCAGTAGAGGAGTTGTCCAGATTCTATTAGCTTGTGGGTATGTCTACAGTATGGTTGTGAATTGATGCTGGGGAAGACAGTCCATTGTGGGCAGCACCATTCCCTAGGCAAAAAGTTCTGAACTGTTTATGACAGGAGAAAGCTAGGTGGGAACAAGCAAGCTAAGATCCATGCACTCATTGCCTCTCTGCTCCTAACTATGTATGAGATACTTTAAGTTCCTGCCTTGACTTATTTCACAATAATGGACTGTAATTATTATGTAATGGACTGGGATTGTAAACCATATAACCCCCCCACACACACACACACAACATTTTGGTCAAGATGTTTAATCACAGCAATACAAATTAAACTAGAACACCTGCTGTGATGAACTGTATCCCCTCAAACAGTGAACTTAAATAAATCCTCTTTTAAGTCACTTCTGGTCAGATATTTGATCACAGTGATAAGAAAAATAACTAATACACTCCAAGGAAACAATTTTTAAGGAATATCCCAGGCAGCCACATGGAGTGGTATTCTCATTTACCACCTAGGCAAAAGCTGGGTGGGGAAGACATAGAAAATTCACAGGATAACAACCTATGACCTAGGCTGTAGTAAGGTGGGAAGGGATTAGATGTGTTTCAGGATAGAACTGTCTCTGGCAGGGAGGCCACATTTATCCCAGGAAGCTAACCTGAAATTTATGGGTCATTTTTTTTTCTTGTATCTCTCAAATGAGTTTTCAAAACATCAAGTAGAAAGTCATAAATAGTTCCACTGAGAGGTGGTTAGGTCAAAATGGATTTTTCAGATATCAGAAAATGTATATAATTTTCTCACAAATTCAAAATTACAGGTGCAATTTCCAGCATCAGGAAATGGCAACATGTAGGGGCTGCCATGGCTTCAGGGAAAGGGCTTTATTCAGTGATGAGGTCACAAAGCAAAAAGTGAGAGGTGTCAGAGGATGTCAAAGGAAGTCTCCCTATTTCTACACAATGCTTGTTGCTGTTTTTGTTCTATAGTAGGGTGTTCATCAGTCCAATGACACTTTGGGGACCACGACACATGGGGACCAAATGCACTCACATCTGCAGCCATGGCCCTGGAACTAGGGTTCTCTCTGCCTCTTCACTTAAGGCCTAGTTTCAGTTCCATTCTGGTGATAAAAATACCCTGACAGAAAGCAACTTAGAGAACTGGAGAGATGGCTAGGGGGTTAAGAGTATGTACCAAGGACCCAAGTTCAGTTCCCAGCACCCATATCAGGTGGCTCACAACTACCTGTAATTTCAGCTCCAGGGCAGTGGACGCCCTCTTCCAGCCTTTGCTGGCACTGTTCTCACATGTTTATACCCACACAGATGATGCATGTGCAACCACACAATTTTAAAAATAAAGTTTTGTTTAAAGCAACTTAGGGGGTCTGGAGAGATGGCTCAAAGGTTAAGAGCATTGCCTGCTCTTCCAAAGGTCCTAAGTTCAATTCCCAGCAACCACATGGTGGCTAACAACCATCTGTAATGAGGTCTGGTGCCCTTTTCTGGCCTGCACGCATGCACACAGACAGAATATTGTATACATAATAAATAAATAAATATTTTTTAAAAATTAAAAAAAATAAAGCAACTTAGGGAAGGAGAAAGAGCATAGTTTATCTCTCAAGCCCAGGTTATGGTCTATCACTAGAAGTCAAACAGTTACATCACATCTACAGAGACATGAATGCATGCGTGCTCACCTGATGGCTTGCTTGGGCTCAGCTAGATTTTCCTGGTCTTAAGCAGTTAAAGACCCACTGCCTAGGGAATGATGCCACCCCCGGTAGGCTGGGTCTCTCCACAACAATTAACTTAATTGAAGCCATCTCTATAGACATGTAGACCAGTCAACCCAATGTAGACATTCAACTACCAGAAGCTAGAAGAGGTTAGGAAAACTTCAGCGGGAGTGTGGTCCTATGCCGGTCTTGATTTCAGATTTCTAAGTTCTAGAACATGTGAGAAAGACAGAAGTCTCTGTTGTCTAGAGCCACGTAGTTCCAGTTTTCAGTAAGGCAATTTGTGGAAAACTACCTGAGAAATTAATACAAGGTGCAGGTAACCTGAGGCATGACAATACACCTCTCTGACAGGTTGGGGAGATACTTTCATAATGAAAAGGCTCACCTGACGCGCACAGAGACCTGAGCTTAATCTCTAGAGCCTATGCAAAAAACAAAAACATATCCAGGCTTTGTGCCACATCACTTCTAGTGATGGGGAGTAGAGACAGCTATCCCTGGGCTCACTAGGGAGGAGGCCGAGCTTACTGGGTGAGCTCCAGGCCAATAGAGCCTTTGTCTCATTAAACAGGATGGACAGCTTCTGAGAAACGAAACGTGCAATCTTCCTTTGTCCTCCGCATACATGCACACACGTATGTACCACACATACCAACATGAACACACACATACACACAGAATACGTGTGTGTCCCTCTGAACCTGTTGATAGGGCTGCTATGGAGACTAAGCAGAAACATGATAATGAACACAAAAGAAGCAGCTGTTCTTGCTGTAGCTGTTCTTATTTGGGTTGTTTCTTTATTCTTGTGAAAAGTATATGAAATAATTTAAGGCAGAAAGGATTTATTTGGGTTGGTTCATGGTTTGGGAAGGTCGGTGCATGGTCCGCTGGCTCTGAGACTTCGGTACCATCAAAACCAAGCATGGTGGCACATGCCTTTCATCCCAGCACTCATAGCACCCAAACAGCGTGACCACTGGGGAGCAGAGCAGCTCACCTCACAGCAGCCAGGAAGCAGAGAGAACTCTGACCTTATGCTGGCTGACCTTCTCCTTTCCCAGCCCACCCTTTTTATGCATATAAAGTTTTCTTGCATGGATGTCTGCGTATAACGTATATGCCTAGTGCCCGTGGAAACCAGAAGAGAGTGTCTGATTTTCTGAAACTGGAGTTACAGCTGTGAGCTGCTGGGTGCTAGAAACTAAACTGAGAGCAGCAAGTGTTCTGAACTGCCGACCCATCTCTGGCCCTCCCCAGGCTACCAACCTCAGGGATGATGCCATCCACACTCGGGGCGGGTCTTCCACCTTTACCTACATAATCCTCCCTGGAAACAGCCTCATAGACATATGCAGAAGTATACTTTACACATCTCCTGGAGTGAGGTGGGGGGGTCTCTTGATCCAATTAAGTTGATCATCAGGATTAATCTCTACATGGTTTATTATTGTATCCTCAATCCTCCTCCCCTGAGCACACCTCAAAGCTCAGCTGAGCTTCCGTGTTTGACCTTCTCCCAAGCATCTTCAGAGAGGAGCACAAAGCAAATGTTCAATTAGAGGAGATTCTAAGTACAGATTCTGCAGGGAGATTTTGTTTTCAAATTGCAAAGCAACAGCGGATCTCGAGTTTCCCTCTCCCCTGAAGACTGGCAGTCTTCCTGCAGGGACGGCCACCCGCAACACAGAAGCAGCATGCCAGTAAGTGGGAGAGAGAACCCACAGATGGGCACTGGGGTGATAAAGACAATGGCAGTCACTATTCCTAGAAGGGAAATGCCCCCTGCTCCGTGAGACAGATGTCTACTCTTAATGGACTCTCTTAGAGCTTCGAGAACTCCAAAGAACTTTCAGGCAAACTGTGGAACTCATTCTGACTCTCTCGGCATATCTGTAATGAGTCCAGATTTGCCCAATACCATATACCTTTTGTTTAATTTTGCTCTGTTTCTTTTTTATTTTTAGGTTTAAAATATATTTATTTTTTTCTTCCTTCCTACCTCTCTCTGTCTCTGTCTGTTTGTCTCTCTCTCTCTGTGTGTGTGTGTGTCACATGTATGTGAGTGCCCACAGAAGACAAGCTAGGACACGAGACACGCTAGAACTGGAATTGGTTGTGAGCTGCCTGATGTGGGTACTGGGAACTGAGTTCTGGTCTCCTCTGCAAGGGCAGCAAGTACTCTTACGTGTTGAACCATCTCTCTAGATCCTTGTTTTGTTCTGTTTTGTTTTATTCTTGATAGTAGCCTAGACTGGCTTCAAACTCACCCTCCCAAAGTGCTGTGATTTATAGGCTTGGACCATGCCTAACCTCAGAACCCTCACTCTCCAGTGACCCTCCACTTGCCCAGCTGCCATGCCCTTCTACAGCCTAATAGGGGCTGGCTGTCAGTCAAAACATCTGGAGAGAGGACAGCATTAGAAACGCCTTCTGCTTCCGGGTGTTAATGGTTTGATGAACCAGAGAAGTCGAAGATAAGTGTGGATTATAGTACAGAGGCATTAAGTTGCTGCATTAACAAGTGTTACAAAGGCCATATAAGAGAGAGTTTGGGAAGCGCAGGGAGGGAGCTACTGGATGCAGCTGTACAAGGAAGAAGAATCCAGCACCTACTTCAATTACTCCTCCTCTATTCAGGAAGACACAGTCTCAAAAGCAAGAATCCAGGCAAACAAATGGTCCCATTTTAGGGGAGGGAAGTGGAGTGATGGACGCAAAGCCAGTTAGTTACGAGCTGAAGAAGCAACTCTGCTTCCCTTTCTCTCTCCCTCACCAACTTCAGGCAAACTCGCCAGCAGAAAGTCTGTGAACAGTCTGTTGCTGGGCCTGGTGAGAGGACTCAGTACACGTGCCTGGCAGCATAAGAAACCGAGTTTGACTCCCCGCCCCCCAAACAAAGTAAAAATGTTTTGGCATGGGCAAGAACAATAATGCGGTGATTAAAACCCTTTCCACACAATCACTTCAAATGCAGGGCGGGTGCAGCAGCCTGCCTGTGACCCCAGCCTTGGAAGACGAAGACATATGAGAGCTACATGCAGTAGCTGTAGTAAGACTAGGGATTTCTAAGGGTTTGGTTTTTGGTTGACGGACCTTGCCTCAGTGAACAAGGTGGAAGAATGAGGAAGGATAGTTTGCAGCATCAGCCTTGGCCTTCATAGGTATCTGTGCATATGTGCATACACACCCATACACATACAATCACACATACACTCACACACATACAAACATGCACACACATACACATACATACACACACCCATACATATACACACATACATACACACACACACAAATTGTAGGGGGGGGGGTGATGCTGGGTTTGATTACATACACTTGTAATCCCAGAACTAGGGATGTGGGGGTAGGTGGATCCTCTGGGACTCACTGACCAGAGCCTATTTGGTAAATTCCAGGGGCAGTGAAAGATTCTATATCAAAATAAATACATGAACTCAATGGGTGGGCAGAACCCAAAGAATGTGTTACCCAAGGTTGTTCTCTGACTTCCACATGCAGGCACATATACACAGGTGAGCATGGGTGAACACACACACACACACACACTGCTCTTTGCTTTCTTGCATCCCCGGTGGAACTGTCATAACATGGAACAGTTTACATGACAGGAGCTGGGCTGTGTTTATAAATCCCCCTACTGGAACCCTAACTAGCCCTGTGCCTCGGTGAGTCTCTAGAAAAGTTGACAACAGCATCAGCATCACCTGCAGGACTTGTTGAACATAAGTCCACGGGTGAGCCCACCCCAGAGCTTCTAGTCTTGGAAACTGAGGTGGGGCTCTGGAAATCACATCTTCGACAAGTCCAGAGCCAATAGTACAACTCTTATGGCAGGGACGGCCCCTACACCCTGCTACAAAGGAAAGACTGCTATACTTCCTTGACCCAGGAGGGAACTGAAATCCTAGGGATGAGCCAGTGACCGAGATGGCAAGAGGCAAAACCTTCCAGCACAGACTTCATTTGGAAGATTTGCTCTCAGACATAACATGTCGACCCCATATCAGCCAAGGGCTATAGGACAAGGCCTGGGCTCTGTTCCTCTTTGTACCTCCAGGGGGAAGTGTGGTCCCCAGCACACCCCTCTCACGACGCTGTTGTTGGTTGAATAACTAACTTAGCTTTCAAAGAGTTGCCATCCTCACTCTGAAATTCAAATCAGAAAGAAATCCCGAGCTATCAGTCACCTAGACTGTTCTGCTGAGGGCGTCTGTCTACGACCTAGAGCATCCTCAGGTCTGTGGGTCTGCACAAACGCACAGGAGTCTAGAGATCCGGAGCCGCCAGGCCACATCTCATGATGCATTTTATAATGCTACTGTGTATACTAATATAGATGCTACACCCTTGGTATCTTACAAGGGATATGTGGAGAAAATCACATGTAAGAAGCAGAAGAACATCATGGGGGGAAGGTACGCTGGAGATGGCAGTCACATGTTCAAGCCATGTGCAAAGACATTGGCAAGCATTGCTAGCTTGAAACAGACCGTGGTAGGGGTATTTACACCAGGGAAATTGACAAAAAGCACACATCACCAGTGCACACCCTAACTTGAGATCCAAAGCTGCCTACCAACACAGAACTGCTTATAATGGACTTCCTTTAGGACTGCTTATACCAGGAAAGTTAGCAAAGTCAGAAATAACCAACGCATGCTTTCACCCTAGCCCCAGAGTGATTACCCAACAGCATGGTGGGAAGACTGATATCCCAGAAATGGTCAAGGCATAGCCTCACGGCCGTGCCAGAGCTACAACTCTGCTCAGAATGCACATGGACACCACAGCACTTAAACCCTATGAACACAAACCACAGCATTTGCGAGGCCTCCAAACCAGGCATTTTCCTGTGGGCGTCCATCTCTGAAACAAACCTCGGAAAATGAAAAGTGAAAGGCAGGCAGCGGAGGCTCCTGATTCAGATCGCCGTCCCCTCTCACGCAAGCACACTCTCACGCACATTGTCTCGTTGGAGAAGGTTTTTGAGAAATGTCACTATTGTATTTGACCATCAGTAACAATAAAACTTTTCATGCCCGATCAAAGGAACGCTCTGCCAAAGGCTCTTTATTTCCTTCCCTTTTTATCCCCTCACTTCCCCCAAAAAAGAACCATTTGATGGCTCCAAAATACAAATTAGAACTCAGATCCTAAGAATTTTTGTTCCATAGAAACTCGGAACGCAGTCTAAGAGAACAGAAACCACAGACCACAAACAGAAATACCTTCATCCAAGCCTTTGCTGACTCTGCTCACAGTCAAAAGGAGGGAGAGCAAGTATAATTCAAATCCCTGAACAGGCCCAAAAAACTACATTTTAGCCAAAATTTCATCCGAGCTCTGACCAGGAGAGAGTAATACCCTCTCCATTTCACCATCTCCCATTTTTCCTGTTGGAGCCAACTGGGAATAGCATTGAGCTGTAAAAATGAATGGTCCAAGGGGGGTGGGGGGACAGGAACAATCTAGAAGCTATATACACAGCTTCTTTTATGAGCAAGAGTTGACAGTGTTTGAAATTGGATCAAGGTCTGCAATAACATTTCAAGGGGATTGGATTCGAGGAAGTGGGGAGGGAGACCGCAGGATGTTGTGAGACGCGAGGACAGATTCTATATTAAAAATCTCAGTGGCCTAGGCGGGCCTTCAGCTGCTATCCTGAGCAGTCTTCATCGCGCGGTTGTGTGATTATGTACACGCAAAATAAACAAAAACCAGAAAGAGAGTAAAGGAACAGTTTCCTCAGCCTTCAGTGCAATCACAAGGAGGCTTTACTTGGTCCTGAGGTTGGAGCCAGCAGAACCCGAGAGCAGTGGAAATGACGATACCCTTTCTTCCCTGGGTTGAATTTTTCCTCTGAGGGTTATTTTACTCTCCAGCAGGGTGGTCCAGAGAGGGCACTTGGTTGAAGAAGCAGGGACCGGCTTGCAATGAGTAGGGGAAGAGTCTCACCCCATTCTTCCCAGCATATCACATCTTTCATCTACCCTGTTACTGTGCCTGGCCCTCAAACCCAGGTTTTGGTTGAAGAGCCTCAAGGAGGAGTGGCAAAGAGCAGGCATGTGCCCAGAGATTTTGCTGCCCACTTTCTGATAATGGAGGGAGAAACTAGCTGGAGAAATAGGTTCTTAGGGGTGTCTGGGGAGGGACCCCAGCACCTGTCATAGGCTCCCTACAAATGAGTGACATCTTTGGTCTTTTTTGTTTGCTTGCAAGTTTTAATTATTTCTTTAAGGATTTCATACAATGTATTTTGATGATATACCTCCCAAACTCCTCCCAGCCCCAGATCTTTCTCTACCCACACAACATTGTGTCTCCTTCCTTCCTTCCTTCCTTCCTTCCTTCCTTCCTTCCTTCCTTCCTTCCTTCCTTCCTTCCTTCTTTCCTTCTCTCTCTCTTTCTCTCTCTCTCTCTCTCTCTCTCTCTCTTTCTTTCTTCCTTCTTTCTTTATTTCACTCGATTGATTCCAATTTGTGTTGCCTCTATACTCTGGACTGTGTGGTCTCTACCGCAGCATGCTTGACCTGCCAGGGGCCACATCCTTAAAGAAACCTGCCTCTCCCTCTCTCGGCAGCTTTCCGTTGCCAAGAGATCCTCATCTAAGACTGGGACTTCACGCTCGTCTCTCTGTCCCTGCTGGCATTCTGCCTGGCTTGAGCTTGAGCAGGTCTTATGCAGCATATGCTGCCACAACCACTGAGACTCCATTCATGCAGCTGGCCTGCCGTGTCCAGAAAACACTGCTTTCCTGTAGTCATCTCTGCCTCGGGATTACAGTCTTTCTGCCTCTTTCAAATGATCCCTGGTGTGTGTGTGTGTCTGTATGAGTTTGTATGTGTGTATATGTGTGAATGTGTGCATGTATGTATGTGTATATGTGTGTATGTGTGTGTACGTATGTATGTACGCGTATGTGTGTATATGCATGTATATATATGCGCATGTATGTGTGTATGTGTATGTATGTGTGTATGTGTGTGTATGTGTATGTATGTGTGTGTATGTGTATGTATGT
>JABTXL010001783.1:3355884-3376660 GCA_025134845.1 Neodon shergylaensis | reverse complement strand
GTATGTGTGTGCGTGCGTATGTGTGTGTGATGGATGTGTGTGCGTGCGTGCATGTGTGTGTTGGATGGAATCATCCACCCTCACTGTCCACCACTTTTCCACAAACCTGGAAGGATACCCGATGAATGACCCCATGCAACTCTGCTGGACCCAGTAGGGACTAGGTAAAATCCTTCTGCACAGACTGCCTGTGACCCTATCTGGCCTTAGGAGCTTGTTACAGCCTATCTTCAATTAGTTGTCCCAGGCTAGCAGAGACCTGGCTAGAGAGTTGCTCGGCAACAAACTGTCTCTATTCCATCCTCCCTTAAATGTTACAGTCTCACCAGCTACCTCTAGGCATTGGCCTGGCCAGATGGGCTGAAAACACATAGCAAAAGATAAAAGCAACAACCTAAATCCATATGCCCAGGTCTAAGTTGAGAAATGCAAGCAATAGCAAGAAAACAAGTTAAAACACTCCTCCTGAGAAAGTACCAAGGGTTCCCAAAGAGAACAGGCTTAGATGGCATTCAAGACACAGAATTCAATAGAGTGATTGTAATCATGTTCAGAGATTTTAAAGAGGCCAGAAACAGACTTTCTGAGTGAACGGAGAGAGAGGACAGGGACAAACTGATTGAAGCTCGAGAAAACACACAAGCTAGAGCTGAACGAAATAAGGAAATCAAGTCAGGGCCTGAAAATAGAATTTGGTAATGATATAGAGATACTGAGGAAGAGGTGAGGCTGGGAGACAGCTCAGTTGGGAAAGTGCTTCTGGTCTTGAGAGCATGAGGTCCTGAGCCCACGCCCATGTAAACAGGCCAGGCATGATGGTGGAGCTTGTACACGGTCACTGGGAGACAGAGACAAGCAGACATCCGAGCTTCACCGGTCTGGCCTATTTGCTGAGTTTCAGACCCATGAGAAACCTTGTCTGAAAAATTATGATGAGGATGGTGCCTGAGAAATAGCAGCTGAGATTCACCTCTGCCTTCCACACGTGCATGCGTGTACACACACATGCACGCACACACAGAGAGAACATATATATGGTTAAACACATAGATGGTGATGGTGCCATGAACTTCTCTTAATTTTTTTTCTGCCAGGGAAGGGAGTATGTCCTGGGTCCCCACCATCTCATGGGTCAGAACTGAGCCATGTCCCTGGTAAGCCAGGAAAGTGGCCATGAACTAACACACACTCATACACACACACACACACACACACACACACACACACACACACACAGATGACATAGGTTGGGCATCTCTAACCTGAAACGGTGAAACCGTAAGTACTCCAAAATTAAAAGTTTTCTGAAGGTCAACACAATTCCACAAGTGGAAAATTCCACACCTGCTCTCCTGTGATGGCTCACAACCCAAACCCAGGTGAACTAAAAGTAGTATGCAAATTTATCTTCTGGGGGATACTGGGGAGTCATCTCTCTCAGTCAAGGGCCTGATACATACACAAGGAAATTGGTTCAACCCAGCACCTCTGTAAAGAAGATGCACGTGGTAGGTAGCATGTGCTTCTCATCCCAGCCTGGTGAATTAGAGATGGGTTCTGGGCAATGAGAGACCCTGTCTCAGAAAACAGGGTAGCACAGTGTCCTAGGTCGACCTCTAGCCTCCATATAAACACACACATACATGCATACCTACACACACACACACACACATGCATTCTCCAACATACACAATACACACATGCACACACACAAAAGAAATAAAAATACCTTCCAGCAACATATAGGTGTTGTGTTGAAGCACATATATGAAACATTGCATGTATAAGTAAAATGTATATGAAACATTAATGCACTGTGTCTTTTCAATGTGTATCCTGCCCCATCATTTCTCATTGTGTATATGCAAATATTCAAAATATAAAAAAATAAATCTAGCAGGGTGGTGGTGGTGCACACCTTTAATCCCAGCACTTGGGAGGCAGAGACAGGCAGATCTCTGTGAGTTCGAGGCCAGCCTGGTCTACAAAAGCTAGTTCCAGGACAGTCAGGACTACTACACAGAGAAACCCTGTCTCTAAAAAAACAAAAACAAAATAATAATAATATAAATCTAAAAGCAATCTAAAGTCGAAAACAGTTCTAATCCCAAGTAATTTAGGGTAAAGGTTATTCAACCTGTATTGGCTAAAGATAACACTGAGAGTTGTAAAGGTGGATTGTGATACCCTGAGAAACGGCCACCCAAAGAGAGCTAGTCCTAACCTTTGGAGCCTGTCAGAGTCATCTCATGTGGAAGCGGTCAGTTCAGGTGTGGCGATATGAAGGCCCTTGGCTGACTGGACTGACTTGCCTGAGCCGTGTGGACTCTTCTAATGGTTTAAATACAAAATGTTTCCCACAGTCCTATGTGTTGAGCATGTGGTTTCCAGCAGGTGGTACTATTTTGGGAGGTTCTAGAAACTCAAGGAGGGTGGAGCCTAGCTGCAGGAAGTAGTGCACTGGGGGCATGCATGACCTTGGAGGTGTGTTATCACTTGACAGCACTTTCCTGTCAAGCTCTCTGGTTCTTGTCTGCCATGATGTGAAAGGTCCTGTGTAGATGGAAGTTTCTGTCCTGACCAGTCCTACAACTGTTCAGTCCCAAATAAGTACACAGAGGCTTATATTAATTATAAACTGTTTGGCCTATTGCTCAGGCTTATTACTAACTAGTTCTTACAACTATAGAATTATACATAGTTCTATATTTGGCCATGTGACTTGGTACTTTTTTTCAGTAAGGCATTCTCATCTTGCTTCCTCTGTATCTGGCTGGTGACTGTGTCTCTGCCTTTCCTTTTCCCAAAATTCTCCTTGTCTGGTTGCCTGGCTACAAGCCAATCAGAATTTTATTAAACCAATATGAGTGACAAACCTTTACAGTGTACAAGAGCCCTGCTAGGACTTCTGCACCATGGTAACCAAGGCCTCTGGAACTGTGCCAAAAAGAATCCTTCCTTTCTCTCTAGATTGCTTCCGTCAGATGTTTGTCACTGTGATAAAACATCACTAACATAGCCCTGAATGTGATCTTATGCTGTTCTAAAGAGAGAAGGAGTCAACAGACACATGCAGGAAGAGGAAACAGGTAAAGAGGAAGCCAAGACTTGAAGACCCTGGCCTTGAAGAACTGACCGATGTGGGCGAGAGCTGAGGAATGCCTGGGCACTAGGAGCTGGAAGAGACAAGGAGCAGATTCCCTTCCATGGCAGCCAGTGGGAATGTGACACCGGGGACACCTTGGCTTTCACACAGCCGTGCTGAAGTTGGGCTTCTGGCAAAACTGTGAGCAAGTACATTTCTGTTATTTGATCCACAAAGCATGTGGTAATTGGTTACCATGGCAACAGGAAACCTATACAATGGCTTCTAAATCGGAAAGAAAGGCCTCAGATTCCTTCACTGAGACTACGAAGGGGGTGGGTTTCCCTCCTCACTTCCTGACACACCCCTATTTCATATTAATGTGCATACACACGCACATACATACACACACACAGAGACATACGCACACTGAGACCATGGAGGAAGAGTTTTCCATCTCATTTCCTGATGCATACCTAGTCTCATAGTACTTCCCGACACACACACCTATCTCACATACACACCTATTTCATATACAACCTATTTCATATACACACATGTGTGTACACATACATTTTGAAATGGTGAGGAGAGAGTATTTCCCAACTCACCTTCTGAAACTCACCTATTTTATACACATTCACACATGTGCACACACATGTGTGTGCGCGCACACACACACACACACACACACACCAAGCAAGGTCTTCCCTTCCTTACCCAGCTGTATCTTGGAGGAAGACATTGGAGCATGTTCCAAACTGAGGTCTCCCAGGACCACTGTCTCTCCTCTATTGAGTGAATTACTTCCTGTTTATACCAAAAAAACAGGAGCCTAGAGAATAAGGTATGTCACAGGGCCACCACCATGGTGGCTCACAGCCAGAAACCCCAGCACACCAAAGCCAGCAAAACCTTGACCAACGTGCTACCATACGGACTCAACCTGACTCTCTTGGCCAAACACAGAAGTCTGCACTGGATGTGCTGCTCAGCAAATGGCCCATAAAAAAATCACGGCTGCAGCTGACCCTCATTAGACTGTGTTTCATTCAATTAAAAACATCCATCCCAGAAATACATGTTTGCTTAACAGGCAGAAATGATGTGGGAAGCCTCATGCTGCAACACCATCAAATCAAATCAAATGGTGGGAGCCGACAGAATGAAGCCATCAGGCAAAGGAGCAGGAGGGATAACGGAGGCCCCTTGCCAAAGAGGCATAATCAATGGCTTACGGAAAAAGAGTCGAGTGCATCTAACTGTGTGTCCACAGGAGAGTGGGAGAAAAACGGCAGAAAGGTGGTTCATCAGAGCATCTAATGGAAGAATAAGTCAGCATCCAGATAGCTCAGGGGATTCCCCAGTGTTTACACCTGAAGATGTTAACCACAGACCCTGAGGCGGGTCTCCCAGGCTAGAGGGACATGCGCACCCTCCGCTCCAGCTTCCAGCACACAAAGCTGTGTGCGTCTGCTGACTTCAGAGAGATGAGCGGCAAAGGAAGACATTCCAGCTTCATTTCCAAATGAGACCTGAGAGGACCAGAAGCCTTCCCCAGCTGTCTCCTTTAAAAGTTACTGGTCTCACGGTGACAGAAACACCTGAAGGAAGAAGGATTCATAGTGGTTGATAGTGCAGGGGATGCAGTCCATCCTGGTGGCAGAAGTTGCTCAAGGGGCAGTTTCAGACTTAAGTGGCTGATTACGTCATAGCAGCTGTTAGGGAGCAGAAAGAGAGAGCTGGGACCAGACAGAGAGCCAGCCTTCAACCCTGAAGACCCACTTCTTCCAGCTAAGCCCCGCCCCCTAATAGTTCCATCCTCTCTGCAGTCAGCACCACTAGCTGAGAACCAGTGTTCCTCCTACACATGAGCCTATGAGGGACATTTCACAGGGAAACCACCATAGCTGATGACCTCACGGGGCACGTTATAAGTCATTTAGTATTGCATAGGTACCGAATAGGAGAAGCCCACTTCATCTTGTCCTGAGAGGATATAGGACTGATAATCATTAGAAATGAAAGCGCTCGCTGGGCGGTGGTGGCCCACGCCTTTAATCCCAGCACTCGGGAGGCAGAGGCAGTCGGATCTCTGTGAGTTCGAGGCCAGCCTGGTCTACAAGAGTTAGTTCCAGGACAGGCTCCAAAGCCACAGAGAAACCCTGTCCAAAAAAAAAAAGGAAGAAAGAAAGAAAGAAAGAAAGAAAGAAAGAAAGAAAGAAAGAAAGAAAAAAGGAAAGAAAAAAAGAAATAAAAGCACTCCAGTGAGAACCCCCTCCCCAAACCTAAGCAATCATGAACTCAAAGTTAGGTGGGTTTCAAAGGCTTTTCAATGCTGTCTCAAAAACAACCTATGTGCACCCCAGGGTTCCCAGGCCAGCCCTTGGGAAGTACAAGATGAGTGTGTCTTTGTGTGTTTGCCATTGCTCTAACAGAACGCCTGGGTGTAATCTTTAAGATAGGTATTTGTTTAGGCTCACAGTCTGTAGGCCCTGAAGCCCAAGACGAGACAGCCAAACTTGCTGAGGTCCAGGTGTGGCTTCAACTTGCGGTAGTAAGGATGAGCTGGACTATGTGAGGGTAACAGAACACAAGGACAGGGTTGACTTTTCCTGGGAAGACACCCACAAACATCTACTCATTACGGATAAGGCTCTGACGACAGACCAAAGTAATCTCTCCGCCAAAGTCCAACTCAGCCAGTGAATGAGCTTGAGGAAGGGGTCACGTACAGGTATGGGGGTGACCCCAAAGTGGCTACATCACCACTTAGTCCCACCCCATCATAGGTGATGATCTCATGGAAGATGCACCTTGGAGTCCCCCTTTCCATAGTATCTCCTAAGATGCCTTGCAGCCTTGCAGTACAAAGGAGTAATAACTAAAAACTCAGGTAAGGGTCATGTAAATTTTCCTGGATCTACCTGAGAGTGTCGATATAGCTCCATTACTATTACTGTAGACTGAGATACCTCTAGTAGGTCTCAATTAGAGACCTAATTGCCATGGTTACCAGGACATGGTACTCTCTACTCCAAAATGGCAATCTTATAACTGAAAGAAAACATACCAACCCACTCTTGAGGTAACCAACCCAGTTTCATGAGAAAGGCATCAATCCATTCTTTAAGACTTGACCCATGGTCTCCATACACTTCCCACTAGTGCCCACTCCCTAAAACTGCTGTATTAGGAACCAAACCTCCACATGAATTTTGGTGAGGGCAAGCCATATTGACCCCAAAGCAGAGTGGGGTAGATATGATATCAAAACCACAGATCTCTACGAATGTACTGGTACATATAAAGTATTAATGAGGTACCTCATGCCCACTGCTGTAAAAATGTTAAGATTTCCAGAGTAGTGCCATAGTATCATAGAACTAGTTTTATCTTAAGTAATTTTATTAATATGCAATATTTCATAAGTAATATAGATTTGACTTAGAAAAACAAAAATCATAAAAAGGGTTTGGGCGAAGCATGGATCATTCTAAAGTTCTTGTCTTAAAGGAGGATCTAAGGTCAGTCCTAAAACCCACATGAGAAGGCCACATACGATGGCATGAGCTCATAATCTCCATCCTAGGGAGGTGAAGACGGGGACTATCACTGGCCAGCCACCTAGACTAGACAAGTCTTTGAGCTTCAGGCCAGGGAAATACCTTTTCTTCTAAAAAGGTACACACCACTCCTGAAGAATAAGACCTAGGATTATCCTTACGATTCCATATGTATGTGAACACATGTGCTTGTGAACACACACACACACACACAGACACACACAGATAGAGAGTACTCGAAAGCCTTTTACTTGGGTGAGGGCATGGCATGGTCATGTGAGGGTAAGGCCTAAGGAGGCCAGAAGAGGGAATTGTGTCTCCTGGAGTTGCAGTTATAGACTGTAGTTACAGAATCATGTGTGGGTGCTGGGAATTGAACCTGGGTCCTCTGCAAGAGTGTAATGTCCTTTTACCTGCTGGGCCATCTCTCCCGGCCTACACAATGTTCTTTTAGATGCTGTCATACTTTTCTTACCGTGGTATAACTTGTCTTTGTTTTAACACATCAGAATGCTATAAACATTGTTTGGTATGTCAAAAATAAACATCAACATCACCATTTAATGGCTACATAGTACACCCACACATGAATATGTGGTAATTAATGTAACAAACTGCCCTTATTGGTCACATTCTCCCAATACCCAAGTGTTTCCGGGTATTATTAGCACTAGAGAAGCCTGTCTATGTTCCCTCCTGTGTAACACAACTGTATACTTAGTGTGACAGATGTTTTCAGAAGTCAACTGAATTACATGTGGATTTAACTAAAACCCAAATGACGAGGCACACCTGTGAAAGATTTTTTCTTAATTAAGTATTTGAAGTAGGAAGACCCACTTCTAATCTGACCTATGACATGGTAAGTTGTACATCTACATCTTTTGAGGTACGGTGCTTCACCTTTAATCTGGACCACACCTTTTGCTGGCAACCTGTATAAAGGATACAGAAGGAAGACCATGGTTCTCTCCTTTTCTGCTTGCTCTTGCTCTTGCCAGCAAGTCCATTCCTTCATGGGCACCGGCATTCACTCCTTCTCCAGGATTCTAGTGTATACTGAGGACCAGCTGAGACAACCAGCCATGTAGACTGAACCGGATTCTAGGACCTTCTGTTGGTAGACAGTGTTGGACTGACTGGTTGAATCACAGCCTGTAAGTCATTCTAATAAGTCCTATCTCTCTCTCTCTCCTTCCTATCTATCTATCTATCTATCTATCTATCTATCTATCTATCTATCTTCTATCTATCTATCTATCTATCTATCATCTATCTATATCTATCTTTATCATCTATCTATAGATTTATATTTAAATATAGATATCGCTGGATGGATAGATGATAGAGAGATAGATAAATCCATTCTAATAATTTCTGTTTTTCTACAGAGTCCTAATACACTGACTTTCTTGAAATAATTTCCCAAGATACAATGTCTTGATCTAAAGGAAGCTGTGTTATTCACCTCAACAAGGCATTTCTGGAAGCATCTTCAGCGCCACAGTACAGTGCCGCTCTGTGCGTGGAGACTACCATGCAGCCTTATTTATTGACTGAACTTAATTGGCATTTCTAACCGAGAGAAGGCCTGTGGCGGGGAGTTTACAACCCTGAACATCTCAGATGTCAAACAAAGGCAGTTTCCTATGTAATTTTTGCCATCATTAAGCAGCAAAAAGCTATTTCTGGCGCAGAAAGAGAATAAGATGTGTTTGCTTCAAAATATTTGCAGATCGATTCAGATATAATAAACCATGGCGCATTCTGCCTGCAAACCTAAGGTAGAAATACACATTTTAAAAAAAGACCATATTAGTTACTAACAAAGGTGCCAGGAAAGCTTTGCAAATTGGCTACAGTCATAAAGAGAGTATTTCGGTCCATGAGTGGGCTGTGTTGAAGGAAGCTATAGCAGTAACTCAAACAAAACCCAGAGAGATTCATTGGGTTTGCTTCCTTCAACCAAGGTTGGCTTCACTCCCAGGCTCTTCCCAGAGATACTACAGCGATGACTTCTCTCTGAACTCAGAATGACAGAGTGGCTGCCACGGAACCAGCTGCCCTGTTTTCAACACATCATCATCCTAGGAAAGGGGGGACCTGTCTTCTTGTTGCTCCTATCACAGTGTTGGGGTTTGGATGTGAAGTGTCCTCCACCCAAGGCTTCGCTGCTAAGGGCATGGTTATGGTGTCTGTCCAGCAAGAATATCTCTCCTCTCTGAACCCTCCTCTTCCTCAACCTCTTTTCCTCTTTTTGACTCCCCCAACCAACCCTCTGCCATCTTTACCTCCTCTTCCTGGCCATCATGAGATGAGTAGCTGTGCCCTACAATGTGTTTCCTGCCATGATATTCTGCCTCTGCTTGAACTCAGCTGCAATGGAGCCTGTCTGGTGAGTGAAAGAAACCCATCCTTATGTTGTATTCAGCAGTTTTTTGTTACTGCAGGAAAAGGCTGACTAATCCGGAAACAGAACAGTTCTCCTTTCTGGCACTGTTGTCATAGCCCATGTTCTGTTGCTGCCTTAGAACCCCAAGGCTGAGTATTTGTGTTCTCGGTTATGGAGGCTGGGAAGTCTGGAATCAGGTGGCTACATCTGGGGAGGACCTCATCTTATCTCAACTCATGATGGAATGCAGAAGAGAAAATGACACATACCGAGAGAAGACATCAGAAATAAGGATTGCATTATGTCATAGTGACCAGAAACCCACCAGCTCCCTTCAAAATTATCAAAGTTGGACCAGCAAGGCTGCTCAGGGGGTGACCAGCAGGAAGAGCTTGCACCAAGCCTGACAACACGAATTCTATTCCCAGTACCTGTAGAAGGTGCAGCTCAAAGGAAGGACATGACTGATGCCTGGTCACCCAAGATGCTGAATTGAATACTGTCTGACAACTTGGTGATCTTTTGGCTATTCTATGGAGCCAGCCTTCCCGAATCACCCTCTCATTCTGGGCATTTATTAAGGCCCCAATCCTGAGCTTTGTCTCTCAGTGAATAGGACCTGTCCCTATGAAAGAGGTCCCGATTACATGGCATCCTCCACCAGTAGAATCTATCCTGATGCTTATTATAGACCCCTCCTCCTTAGGTCCTTTCTCTGAGCACTGTTTATCAGTCAATAGAACTCATACTGTATAGGTAATAGAACATTATTGTAAAGGTCATAAGTGTTTTGTTACGACACTAGGGAGTCTCTGTGTGGCTATGCCTAAAGCTTTTTATGATAACTGTCATGTGGAAATATTTTTCCAAAGTTTTGTTGTGTTGAAATGTATAAGAAATAAATCCCGAGGTCAAATTCTGGAAGTTTCAACCCAATGCCAGCAGGACAGAGAATTCTTCATCTCGTGCGGATCATTTCCCTGCCAGCCATGAGGCTTGCCAGGCCCCCAACAAGTACCCGTATAGTAGAAGGAGAAAATCAATTTCTGCAAGCTGTCCTCTGACCTCCAAATGGCTTTAGATGACAACATGGAGCTTGTCTCCATCACTGACACCACTGACACAAAGAAAATGAAGAAGAGATTACACACAGGAGTCAGACAGGATTTCTCTGTGTAACTCTGGCTGCTCTGGAAATCACTCTATAAAACAGGCTGGCCTTGAACTCAGAGAGATCCTCTGTGTAACTCTGGCTGCCCTGGAAATCACTCTATAAAACAGGCTGGCCTCGAACTCAGAGAGATCCTCCTGAGCACTGGGATTAAAGGCATGTGCCACCACCACCCAGCTCAGACAGGAGTTTTCAAAGAAGGGTTGGTGGAGGAGCAGCAGAGAGGGACCCAGTGGACTGCAGAGGGAGATGCGAATTCATGTGTAGGATCACATGGAGGAGGTTCAGATGCTGAGAGGATGTTGTGGAGTTGGGGAGAAACCAAAGCATCATTGGGGCAAGCAAGATGGTTCAGCAGGTAAAGACACTGTTATGAAACACAACCACCTAAGTTCAATCCCTGAAATGTGGAAGGAAAGAACAGAGTCTAGAAAGTTGTCCTCTGACTTCCACATAAGCCATGGATATGCACAGTGTACACACAAATAAATACATGTAGTATTTTCAGAAACACAGTTGCTAGTCTGAATGGGGAATGGCTATGCCCCTAGTCCTCTGCTGTTGCTTCTATGATTTGGGTCAGCCCAGTAAAGGTCATATAGTAAAAAGTAGGTCATCTTTCCTACTCTTTACTTTCCTCCCTCAACCCACCCACTCTCCTTTCCTCTTCCCTGTCCACTTTCCTTTCTTTTCCTCGTTCTTTCTTTCCTTTCTTCCTCCCTTTCTCCCTCCCTCTTTCTCTTTTTCCCTTCTCCCTTCCTTTCTCTTCTTTATTATTATTATTTCTGGAATGTGCAGCTTCTTGAAACAGGGCCTTACATAGGGCAGGCTGGCCTCAAACACACAAGCCTTCTGCTTCAGCCTTCTGAGTTCCTAGGATTACAGGCACATACTATCCCACACAGTTCCCATTGTTTATTTTTACACAGGGTCTCACTAAGTAGCTCAGGCTGGTCTTGAACTCCTGATCTTCCTGCCTCTGCCTCTCAAGTTATGGGATTATAGGTGTACATCATAATGCCTAGCTATGCCTTCTATGGATTAGCTTTGGCACTAGGTTTTTTTCTCTTTGTGTAACCAAATACCTGAACCAGGCATGTCATGAAGGAGAAAGGTTTATTCTGACTCACAGCTTAAGAGACTGTGTGACAGCAGGAGTGTGAGGCAGTGGTCACATTGTTTCTGCACTCAGAGAGCAGAATGTTAATGGGAAGTGAGGTCAGGCTAGAAAGCCTCAAGGCCCACCCCAGAGTGATCTATTCCCTTCAGCAAAACCCCTCCTCTTAAAGGTTCCACAGCCTACCAAAACAGCGCCACCTGCTGGGACCCAAGGGCTCACATAGACAAGCCTGTGGGGACACTTCACACTCAGATCACACCAAGACCCACCTTGATGACTTCATCTAACTTTCATTACCTCTTTAAAATCCCTATTTCAAAAATCAGTCTCATTCTGAAGTATGGAGGCTGGACATTAAAATATAAACTATATGTTATCATATGTTAGAAGCACAGTGCGGCTGGTAGATTGCTTGCCTCGCAGGCAGAAGTGTTTGAGCTGGATACCTAGAGCCATGTGAAGTAAGTTAGGCCTGGTAGCTCATGCTTATAACCCCATCCACTATTAGGGAGGTGGAGATGGGTAGATTCCAAGGTCTTGCTAGCCAGTTAGCCTAGTCTATTTGACAAGTTCTTCATCAGTGGGAGACACTGTCTCCAAAGTCTATGACAGACAGGGCTTGAGAAATAACATCTGAGGTTGGCCTTCACACATACATGTACACAGTGGCCGCATGCACTTGCACACGTACGCACACAAATACATATGCACACATACATACACAAATGCATACACAAATATATTATGCACACGTGCACACACAAATATACATATATTTTGTATATGCATTTGCACATATACACATGCAAATAAATTTTGAGGCAGATGCAATTCAAACTACAAAAAACCCAGACGAGCAGCCACCACCTGCCTGAGCACCCATCCCTAAGGACAACGCACTTCTACCCCACAATGCATAGGAAGCTCCCAACATCAGCACCTTCCTCCTAAATCCAGGAGAAACAATGCATCCCCAGGCATCTGAGGACATAGTAATGAGATCCAAAATAAATTACGAGGAAGTCAGAAAATTGCATCTCAGACATGGAAACACCTGAAGTATGCAAAAAAATTGAGAAATTTCATTGCACTGGGAAAATAAGATTAAAAAATAAAAACCAGCAAGAAAGCTAAAAAGCCAAGTGGAACACACTGGAAGCAAATATTTACCATTCAAATAAAATATAACAAAGGATTAATATCTGGAATACAAAATAGTGACAACAAGCTACTCGGCAGATAAACAGACACGAAATGGGAACAGAGAATTCTCTGCCTGGCACAGCACTGGTGAGAGAACAACAGGTGGGGGTCTAATTTTCTTCCATTGCCGTGATAAAACAGTCTATTCCAGTGGTTCTCAACCTGTGGGTTACGACCCCTTCGGAGTAAAATGACCTGTTCGCAGGGGTCACCCAAGACCATTAGAAAACACAGCTATTTACATTATAATTCATAACATAGCAAAATTACAGTTATGAAGTCGCAACAAAAATAATTTTACGGTTGGGGGGTTTCACCACAACATGAGGAACTGTATTAAAGGGTCGCGGCATTAGGACAGTTGAGAACCACTAGCTGCTCTAACCACAACAACTTGGAGAGGAAAGGGTTTATTTGACTTACATTTCCAGGCCACAGCACGTCATTGAACAGAGCTGGGGCAGGAAGGCAAGCAGGAACAGCAGAGACCTGGAGGAGTACTGCTGACGGGGTGGCTCATCTTGCTTTCTTGTACAACCCAGGGCCACCTACCCAGGGGTGGCACTACCTACAGTGACCTGGGCCCTCTCACATCAATCGTTAATCAAGAAAATGTCCAGAAAGCATTGCCTATCTGGCCAGTCTGGTGGAGGCTTTTCTTAGTTGGCATTCCCTCTTTCCAGAAGACCAAGGAAGTGTCAAGCTGACAAAAATCTAACAAACATACTTATATATGTGTGTGTGTGTGTGTATGTATGTATGTATATATACATATGTATGTATATATGTGTATGTATGTGCGTGTGTATATATATATACATATATATATACAGTCCATGATCACCTTCCCACAGTGGGCTGGGTCCTCCTATATCCATCAGCAACCCCACACTCACCCCTAGAAATGCTCACAGGCCACTCTGATCTGGACCGTCTCTCCACGGAGATTCCCCTCTCAGGTGGCTCTCGGCCGAGCCAAGCTGACAGTTGAATCTAACTAGGCCAGTTGTACCTATTACCATTTGACATGGACATAACTTCTGAGTGAGAACCCTATTTCTAGGTTTCTATGTGGAAAAACACTATAAATAGCACAGAAGGGCTGCAGCAAGGATGGTAACTGCAGTGATGGTTGAGAGGGGACGGAAATGGAAGCATCTCAGTGTCCATCAGTAGCAGGTTGGTTATGTAAAGCTCAGACAAGGTACATTCTGCTGCACAGCCTACGATAAAACATGGTGGTGATCAGAGTTATTCTAACAGGCAAAGATATCGAGACAAGTTGTCAGGCTCAAAATAAAAGGGTGAGGAGCTAAAGGGCTGGGACCAAAGCTCCATGGTAGAATACTTGCTTAGCATGTGTAAGACCTCAGTATTAATCCCTAGCAGTAGCCCTGGCAAAAACATCAACAACACCCAGAATGGGGTAGGTAGCAGAAAGTTAAGAAATATCGCATATACTAGGGTTAGAAAGATAACTCTGTCAATGATTCACAGGACCTGAAAATGATTTTCAGAACCCATGCAATGAATGAATGGATAAATAAATGAACAACTAGCTAAACAAACAGATAGATAAAAGTTCAACATGATGGCTCAGCTGGATAAAAGTGTTGTCACCAAGTCTGACGACCTGAGTTTAATCCCTGGGACCCACACGATAGAAAGAGAAAGAACTGACTCACAAAAGTTGTTAGCAGACTTCCATATGCACCTCCACATGTGTGTGTGTATGTATGCATGTGTACACACACACACAAACGACACAGAGACAGACAGACAGAGAGACAGAGAGCTGAACATGGCTACCCCAAATTGGAATCCCAGCACTGGGGACGGGAGGATCCCTGGGGCTAGGAGATAGAAGAGTGGATAAAGATTTTGTCACACAGCACAAAGAACAGAGTGTGAGTCCAAAGAAGCTACATAAAACCATACATGCCTGGTGGTCCACCTGTGATCCTGGCATTTAGGAAGCAGGTACAAGTAAGCCCCAGGGTAGGCTGGCAGGCTAGACTAGCCAAACTGGCAAGTTCCAAGTTCAGTGAGAGACAATGCCTCAGGAGATAAAATTGAGTGTCTTGGAGAGAGATGCCTGACACCAACCTCTGGCCTCCACACATAAGCCCACACATGCAAGCATGCATACATATATGCACAGGACAAATAACATGCAATAAAATGTATCACAAAAATCAAAACTAATGGTTCAGACATACAAAGAGTTTGACAGAGTCTCTGTCATAAAATTATGCTGCTGGGATTGTATAATCTAGAAGAACTAGAAGCAAAAGAAAGCAATTTGGAACACACAACTGATAAGATTAGGTCAGTGGGAAATTAGGAGGCATCAAATGAAAGGAGAAAATTTCCTTTCCTTGACTGTCCAGTGCTGCATACTGAACCTCACCAATGGCAGATAGGAGCTCTGATACTGAGCCCTCTCTCCAAACCTGGAAGGAACAGCTCCAATATGATTGATAATATTCTGCATGTCAATAAGAACAGGGAAGTAATTAGAGGGCCCAAGAGACGGCTCAGCAAGGAAGAGTGCCTGCTGCTCTGGCAAGAGGCCCAAAGTTCAGTTCCTAGCACTTACGCTGGATTGTTTACGACACCTTGAATTTCAGCTCCAGCAGACTTGATGCCCTCTTCCGGCCCCCAGGGGCACCCGGGTTCATATCCGTGTACTCACAAGACATAATTAAAATTCAAGTACATCTTTAAAAACAAAGAAAAGTACTGATAACTGAAGTCAAACCCTCTGGCCACGTGTGAATAAAAGCTACAGAAAAAAATTTCACAGTGATGCATGACCACAAAATCTGGTTATTGATAGATATGGAAAGGGGAGCTCCAGCAAAAAGTGGGGGAAAACAAAAATGCATGACAGGATTAGGCCTGATAAAGGGCAAGTGACAGCAGGAAGCATCCACTCCTGAGAGCCGAGCGCAGTTACATAGCGCGAAACAGTTTAGTCCAATGGTAATTGATATGTTCCCATAAAAGTTTAAAATAGAAAGCCAATAAGAAATAAAAATTCAAATAAAATATTAATTGGGGGGGAGCGCACTTCTAAAAGAAAAAGAAATTGTACATGTATAGGCACAGAGACAAGGGACTCTCCTGAGCCTGAGAACGCTACAGGGCATTTTAATAGCGGTAAGGGTGTGGCACGGTGATTTGTTTTTTAAATCTCTGTGTATGTATGAGACCTGGGTGTGATTTATATGTGTGAGTGGGGGCACTCATGTGCTGTGACATGCCTGTAGAGGTTAGGACATGGCCCAGAGTACCGATCTTCACCATCAATTTTATTTGAACAAGGTCTCATTGCTGTTGTGCCCACTAAGCTAGGCTTCCAGGCATGCCCCGATTCTGCTCCCAACTTACAGCCATGCTAAGATTACTGATACATAGCAACTATAATGTCTGGCTTTGCCAGGCTCCAAGAATCTGAACTCAGATCCTCATGTTCACTTGGCAAGCACTGAGCTATCACCCCAGCCCTTGGCAAAGGAGTTCTGAACAGAAGAAAAACAGGCATACAATGCCCTGTATCCTGTAAGCATGGCAGTGTAGTAAAGAGTTATGTAAACAATGGATTTGTTCTGCGTTTCCTTTTGGAAAGTGGGGAGGGGGTGTGATGTGTGCTGTGCTAGCCTATAAAATGTCACCCATTCCATAGCAAAGCACCCATACAGAACAGAGGATGACTCTTTTAGCAGCACTATATGGCTATTTCATTTTTAATTTAGTTATTTATGTGTGTGTACATGCACACACACACATGCATGCATAAGAGTGCAGTGCCTGAAGCCAGAAGAGGGTTGAAACACTGGAGTTGCAGGCAGCTGTGAGCCACTCAGCTTGCATGCTGGAAACGAGATTTGAGTTCTTGAGAAGATTAACCACTGGGCCATCTGTAGTCTGAGTTAAACACTGTCACAGAGGAACCCACTCCACTCTGCATGGCAAACAGTCACGCTTACTCTTATCTACCATCTGTGGACTGTGCACCCCACTCACAGTCCACCAGGGAGTCCTTGTAATGAGGATGGCTCATACGTGCCATCTCACAGGTGAGAAATCTGAGAGACAGGGAGGTTTGTTAACTTGAGGGTCATTGAACTTTGGAAGGGTGGAGTCAGGTTCAAGCCCAGACAATCTCTTCTTCTTGCTGTACCAAGGTTAGGAACAAGGCCAGCTGTGCTGATATACATCTCTAGTTGCAAAACTCAGGAATCTGAGACAGAATGAAGGACAGCAGCATGGTCCACATAGAGCTCCAGGCCAGCTAGGGCTGTGAAGTGAGATATGGCTCAAAGTGGGGGAAAAAGAACTAACCTAAGAAAGAGAAGAAGGAGGGAGTAAAGATAAAAAAGGAGGGGTAAGGAGCTCCAGAGCTAATGGCTCTAAGACTTTTTGAATATCTAGGGAACTGATTTACCAACTGAACAGTGGGAACATCCATCTACAATGGCAAACTTTACCCACTGCCTTATACACTAATCCCATAAACTCAAGAATAAGGGCTTTACAGTTAAAACTCAACTCAGACACACAGACCTCAGTTGAAATTGCTTCCTGTTATTATGCAAGCCATATATAACCGCAAGGAGGTTTCATCTTAGCCACAGTCTCCCCACACAAATAAATACAGCATGATTCAGAACTTTTACAAAAATTATGCAAGTCAATACAGGACAAGTGCACAGGACCTAGCACAGAGAATTTGCTAAGCAAACCTTAGCTATGCAGACTACTTTCAGCTGACAACTCTCAATTGTGTCTGTGAAGGTCAACTGTTAACTTGACTGGACTTAGAATCGCCTAAGGGTATGTCTTCCAGAGTTTTCCAAGGAGGTTCAACTGAGGAGGGAAGTCTCACCCTGAACGTGGGCAGAGCCATCCTATAAGCTGGGACTGAATAAAAAGAAGAAAGTGAGCTGAGCACCAGCTGCAATGTGACGAGCCGCCTCACACTCCTACCGCCATGCCTTCTCTGGCCATGATGGACTGGGTGCTCTCAAACTGTGAGCCACAATAATATCCTTCCTTCAGTGGCTGTTTGGTCACAGTGATGAAGAAAGAGACTTCAACAGATCCCTAAGTCAGAAGTGGATAACCTGCAGCCCAAACCTAGCCAATTCCTGTCTGTACGAGATCCACAAGCTAAAAAGAGTTTTGCATGTTAATTTTTTCATCCAATAAAGAATAATATAATCTTTTGTTTTGGGGAGGGATATCTGCTCTAGGCCCCCCCCTCACCCTAAGACACCAAGAATTTGCTCAAGCCCCTTATGTAAAAGGTGTCATATTTGCATATAATTTGTATAAATTATACAATATATTTGCATGTAATCTATCTCCTGTTTACTTTGAATTAGCTCCAGATTATTTAGCATACCTAATATAATGTAAATGTATGTAAACAGTTGTGATATTGTATTATTTAGGGGACAATGATAAGAAAGATCGGGATTTGTTAGTTTTTTTTTTCCTCAGTATTTTCCATCTGAGGTTGGGCTTAGAGTTTCCAGCAACAGAGAGCTAACGGATATTTAGAGACATATGGAAATCATAGAAGATTCAAATTTTTCAGTCTAAAAATAAAGTTTTATTGGAATGGGGCCACTGGACTCCTTTGTTTACACAATCTACAGAGGCTTTCACGTGATGTGGCAGCTATATCATTGTGACAGAGACCATATGTCCTTTAGAGCTAAAAATACTCTACCCTAGCCTTTAGAAGAAGAAGTGTGCCAACCCCTGACCTGCCAATTATTAAACAAAAGCAGCAAGTCAAGGACTCATAAATCAGTTATTTGTTCTGCACGAATATAATATCATAAATCAAGATCCCATTCCTGGAAGGCCACATCGTGTCATAAAAATAATGAACTGGTTTATATCAGAAAAGAGAGACAAATAAATGATTTTAAATGTTGTGCATACATGGACCCAGATGATACAAAAGCTGTGCTATAAGTGTTTATTTAAGTAAAGGCTGGTGTGCAGGCCCATAATCTCACAACTCAGGAAGCTGAGGCAGGAGGACAATGAGTTCAAGAACAGCCTAGGTACTTTAGTAAGTTAAGGCCACAAGAGGTCCCTGTTTCAAAAAATTTTTTAAATATTTTATTTTTATTATTTTATTTTTAATATTTCTTTTATTATTTTTAATCTTTATTTATTATGTATACAATATTCTGTCTACATGTATGCCTACAGGCCAGAAGAGGGCACCAAACCTCATTGCAGATGGTTGTGAGCCACCATGTGGTTGCTGGAAATTGAACTCAGGACCTTTGGAAGAGCAGGCAATGCTCTTAACCATTGAGCCATCTCTCCAGCCCCCTGTTTCAAAATTTTTAACAAAAAGGAAAGGAGTTCATGTGTCGCTCAGAAGTTCAGTTCCTACCCAGAATTCCCCGAGGTTGGGGCTAGGGGCGTGGCTCATCAGTAGAGCCTTTGTCTAGCATATATTAGGCAGTGGGTTTGATCCTCAGTACAGTTTCTTTGGGGAGATTTGTTGGTATGGTTCAGGCTGAGTGAGGGTTGTGGTTACAGGAAGCTATGGGTAGAACCCCACCCCCCACATCCCTCTATCATTTTCCTCGGGCCGTAGGTATCTGTTGTATCTTTTAGTTAAAATGACATCCATTAGGTTCTCCTCAGCGCTTGCGTACACCTACAGCTCCAAATGTCTCTGTGGGACAAGATGTGGAAAGAGAAGTACACTTCAAAGTCTCTACCATCGTTACCACTTGTTGTTGTTATAATTATTGTCTTTATTACTTGAGTTTTAGCTGATATAGGGTTCCATCATGTAGCCGAGGCTACCCTAGAACTCATGGCACTGCTGCAAGTACTGGGATTACAGGCATGCAGCACCAAGGCAGTGGTTGGTGAGTCTATTTCAAACGAATGTTGACTCAGCTTCGGGAGCTCAATGTGTCTTCCATTTTAATTGGACTCACAAACAGTTCCCCTAAGGCCGCTAACTGATGACACAGAGCTCATTCCTCGTCTCCCCCTGCTAAACTCTACGCCATAGTGACTCTCTAGGTGACACATTGTCTCCTCCCTCCCAAGGCCTTTGCTCAGGTGATCCATGGGGCATAACATTCACCCTCCCAACCCCCACCCTATCCCAGCCCCAACCAGCTCATGCCTGCTCCTCCTCACTTTTCCATATGAACAGCTGTTTTATCATCAGTGTATACAGCAACATAAAACAGGGCGGCTGTCTTCCACATTGTGATAGCGACAGAAAACAACTCAACTATTCAACTGTATGTGGACACAGTAGAGTAGGAAGGAATGAGGAGGGTGGGACATGGCATTCCATGGTGTCAAAGGCAAAACAAAATGATGAAGTAGACACAGAAGGTTTTAGGGGAAAAGAAGGTCATTGGTGCTGTATTAAAATCCTAAAGCCTCTTGTTTACGGAAGCTACAGCTTGAATATGGACCCCCACAGGCTCAGGTGTTTGACCACTTGGTTCCAGGCTGGGGATGCTGTTATCGTGGTTGGATAAACTTCAGGAGGTGGGGCCATAGCTGGAGGAAGTGGATCACTAGGAGGAGTGGGCCTATTTCCTGTCCTATCTCTGCTTCCAGATCCTCCCAGATATGAGCAAGCAAGGTCACCAGCCAACCACCAAATATTTTCAAGAAGTATAATGTAAACCTTTCCAAATATATCTCCCAAGAACTGTACTTCTTTATACCTCCTTTGCCTTGGCTATTTTTTAAATACTTATTTATATGCTTCAATATAATGTGAAAGTTTAAAGCGCAAAAAGGAGAAATACTGCTATTCAGAAAAAGGGAGGGATAAAAGAGGAAATTCTCCACCAAACACAAAAATACACTGAAAACAAAAATTTCATAAGCAGTGATGTTAGCTTAAAACCAAATCACAGACCACTAAAACAAGAGAAGCTTCCTAGGTTAGGAATTAAAAAATGTTAGGGGTTAAATACTAATCCATGGTGGCTAGCCTTGGTTGTCACGGTGACAAGATCCTGAGCCTCCTGGGAGACACACCTCTGGGTGTGTCTGTGAGGGACTTTTCTGGATTAGGATAATGGAGGAGGGAAGATGCACCCTTAGGGCTGTCAGCACCATGCTGTAAACTGGGGTCCTAGACTGAATCAAAAGGAGAAAGCGAGCACCAGCATTCCTCTCTCTCTCTCTCTCTCTCTCTCTCTCTCTCTCTCTCTCTCTCTCT
>JABTXL010001783.1:3329492-3344828 GCA_025134845.1 Neodon shergylaensis | reverse complement strand
ATAGATAGATAGATAGATAGATAGATAGATAGATAGATAGATAGATAAAATTTTAATTAATGATCCCAACGCTAACTCTGACAATACTAGGTGAAAAGTCTCTGTGCAAAATCCTTCACTACTACCAGCTCCAAGCAAAGAGCAGATAGGAGCGTTCATTAAATGGGTCCTTGGCTTTGCACGGCTGATTCTCAAGGTGCAGCCCAGGGCCAGTGGCCTCACCCTGGTATTTGCTGTTAGTTGAAAGCATAAATTTAGGCCTATGAGATGGCTCAGTAGGTAAAGACACTTGCCGCCAGGTCTGATGACCTGAGCTTGATCTCCTGAGCCCAAGGAACGATGAAAAAAGAACGGACTCCACAAGGTTGTCCTATGACTTTCACATGTGTGCCATGACATGCTTACCCACACCCACTTCATACATGCACTAGATCAATTTTTTAAGTTTTTTTTTTTTACAATGCAGATTTGGGAGCCACCCATGACCTATTGAATCAGAAACTCCACCAAGACACAGGCAAATAAATTATGCATTAAATTATGTATTAAATGTAAATTATTACAGAACATAGGGAAGATGATCAAAACCCGGTCACTAGAAGACAGAAGAAAATAGGGATTGCATTACTCAGGGAAAGGGGTTCAGTTTGTGGTTTAAGCCAGGAAACACACTGTCCTCCTTATCACCAGTGGATGGATCTATTTTAACATTATTTAGGGAGCACTGTCTCTGTATATGTTGTGCTGCTGTGACAAAATACCCATGGCTGACGGCTGAGGAGATGAATCTGTCTGTGGATGAAGTACTTGCCATGAAAGAATGGGAATCTGAATTCAGATCCTCTGTACTCATGTAAAAAATCAGGCATGACAGTATGTGCCTATAACCCTAGATATCACACATGCCCGCCCCGACACAATTAAATTCAATCAAGCTGTGCACAATGACACACACATTAATCCCAACACTCAGGAGGCAGGGGCAGGCAGATCTCTGTGAGTTCGAGGCCAGCCTGGTCTACAAAGCAAGTTCTAGGTCAGCTAGGGCTACACAGCAAAATTCTTTACCAAAGGAAAAGTTTTTTTAAATATTTATTTATTAGGTATACAATATTCTGTCTCTCTGTATGCCTGCAGGCCAGAAGAGGGCACCAGACCCCATTACAGATGGTTGTGAGCCACCATGTGGTTGCTGGGAATTGAACTCAGGACCTTTGGAAGAGCAGGCAATGCTCTTAACCTCTGAGCCATCTCTCCAGCCCAGAAAAGATTTTTTTTTAATTGCTAAAAAGAGAGGATGGGAAAGGTTGGAGAGATGGCTTACCAGTTAAGAACACTTGCTGCTCTTGCAGAGGAACTGGGTTTGGTACCCAACACCCACGTGCCAGCTCACAATCATCTGTAACTCCAGTCCCAGGAAATTCAATGCCCTCTTCTGAGCATACATACATGCAGGCAAAACACACATACATATAAAAAGCTAAATTAAGTTAAAAAGAGAGGAAGATAAAAGGGGTTTTTAAGCTCCCAGGCTCAGAAGCTGAAGTCTAAGTTTGGGTGGTTCCATATGTTTGGACCCTGGTGAGTACTTCTGGCTGTGAAATGTGTGAAGAGACAAAGACAAAGAGATAAAGGCAGAACAAGATACAGAGCCACAGAGAAAGGTGGGCCATATGGCAGGAGGGGAAAAGCAGAAGGCTGATTTGAAGAGGAGTCAAGATTGCTGTTTTCCAATGACTCCCTCTGTGGGGAATTAAGTCACTCTTACCAGATCTAACAACCCCCAAACCAGATTTAATCCTTTCAGGTGGCCATGCCTTAATCTCTGTCCATGAGGTCTCACCCCTCAGATATTGCCACGTCCAAAAATTACTATATCTGCTTCCAGGGCAGGAGCCTTTGGGGGACAAGTCACACCCAAACCACAGCAAACATTATGTGTCAACCCCCCCCCCAAATCACAGGGTCTGTTCAGTGAAAGAATGGATAGAGAGGGTTTTCTGGAGACTGGGGAAATGGGTTAGTCATAAGGTGCTTATCACACAAATACACAGACCTGAGTTCCATCCCATAGAACCCACAAAAAAAAAAAAAACAAGCACAGCAGCACACACTTGTAATTCCCATGCTGGGACGGTGGAAACAGGCAAATCCCTGGGCGATAAGCAAGTCTGGCTAAATTGATGAACTCCATGATCGGTGAAATACCCTATCCATAAATAAATAAACATGAGAACAATTGAAGGGACGCCTAATGTCAGTCTCCACCCTCCATGTGCATGTGCACACACACATGCACCTACACACATATGTATACACACACACCACAGAGGAAAGCCTGCATACATGTCACACATACATACACACACAAAGAAATCTCAGCGTCAAAGTTAGAAACCATGTAAAATAACCAGATAAGAATTCTAGAAATGGAAAGAGCACTACATTAGTTGGACAAGATTACTAAATGATGGAAACCAGCAAAGTAGTCATCAAAAGTCAGGATAATCAGTAGAAATTGTCACTTTAAAGAAAGAAAAGGGGTGAGTGCCTTTAATACCAGCACTTAGGAAGGTGAGGCAAGTGATCACTGTGAGTCTAAGGCCAACCTGGTCTACAGAGCAAATTCTAGGACAGCCTGAGTTGATACACAGAGAAACGCTATCTTTTAAAACAAAAGAAAAAAAAAAGAAAAGAGAAAATAGAAAGGAAGGAAGGAAGGAAAAAAAGGAAAGAAAGAAAGAAAGAAAGAAAGAAAGAAAGAAAGAAAGAAAGAAAGAAAGAAGAGAGAGGAAACATTAATAAATCAACAGAGCTTCACAGTTCTCTGTCTGTGTGATGATACCAATCAACTCATTATATATGTCATTGTGATTCCAGAAGAAAATGGGGAAAGAACTGAGCAAAAGAGATGAAGAAATATACCTACACCTTCAAGTTTGTTGAAAATCAAATTGATAGATACAATCTTAATAAACCCCAAGCAAGATAAATATTAAGATAAACACATTTTAACATCTTGAAAATAGAGGGGGAAATGACACATTACATACAGGGGAACAATAACACAGGTAGCAGTGAATTTCTCATCCGAAGCTACGGAGGGCAGAAGACAGTATAACGATGGCTTTAAAAGTCCTAAATGACTCCTGTATACTGCAAAATAATCCATCAAATATGAAAATGAAATAAAGCTGTCACAAGGGAGCAAAATTAGAGAATTTGACACCATAAGACTTTCTAGGGGATGTGGAAATGGCTCGTTGCTTAAGAGCACATACTCCTCTTGCAGGGGACCCACGCTCATTTCCCTGCCAGCAATCAACACCAAGAAGCCCATGACTCCTGTAACATGGGTTCCAGAGGGATCTGGCCTCTGTGGAAACTTCACTTACATGCATATACCCTACATCCACATAATTAAAAATAATAAAATAAATCTTGTTTAAAAAGTCTAAATGCTAAGGGAATCCCCTCTTTCTAAAGGACTGATACCTCTAAATATTATCTCAAAGAAAAAGAAAAAGACTTCTGGCAGGGACCCAGAAGTCTCTGGATTAACAATAGGAATATATATTTCAAAAGGTCACTGAAGTCACCAAGCAAGCAAACACTGCATTTTTTAATTAATATAATTTCCTTAATTTGAGTAGGAATAAGAAGTACATATTTTATATCAATTTTAATGTATTTTATAGTTCTATAACTCTTTCCAAAACATTTCAAGAAACGAAACATACATTTTTTGAGTTTCCAGTGTGTACAGTCTAGTCCCTATATTCTATTCAGTGTTGCATATACAATCTGTCAGGCTAGATTCAATTGGATGCCCTTACTTCTCTTGGTAAAGGAAGGGCAGGAATTCTGTATGCTAGTAGCTGTGACGCTGATAGGAAACCCAGAGGCAACAACAAAGTCCAGTAAACACATATTGCCCAGGCTCTGGCTCACAGACATGTGTCTTCAGTAACTGGAGTTTAGAAACTGTAGCCCAAACATCTTCCTTTCTGCAGACAAAACATTTTAGGGTGGCATATTGATTTTTGTTGTTGTTATTGTTGTCACTGTTTCTATTGCTAGGATAAAATATCCTGTCAAAAGCAACTTCAGGAACAAAGGGTTTTCTTTCAGGCTTACAGTTCTGGGGGGAGGAAGGACAGATAAAGTCCATCATGGAGGGAAGGCATCTCTACAGAAGCATGAGTCTGGCTGGCCACAGCCTAGTCAGAGCCAGAAAGCAAAGAGCCATTAGTAGGAAGTGGATACGAAGCCTCAATCCCCACTCCCAGGGACCCATTCCATCTCCTAATGGTTGCACACACAGCACCACCAGCCAGGGACCAAGTGTTTAATTAAACACATGAGCCTGTGAGGGACATTCCTCATTCAGATCCCAAGAGGGAAAGCTGGTGACGTAGTTGCTTTTCTCATCATTGTTAGCCACAAACCTAACAAAAGCAACACAATGAAGGAAGGGCTTCCTTTGGCTCACAGCTTCAGAGGGCACAGCCTATCACCATGGTAAAGATCTGCTGGATTTCCTCAGGCTATGGTGATAAGAGAGTGTGTATAGCAGGAACCACCCACCTATGGCAGCCCAGGAAGCAGAGAGTACCTAGTTACGAATCTGCAAGGCTCGCCCCCAGTGACCCACTTCCTCCAGCCAGGTCTCCACTTCTAAAGGTTCCATAACTTCCTCCAACAATGCCAACGTCTGGAGACCAAACATTCAAATATGAGTTTGTACAAGGGGTTTCAGGGTCAAACCATAACAGTCGGTCTTCTCACCACTTAAATTCTCTTAAGTCTCATCATACCAACTCAACGCTTTGCTGCCGGATGAACTGAGTAACTCCAAGTCCTGGCTGACTACCCTAACACCACACAGCCAAGCAAGTGCTGAGAGCCACTTCATTCCCAGCATGCTTCAGAACACATCTAAAGCTGGCTGCCTCGGCATGGGCTCAGAGTTCACAGCAGATTTCTGTGGAGAGCCAGTGAGACCAGAAAACCCTACTCAATCCAACATTATCCAAAAGCTCCTAGAAAATGCTCGTCCACTCTCATTGAAGCTACATCTGTGGGCCTATAACTCCCGAAGCTGTGTGCGTGCAAGCATCCCCTAATGAATCAAAGAGACCCCAAACCAAATTCCTTTCTCAGTAGCTCCCCTGTCCTGGCAGACTTCATCCTGTCAGTCACACTGACTGCCCTCTACCCTCTTAGATTCACAAAGCAGAAATCTAAGGGTTATCAGTCCTTGCTGTTCCTTGTCCCCCACATTCAACTTTCAAATCTAACTATATTTCCTTTTCCTCTCTTGCCATGAAATACCTGAAGCTCTATGTAAGTTGATCAAGAAAAAAATTAGCTAGCCCATATTTCTTGCATTCATTATTTTTCTTGCGCTTCAACAAAATACTTGGCAAGAGCAACTTAAGGAAGAATGGGTTTACTGTGGCTCACAGCATCATGGTACGGAGAGCATGGCAGCAGGAATGTGGAGCAATGGGTCACATTGTATCCACAGTCAGGAAACAGACCCAGATGAATGCTAGCATTCCCATTGCAACATGAATGCTAGCACTCTACTTACTATTTCCTTTTTTTTTTCATTTTGGAACAGCAGTCCATGGACTGGTGCTGCCCACAATCAGGGGGGGTTTTCCATCCTCAATAGCTCAGAAGTTCTCTCACTGACATATGAACAGAGCTGTCTCCTGGGTGATTCTCAATCATGTTGGGTTGACAATAAGCACCGGCCGTCAATGCTCGGGAGGCTTAAATCATCGCACTGCCTTCTGATCGCCTGCTACATACCTCAAGGTCTATTCAAGAGCAAGAGACAACACAGCCAGACAGGAAGCTAGCATGAGGGGCAGAATCAGGGCATCCTTCCTAAAACAACATTCTCAGGGAATTGGGGAGACTGCTTTGTTAGTAAAGTGTTTACTTTGCAAACATGAGGACCAGAGTTTGGTCCCTCAAAAAAAAAAAGAAGACAAACAAACAAAAACAAAAATAAACCCTGGACATTGTGGCTCATGCTTGTAATTCTAGTCCTAGAAAGATAGAGTTAGGAGGATCCTAGGACTTACTGCCCAGGCATCCTAGATAAACGAGTGAACGCTAGATTCAATAAGCCATTCTTTCTCAACCTGATGCTAACCTCTGACATCCATACACATGCACCTGTAAGCATTAAATGCACACACACACATACACACACACACATACAGTGCATGCATGCATACGCATATGTATATACACACACATAACTCCAGAACTCAAGAGGTCAAAGCAAGAGGATCAGGAGAATACGATGCCAGTATAGGCTACATATGAAGACACTGACTCAATTAAAAAAAATAGAAAGAAAAAGAGGGAAGCTATAGATGAGTGAGCAAGGGAGACAAGAGTTCTCTCTCTCTCTCTCTCTCTCTCTCTCTCTCTCTCTCTCTCTTTCTCTGAAAATATCAGTCTAAACCAAATATAAAATCAAAGCAGGTCAAGGAAACTTGTATAGAAACTCAAGACACTCTGAAACTGTTCTGACTGTGTAATCCCCAGACTGGCTATGCCTTTACAAATTCCATCACAATAATTAAAGACAAGCCATCGCCCAACTCGGCACCAACAGTAACCCTCATCTTCAGCCCACGCAGCTGCGTGTATGGCTAATATAGTTACAAGTGACTCCGAGCTGTCCCTGGCAGCGGCCCGGAATCCTTCTCAAATAGAGCAAAAGCAAATAGCACAGGGGCTTCAGAGTCAGAAGAAAACAAAAAAAAAAAAAATCCTTCGGCACAACATCGCGAATTCCATTACAGTGGGCTGCACGCTTGCGAATTGTCCAAAGAGATTAAAAAAGCCAGTCTCCACTCATTGTATATTCTATGATAGCTACGAGCAGGGACCGAGGAGAACGGAGCAGGGGACCTGGTAGTGATAATAAGCAAGTTCGCCTCACACAGTAACAGGCAAGTAATTGGAAATCAAAATTTTCTAATGAGAATACGCCTAATGAAATTTAAATTCTGTTTCTGAAATAATTATTCATAAGATAGCCTTTGGCCTATTTTTCCCCCTAATTCTCTTGGGCTTTGAGTCCCTCAAACTCACTAGGCATTGTAAGGGCAGGAAAATTCCAGATTCTGGGCACGGTGGCACAGTCCTGTAATCCCATCACTTGGGAGGTAGAGGCAAGAACCAAGAGTTCAAGGTCATCCTCAGTTACATACAGAGCCAGGACAACAACAGATATTTCTAAACCACAGTTTGTTTAACATAAAAAATAAAAATCCCATAAAGGCTTTCATTTAACTACATTTACTGGGAAATCACTATAACATTCTAGCACAGAACAAAACAAAATAAAATGGAAAAGAAGAACAAAACAGTGCTGACTGTTTAAAATACCTATAAACTGGGGCTTAAAAGATGGCTCAGTGCTCTTGAAGAAGATACAAGTTCAGTTCCCAGCACCCAAGTTAGGCAGTTCATAAGCACCTGTAACCCCAGGTCTGATGCCCTCCTCTGACCTCAACAGGCTGCTGCAAGCGCATGGTGAATATTTATTCATGCAGGTTCACATGCATGCACATAAATTTTAGAATAACTTCTAAGTAAAATACTTCTAATGTGGACCAGTGAGAGAATTCACTGGCAGAAGGGTTGCCTGGCATGCACAAAGCCTCGGGTTCTATGATCCCGGACTGCAAGACCAAAGAAAGCAGTAAAAGGAACTGTAGCTCAGTAGAAGAGCACTTGTCTAGCATATGAAATACCCTGGAATCAGCCCCCAGCACAATAAATATATAGACAAATAAGTACAATGTAGAAATCTGTAAACCAAGGACTTTAGAGCTGGAGGCAGGAAGATTATGAGTTTGAGGATGGTTTGGGCTACCCACAGAAAGCTCATATCAGAAATAAACAAACAGTAAAAAGACAAGCTCTATCTATGGTGACGTAGATCAGTGCTGAAGTGCTTGCCCAGCATGCAGAAGGCTCTACAGTTCCAGCCCCAGTACAGCGAGGGGGAAAACAAAGTCTATTTCTGAGGATCAAAAGATCCCAGATCTCTGTCCCTGAAGCTATCTATACCTTGCATTTAGGAGGAAGGACAACTCAGTTCCCAATTAGCCATCAGTATACTAATATTGATGCAGCAAGCACCCAGTTGTTATTTTAGATAGCCATGTACACAAACACACATGCAAGATTCAGATGGTGTTGTTGTCAACACAGGGCCTCCTCAAACCGAGGCTGGCCTCAAATGTTTTCTGATCCTCCCTCCACCTCCCCAAGTGCTTGGGTTGCAGAAATAACTCTATCCCAAGATGAGCAGAGAGACCAAGGCAGTCAGAATCACTGGGTCACATAGAGAGCCACACAGGTCTCACATCTACAGAGGGATCATCAAGTCATTAGCTGGACCTGTCCATGCAGGTTTGGAGAAACTGCCCCAAACCTGAGCAAAGAACCACCCCAAAAGCTGGGAGGTAAAAGTGCCTGTGCCTCCCATGGGGACAGGAACGATGTCTGCTGCCACCAGCCTCTGGAGGCTGATACAATGATTTTAAACAGAAGCAAACTGAATTCAGCAGGAAATGAAAAGACATGAGGCCTCCCTCCCAGAATGAGACTGCATCCAAAATTCATTTGAAAGTGCAGGTGAGCTGGTGTATTGACACACGCCTGTCATCTCAGAGCTCAAGAGACAGAGGCAGAGGATCTTTATGAGTTCAAGACTAGCCTGAGCTAAAGAGGAAATTCACCACAGAGACCACGTGGGTCTCAGCCTTTCGCTAAGTTCTTTGGCCTCAGCCTCTCATGTGCAGGGGTTAGAGATGTAAAGAACCATGCCTGGCCTTTAGGTTTTGTTTTGTTTTGTTTTGTTTTTGGAGACAAGATCTTGCTATGTGGCCCATTCTGGCTTGGAACTCCACGTGTAGCCCAGATTGGGATCAGACTTGAGGCTATGCCACCTACGTCGGCCTCCTGTGTGCTGAGATCATAGACACGTACCACCAGGCCTCCGAGGGAGGCGTCATTAAAGGGTCCAACTTGAAACATGTATTAGAAACAGAACACGCATCTTCAAACTTGAAGCCTAGCGCTTCTTCCAGAAGGGTAGGAACTCCTGTAGGCACAGCGCCAGCTAGGCTACTCGAGTTCAGAAAAGCAGGCTCCTTGTAAATACCTCTCTATTGCTCTGAGTGTTGGCCCCGCGGTATAAATGCATTATTTTCAAAGCTCTTATTTTTAAATGGTCATCTCCTTGAAGTAGGTCTGTCTTTCAAGACCCAGCTCCTCTCTGAAGCCATCCCTTCTTTCTCTCCTCTCTCTCCTAATCGTGATGTGTGATGCATTCAAACACGAGACCTAATTCCAGTTAATTTTATTGATTCCTTCCACAGATTCCTGATCTCTCATGCAGATTCATGTTTATTTTGGAAAGAGAAAACAAAACAGCATTTTTTTTTTTTTTTTGGAGAATGCCTTCAAAATGGAGGCGGCAGGGGGGAGCCACCATTATTCAATTATAAGTAAACTATGCAATATTGAAATCACTCACTAAAGATGAGATGGGCTTTAACCCACTCTAGAGCACAGCAAGCATCCTTAGTCGGTTTAATGTCATCTTTAAACGGCAATGAGGGGCTGGAAAGACGGCTCAGCAGTTAAGAGCACTTTACTGTTCTTGCAAAGGACCCAAGCTCAGTTCCAGGGAGGCTCACAAGCACCTGTAGCTACAGCTCCAGGGAAGCTAACACCCTTTCCTGGCCTCTGTGGATAGTTCACCCATATGCAACACCTACATGACAAATGAATACACAGAATTTAAAAATAAAATAAAAAGGGAATGAACAGCTGGGGTGGTAACAAAATAAGGATCTTGCCGGGCGGTGGTGGCGCATGCCTTTAATCCCAGCACTTGGGAGGCAGAGGCAGGCGGATCTCTGTGAGTTCGAGACCAGCCTGGTTTACAAGAACTAGTTCCAGGACAGGCTCCAAAACCACAGAAACCCTGTCTCAAAAAAACAAAAACAAACAAATAAACAAAAAAGGATCTTGTCACATGCACACACACACTCACCCTGACACCAAATTGCCTGACAGTGTGCTGGCACCTTTGTCCCCTCAATAAGTTTCATACTGAAAATGGAATACATCGTGTAGGCTCTGGGTATTTGCACTCCCCCAGTATGGGCTTTCTCTGCAAATATTCTTATTATATAGTGAGACTGGTAACTAACTCCTTATGTAATCCAGGCTGACCCCAAAGTTGCAATCCTCCTGCCTCAGCCTCATGCATGCTGGTAATAGTGGGGATTGAACCTAAGGACCTCACATATGCTAGGCCATGCTCCTTTGACTTTTTATTTAGTCGTGTGTGTGTGTGTGTGTGTGTGTGTGTGTGCGAGCGCGCGCGCGCGCATCTGTACACAAGTGTGTAAAGTACAGATTTGATGCCAGATGTCTTTCTCTATTGCCCTCCATTGAGCTTACATACATCTCACCATTTTGGCTGGGTTGCCTAGACAGTGAGCCCCTAGATTCTGTCTGTCTCCTTTCTCCCAGTGCAGGGGTTAGAGGCACACCCCACCATGCCTAGCTTTTATGTGGGTGTTGAGGATCCCAACTCAGGATGTCATGCTTGCATAGCAATTATCTTACCCACAGAACCCCTGAATCATATTTTGAGATATGGAGACTACAACTTTGACGCCAGCCTGGGCTACAACAAAGACCATACTATGGAAGTTTAAATACATGGAGTCTGCAGGGTGTATTCTGTCTTCGGTATGAAACTCACTGAGGGAAAGGGACACTTTTTTTTCTGACAAAGTAAAAACTAGTGTCACCCTGACAGTCCTCTTCCCTCAATCTCATACCCTATCAGTTCTATCTTCAAATTATATTTCAGGGGCACAGGAGAAGTCTCAGCCAGCAAGGTGTTCGCTGCGTTAAACACCCTAGAGTCTGAGTAAAAAGCCAGGTGCCAATAATCTCAGGGCTGGGAGAGTGGAGACAGCAGGATCCCTGGGGCCGGCTGGCCTGACAGTCTAGATGATAATCCATTATCATCATGGTGGGACATAGTGGCGAGCAGGCAGACAGGGTGTTAGTGAAGGAGCTGAGAGTCTTACACCTGCAGGCAACAGGAAGTGAACTGAGACGCTGGGAGAGCCTTGAGCATATATGAGACCTCAAATCTGCCCCCACAGTGACACACTTCCTCCAACGAGACCACACCTACTCCAACAAGACCACACCTCCTAACAGTGCCACTCCCTTTGGGGTCCATTTTCTTTCAAAACCACCACACCCACCTAGGAGAAGGCTCAGTGATTAAGAGAACCTGCTGCTCTTGCAGAGGACCTGAGCCTCAACAGGAGGCTCAGCCACTCGTAGCTCTAGCCCATTCTAGCACATGCATGCACACACAACCACAACCATGCACATAAACAAAAAAAATAGCAACAATAAGATTTTTAAATGGAGGGAAAAGTTTAAATCTTTCAAGACATTAAAGAGAGGAAAATGTTGAAAATTGGAATGTTGCGTAAAAATGTAAAAGCTGGAATTCTCATTTTAAAAAAATCTCAGTAATAAAGAGTTAAATGGTGCATATGGAAAAGTCTTCTTGGGTGTGAAAGACAAAGACGACTTTCTTCAAGTTATCAAGATGCATGCAGATCAACAATCGAACTCATCAACAGACAGGCTCCACTCTGAACGGTGAAATCAGAACGTGAATTTTCAAACAAATGCAAATGAATGGCATTTGGGGGTAAAAAAAAATAAAATTTGCACCTCGCTGGCAATCACGGAAATGAAAGAAAATGTGATTGTAATCTGTCAAATTAGCAGAGATTTGAAAAACTCTGATATCTATTCATTGTGGAGGAAAACAAGGGACCACAAAGACTTTACGCATGGCTGGCAGAAGTGGAGCTCTAATGGAAAAACAGTTTGACAAAATACATCAAAAACCTTTTAAAAGCCTCTACCTTTTGGCTTTTTTTAAAAAAAAAAATCCATGGGAGACTATTTCCATTTGATATTGGACATTAAGCGCTCTACAAAAAAAAAAAAAAAGATTCGTGTCATGCCATTTCAAAGGATTTAAAAAGTATCTGCCGATAGCGAAAGATTGAATGAAAATAACACACAGCACCGGGAATGTGCGCTTAGAAGGCCTTTAATCAGTGCAGTGGTTGATTTTAACTGTCAGTCTGATTGGATTAAGAAACACCTAAGGAATCATTGAAGGGAACATCAGGGTGTGACTGTCAGGCCATCTCTAGAGCTTGTTGGAGCTGATGGCTCTGACATAATCAATGATTAATCTCCTGATGAATTCATAACACAAAGGCATCGTTGGCAACTGGGGAAGGGTAGATGGTGCCTAGGTGGAAATTGGTCACCAGCAGGGGTGTCCCTGGGGTACTGTTTAGTTTTTGTCTTTTTTTTTTTTATGGTGTGTGTAGAGAGATGTGCATGCCTGCATGCAAGTGCCTGCAGAGGCCAGAAGAGGGCATCAGATGGCCTGACTGAAGTTACTAGTGGTGGTGAGCCTCCAGTCTGGGTGCTGGGAACCATTCAGTTCCTGTGAGAACAGTCTATGCTCTTAATTACTGAGCCATCTTTCCAGCTCTTGGGGGCCTCTATCTTGCCCTGGATTCTTTTCTGTAGCCTCCCATTTTTCCTCTGCTTCCTGTCTACCCTGCCTTCCTGGACATGACAGATACCTGGGAAACCATGAGTCAAAATGAATCCTTCCACCCTTAAGTTGCTTATGTGTGGTATTCTGCCTCGGTAACAGGAAAATTTAATAGAATAATACAGGGCGACATTAATGATAACATGTTATTAGTGATATAGGAGACAAACAGAAATAATGATAATAATACAGGGTGACAATGTCACAGTGTTACTAGCTGCATAGAAGACAAACACTGGTGTTTATTTCACTGTGCTCCTGAAGATGTAACAAAATATTATTTTAAGGCTGTAGGATTGTAACCAGTTTATTTTTGTGTTTCTATTTTTGCTGTTTTCCCAATTTACTAGAACAAACGTCTTAAATCAATAGAAAATTCTCTTCCTCCCCCTCCCTCCCCCTCCTTCTCCCTCCTTCTCTCTCCTTCTCTCTCTCTCTCTCTCTCTCTCTCTCTCTCTCTCTCTCTCTCTCCTTCTCTCTCTCTCCCTCTCTCTCTCTCTCTCTCTCTCTCTCTCTCTCCCTCTCTCCCTGCGCCTCTAGAGACAATGTCTCACAGAGCCCATGCTAGCCTAGAACTCTACGCAACAGAGGATGACCCTGAAGCTCTCATCCTCCTGCCTCCGGCTCCTGGGAACTAGGATTACAGGTGGGCACCACCACTTACAATCTATTTGGTGCTGAGGGTGGAACCCAGATCTTTGTGCAACTAAGCAAGTGCTCCACCAGCTGGTCCAAATCTCCAGCCCAATAGGAAGTTTCGTAACTGACCCACCGCACTGCCTGGCATCCCACATCCCTGCTAAGCATAGATACCCGCAAATGCCCAGGGATGCTTCCGCAGCTTCAGGGCTGCTAGACACCTATTGGGCCTGCCTGTGTCTGCTCTTGTCACTTGCCTTGTGCACCTGCCAAGAACGTTGCCATCCCCCCCACCTCCTCACGCCAGCTGTGCTTGTTACTGTAATTATATAATCGTATTAAATTACATAAACTGATGACATTATGTGTGATAGGGGGAAAAAGATGGTAACTGAGTAAAACCCAAGTGGAACATTTTGGAAAGATGGAAAAAGAAATGCCCAGACTAGGAAGGTATTTCTAAAGATTTGGAAAAGTTCATAAAATATACACATGGTTTCTGCTCATGGCAACATAGCATCTCCTGGGAATCTGACCCTGTTGCTCTTAGAAACTGTGACATGATATGTCACCTTCCTATCAGAGAGCATCTCTGTTCAGAGGGATAACAGGCAGTTTAAGAAGTGTAGCTCAGAGGCTGGAAAGATGGCTCAGTCAGTAAAGTGCTTGGTGTACAAGCGTGACCACCTGAGTTCAATCTCCCAGAACCCAAGTGAAAAGCAGGGCAAACTGTACGTACTCGTATAATACCAGCACCGGGGAAGTAGAGACAAGCAGATCACGGGGGCTTGTTGGCCAGCCAGCCAATTAGAAATCCTGTCTCAAAAAAGACGTAGGAGCTAGAAAGACAGCTCAGTGGGTCAAGCCTGATGATTTGAATTCAGTTCTGACATATACTTGCGCTACACATATTAAATGATTTTTTGGGGGTGTTGTTGTTGTTTTAGGTCAGAAGTAATTGAGGGTGACACGTGAAATCCACCTTTGGCTTCCACACATATGAAACATACACACTATACACAAGGACAGTGATACAGGACAAAACACCGGCTAAGGGAACGGTGTTAATAGAGGAGGGATTGGTACGAGGCTTGCTTTGTCTGAGTGAGCAAAACACTTCACAGACCAAAGAGACTGAAACACTTAACCAGACCGCAGTCCCGCCAGTCCCGCCAGTCCCGCCAGTCCCGCCAGTCCCACCAATCCCGCCAGTCCCGCCAGTCCCGCCAGTCCCACCAGTACCGCCAGTCCCAGTGAGATGGAAGAGAGCACAGGATAGCAGCAGACATGGCATGCAGAAAGGGGAGTTGACACCAACTGGCTGTGGATAGCTATTGGGTCTGAAGAGAAAGGTCGAAGGCATTGGCTTGTTAATCAAGGAAATGAGTACTGCAATGAACCCACAAAGGAAGCCCCAAAGGAGGAGGCAGATTCACTTTAAATAACATAAAAGAGGCTAGGGGTGTGGCTCAGTAATGGAGAACCTGGCTAAAATAATACCACAGTGAAGGGCTGATGGAACAACTTGCTTAGCATGCATAAGACCCTGGATTGACTCCTCAGCAACAGAGAAAGACAAAGAAGAGAAAGGGGTGTGGCTCAGTTGGAAGAGTGCTTGCCAGGAAGGCAAGTCCTGGATCTAATCACCAGCATCCCAAGGACCAGGCATAGTGTCACACTCTTGTACACAGTACTCAAGAGATGGAGGCAGCATGTTCCAGAGTTCAAAGCCAGCCTGGACTAGATAGGGACTTTGAGGCTAGCCTGGGCTACATGAAACCCTGTCTCAAAAAATAAAAGAAAAATCCACTAGAAGCCAGACGCTAGAGCACATCACTCAGGAAACTGAGGCAGGAGGATCAATTGTGATCATGAGGTCATGCTGGGATACATAGAAAGATCCGGGGGGAGAAAGAGAGAGAGAGAGAGAGAGAGAGAGAGAGAGAGAGAGAGAGAGAGAGAGA
>JABTXL010001783.1:3301560-3329482 GCA_025134845.1 Neodon shergylaensis | reverse complement strand
AGAGAGAGAGAGAGAGAGAGAGAGAGAGAGAGAGAGAGAGAGAGAGAAAGGGAGGAAAGAAGGAAGGAAGGAAGGAAGGAAGGAAGGAAGGAAGGAAGGAAGGAAGGAAGGAAGGAAGGAAGGCAAGCCACAAAACAACCCACTAGAAGTCATGATTTACAATCCTTGTTAATAAGCGGATCTTTGTTCCATAGCAGCCTTGGGGAAACTGACCACATTTACAGATGCAGTTATTGACACTGGTAACAATGTCTGCCTGGGTATCAAACTTTCGGGCACACAGGCTGTTTCTCATGAGAAAATGACTTCCATATCTATGAGGATATCTTCCAAGATCACAGTGGCTGCCCCCAAACTGCAGGGAATACCTCTGTTCTGACCCCAACAGTCACATAAAAAGCTAGGTGTGGTGTTATATGTTTGCAACCTTACTGTTGGGAGGTGGAGACAGGAGGATTCCAGGCAGCCCAGCATACTGGGTAAGCCCCAGGTTCTGTGACTGACTCTCTGTCAAAAATGACACGAAAAGCGGTGAAGGGGAATGCTCAAGGTTGACCTCTGACCTCCACACACACACATGCATGCACACACACATATAGACATACACACCTGTGATAGTCAATCACAACCATCTGGTGAAGCACAGTTCTGGGTCTATCTGTGAAGAAGTTTCCAGAAATCATAGATCACAAGGGCTCTGAGATAATCAATGGATTCATCCCTGGATGGACTTATTATATGACAGTATGATTAGGATGGAGTTAAAGAGAGAAGGTAGGTCCAATTGGAGAAAGTAGGTCACAGGAGGCATATCCTTAAGGTTACATCCTACCCTGGCCCAGTCCTGTATCCTCCTCCTATGCTTGCCGTCTGCCAAGAAGTGAGGACCGGGCTCTGCCACACCTTCCCACCATGATGTTCTGCTCTAGTACATAGGACCAAACCACCATGGATTGAACTCTCTGAGGCAGAGCTAAAACTAATCCCTTCTGCATCTGTTTCCTGTCCACCACACTGTGAAGAAACACCTCTGCCCCACCCTCTGGCTACCATGATGTTCTGCCAAGGTGTGTGGAGCCAAGTGAGCATGGACTGAGCTCTCAAAATAGATACCTCCCTGTGAGAGGTGCTCATGTATTTTTGTCCAAGTGATACAAAAGAAGTTAGTCCAGTCTCCAAAGGAACTCTTACCTTATACGGTTCAAGTGCCATTTATCTGAAATACTTGGGATTGGAAGCACGTAACACTTTTGAATATTTGACTGGAATATACCAGGCAAGGGGCTGAGGAGATGACTCAGGAGGTAAAATGCTTGCACGGCTGACATGAGGACCTGAATTCTGTCCCCATTACGTATGTTTTCAAACTCTGATAAAGTGGCATGCACTTGTAATCCCAGCTATGAGGAGGCAGAGAAGGGAGGTCCCCTGAGACTCACAAGAGCCAAGAGATTCAACATCGTGAGCCCCAAGCAAGTGAGAGATCCCGTCTCAAAAAAACACTAAGGTGAATGGTATCCGAGGAATGATAGCCAAGGTTGCACACTGACTTCCAAATGAAAATATAACTGTATATGGGTGCTCACTCACATACTTTCACCTGTGTGTGTATGTGTGTGTGTGTAGACACATGTATACACACAAACACAAATCAATGTACCACTTGAATATGTGTAACCCAGACTCCAGAATCTGGCATGTCAATCACCCAGAAAGTATCAGATTTGGGTGCTTATCACATTTTGTATTTTCAGATTTTAGATGCCCAAACCTATACTGGTAAATTTTGAATCTCAAGGCTGAGGGAGCTGGGGATTGGAAGTTCTTTCAAAAGTTCCCCACGTAAACAGGAAAGTCAGTCAAGCATGAGAAGCAATAGCTTGTTACATCCCCTGCACTCCAGTATGTGCACACACACACATGCACACACGCGCATGCCCACGCATGTGCTCACTCAAACAGAATAAGAATTAAACAAGAGATGCTGTCATTCTGGAAAAAGTGATTTGTTTCCTCTGCAAGGAGACCATAATTTAAACCAGTTCACTGCATCATCAGAATAAAAGAGAAGACTGAGGTATATTTTATTTAACCCCAGAGAGGAAAATCTACTGTGTGTTTACAGTGTAGTCACATCTAAAAGCAGCAAATGGCCCACTAGTTGCACACACACACAGGACAAGGGTAAACATAGGGAAACTTCCTCAGTCACTCACTCTCTGCCATGTTTCTTGCGACAGGATCTCTCACTGAACTCAGAGATCACCAATAGGCTACACTGCCTTCCCAGTAAACTCCAAGCATGGGCCTGACTCTCCCAACTTCCCCAGCAGCAGGGTCACAGGTACACAGCACCACACCCAGCTTGTCCATGAGTACTGGGGATCCACACACAGGATTTTATGACTCTACTGACTAAACCTTTCCACAGTGCTGTAGGACAATGCTCTTGTACCCTGTAAAGATTTGTCACTCAAATTGGTTTAATAAAATACTGATTGGCCAGTAGCCAGGCAGGAAGTAAAGGCAGGGAGACCAGACTGGGAGAATTCTAGGAAGAGGAAAGGCTCAGTCTGCAGTCACCACCCAGACTCAAAGGAAGCAAATTAATAATGCTGCACTGAAAAAAAGGTACCAAGCCACATGACTAAACATAGAGAAGAATTATGAGTTAATTTAAGCTGTAAGAGCTAGTTAATAATAAGCCTGAACTAATTAAAACTGTTTAATAATATAAAAAAACAGTTTCTAATTAATATTAGCCTCTGTGTGTTTCTTTGGGACTGAACGGCTGTGGGGCCAAGTGGGATAGAAACATCTGTTTACACCACAGCCCTCAGAGACAGGTCTTTATGTCACATAGGAATGAGAGTGTACAACAAACAAAAAAATCAAGGATAAGATGTAAGTCTCAAGTCCTGGTCTCTGGCCTCCATCTTTGGAGGCCCCGTCCCTGTGCCTGCCAAGTTTTGACGACTCCTCCCTGGAGGAGTGGCAAGACTGCCCACCAAAATTTTGACCACTACCCCAGTCTATTTAAACTGCTTCCCTTGTGGTCTCTTTCCTCTCCCCCAGGTGGTGGTTGCGTTTGCTGCTTCCCAGTTTCCCCTAGGGGCCACCCAAGAGTGCAGGAATCCCATTAAATCTGGATATTTTTAAATTTGGCTTGTTGTGATTTGGCTTGATTGGGATTTTTGCATCAGCAGAGAGCTCATGTTAGAAAAATTCCTAACACAAGATACCCACTAAAGGTCTGTTACCACCTACTTCTTCCAGCTGAACACTCACTACCTGGCCTCCGCCCTGAAGTTTCCACAACCTCTCAAAACACCATCACCCTCTGGGAACCAAGTTTTCAACACATGAGTCTGAGGGAGACCCTTCACGTTCAAACTGTAACAGCAACCAAAGTGATGTCCATGGGGATGAAGTCATCGAGAGACAGCCCCATCCTCCCATATGTATCCAGTAGTGCTCCACAGTTGTCCAGGCCAACTGCCAGAGACTTGGCTGCAAGACGTCTGAAATTCTTGGCTGGCCTAACTTCCCCGGTAGTAATCAGGTTTTTGCCCACAGTCCAGTGATGGCAGGTGAATCCAAGACTTGCCAGAGAAACTCATTACCCATTTTTATGTCCATATAAAGCCTTTAGTACGGTGACTGGTACATTAGACAAGTGCCCAATAAGTGCCCTCTGTGGTTACCTTTATGACTGCTAGTGTTGCTATAAGTGCCTTCATCATCAGCAGTCAGCTATTTCTTATGTTTTAAAGAGGAAAAAAATCCCCTTATTAAACACAAGGATACTACCCTCTTACACCAGTGATTTATTGCTGTGTAAAAAGTTAGCAGCTCAAAACAAGAGCCACATTTATTTTGCTCATAAATTTGCCATTGGGTCTAGACTTGGGAGTGGGGACATCTGGTGTCTAGATTAGATCACTTGGTATCAGTTGGAAGAGTCTGGGGGTTCTGGGAGTCAAAGTGATAGGAAGAGTAGCTATCTTGTGTGTCTGGTGAGTGGGCAAACACTAACACTTTAGCTCTTTGGAGACCCCATGTCTTTCCATGCAGACGTCCAACATGGCTTTCCCAGAGAGCTTCCAGGCCAGAGGTTCTTTGTGAGGCAGCCTCAGAAATCAAGAGACAATCTTTCACTGAATTCTGTTCACTAGAAGTAAGACACTAAGGCCAGAACATAGGCACCTAGAAGGGGACTAAATGTCACCTTCCGATCAGAAGAATGTCATAGAATGTATAGATAATGTTTTGAAAACCATGGGAAAAAAAAATCACCTCCTGTTCCTTTAGATCTACTTCCTAAAGATGCAGATCTGGAAGCTGAGAACTGACTCAATGGTTAAGAGAATTTGCTGATTGATCTTGTAAAAGACTAAAGTTCTGTCCCCAGCACCGAAATCAGGTTTTTCATAATCACCTGTAACTCCAACTTCAGGGAATCTGATGCCCTCTTCTGGCCTCGGTGGGTACTGTACTCACATGCACACACACAGAGAGAGAGAGAGAGAGAGAGAGAGAGAGAGAGAGAGAGAGAGAGAAAGAAATACTTTAAAGATGTAGATATGACCAGCTCTAAATATCATTTACACTGAAATGTACTCACTTTCGTTAAATACATCTTACGTATTTATTTAGTGCGTATGTATGCAAGTGCATGTAGATACATTCATGGGGGAGGTCAGAGGTCAACCCTAGATATTACTCTTCAGGAACCATCCACCTTGCTTTTTAAGGCAGGGTCTTTCATTGGTCTGGAGCTCACCTATTAGGTCAGAGTGACTGGCTAGTATGCCCCAGGGAGCCTCCTGTATCCACTTCCTCAGTTGGAATTGCAAGCATCTGCTAGCACATCTGACATTTTCACCTGGGTTCTAGGGACCAGAATCAGGTCTCCGTGCTTATATAACAAACACTTTCCCAACTGAGTCATCAGCCGGGCATAAATCTATCTTTCTGATTCCAGAAAATTTCAGAACACGAACACATTTCTCCATTATCTAGATTTTTAAGGGGACAAAACTGAGCTGTGGGGGACTACTAGTTTTGTTCTTTGGTGGCCATAACTGTCACCATCACAGCATCAATAATGCTATTCTACAATCTTCTACATAAAGCTACTTTTAAAGATATTTTACAAACTTCACTTTGTAGAGATTTTGTTGCATTTGTAGGGACAATGGTTGCTCTCCAGATGGATAAACTTAGACTCACCAAGGCCACCTGAATGTGTTAGCTGATTTTATTTTGTTGTAAATGAACACCTGACCAAAGCAATTTGCAGAAGGGAGGTTTATTGTGGCTCACATTTTGAAGACACTGTCTACCAAGGCAGGAAAAACAAGAGCAACAGCAGGAAACAGTTGGTCACCTGGATCCAGTCGAGAAGCAGACAGAGATAGACACTGGTACTGAGCTCACTTTCTTTCTTTTTCCTTTTTATTCCATCAAGGATCCTAGCCTATAGGATGGTGCTGCCCACATTTGGGATGAATCTTCCTTCCTCAGCTAAATCTCCCTAGAAATGATCTCACAGACATACCAAGAGGTGCGTGCATCTCCCAGGTCATTCTACAACTAGTCAAGTTGACCATGAGGATTAACTTACTGTGAATTACCCAAACCCAAAGTTTTGTCTTGGCCTTCTGAAAAACCCAAATGGAAGTTTGAGATTCTTGCATAGTCTCCATCTAGAATGTGTCCCAGATGCCCATGTGTTGGGGGCTTGATAAGCAGACTACAGCACCATTAGGAGGTAGTCAAACCATTAAGAAACAGGACCCAATGGGTGAAAGTGGAGTCACTGGGAATGCCCCTGAAAGAGAGATTGGATTCCTAGACCCTTCCTTCACCTTCTCCCTTTCTCTTTAGGCCATCCATAATCAACTTTCTCAGCCGCATATGTCCTCTACGATGTTCCTGCTTGCTAAAGGCTCCCAAACAGTGGGCCAACCAGCCATGGACTGAAATAAATCTTTCCTCTTTTAAGTTGCTGGCTTCAATTATTTTATCACAGCAAGCAAAGCTGACTAATACAGACTATTTCTAACTTCGGAACCCCTTCATAGCCCATTGCACAAAATGCCCTGGACTTCAGTTGGTTTTGGTAGGAGCTATATAGGTTCAGGTCACTTCTCTGACCCTTGTCTGGAATTCAGTATTATAGAATTTTCAAGAGAGACACTTCTGAAAAAGTTAACTTCCACTTTAATGAAAACATGAGCTGTGAATTCTGTATCCTTTCTTGTGTTGGGGGGAGGAGACCAAACAGATTAATGTCTCCCATGACCCCCAAAGAGAAGCAGGAATGAATAACGGTGCTTCAGGATGGGGAGACCATGAGACATGGACTAGCTTTAGTTTTGCAAGCTCAGATCTGGATGAGGAAGATGAGAATAAAGAAGTTAAAGAAGCCAGATATGTACAGTGCCTCCCAGCATGGGGGGGGTGATACAGAAGGATTCAGAGTTCAAGGCCAGCCTGAGTATATCTAATTTCATTTCTGTTACTGTGATGAAATACCCTGGCCAAAGTAATAATAATAACAACAACAACAACTTAGTGGGGAAAAGGATTTGTTTCAGCTCACAGGCCCAGGTTACTGCTCAGTGGTGTAGAGAAGGCAAGGTGGCAAGAACCCAAGCCACTGGCTACATCACACTCAGAGTCAAGAGCAGCGAGAAATGAATGCTTGCATCCGGGCTCCCTCGCTTGCGCTCAGGTTGACTTCTTGACTCTGATGAAGTCTGAGACCCTCTGCCTAGGGAATGGTGCTGCCTACAATGGACTGGGTCTTCCTACATGAACTGATTTAGATTAAAACAATCCCCCACAGGCGTTTGGATGAGTTAGTCCAATGTAGACAATCCCCTATTGAGATTCTCTTCCCAAGTGAGTCTAGGTCGCATGAAGTTAACTGCACTGGCTAGTTTCATGTTGACTTAGCAGAACCGTAGTCATGGTGAGCAGTGACCCTCAACTAATAAAATGCCTCCACCAGATTAGCCTGTGGAAACCCGTGGTACATTCTCTTAACTAATGATTGATGTGGGAAAGGCACGGCCCATTGTGAGTGGTACCACTCCTGGGCAGAGGGTCCTGGGGTAGATAAAAAAGCAGACCGAACAAGTTAATAAGTAGCCTTCCTCCATGGTTGGTAATTATGTCCCGTCTTCATTTTTCTCTAGGTTCCTGCCCTGACTTCCCTCAGTGATGGACAGTTACCAGAAAGTGTTATATACCAGAAATGGAAATAAAACGCTTTCCTCCCCAACTTACTTTCGGTCATGGTGTTTTTTTGCAGCAATAGAAACCCTAAGATATTGACTTTTAAAACTAGCCATTATACAAAGCTACAAAGTTCAAGGCCAGCCTAAGCTAGAGTGAATTCAAGGCTAGCCAAGGAGCGAAGAATCTTGCCTTAAAAAAATAAAAAAGAGCTTAATTTAAACCACCCACTAAAACCACTGCTCAGCTCTTGCTCTCACATCAAATAGCTTAAAGAGAAGAAACAATGCCCAAGTGTTTTTACATCTTCCTGAATATTCACCTTTAGCTAATGAAGGCAAAGAAATCATTCCTGAGGTTTGTATACTTTCAGAGTCCTCTCTGCCCCTTTATTCAAAAACTCCTGGAATCAGTTCAACCGCAGAAAGATGAGTAGGCAGGAAAACACAAACAAACAAAAAAAAATGAAGAAAAGGAGTGGATTTTAGAGAAACTTGGCAAATTAATAAAGTTTTTAACCTCATTAAAGAACTCTTAAATATTATTCCCTGAACTCCGTTTTTATCTCTGAATGGATTTCGGTAATTGCTCGAAAGGCAATTGGGCAACTTTGGCACAAACTTAAATGTCTGCATGATTTAGGATGCAGAGACTGCAGCAGCCAGGGCTTCTTGTTTCTTTTTGTTTGTTTGTTTTTAATTGCTAACGCTTAAACTCGCCTTTCTGCCTTGCTTCATCTTGGAAAATGCCAGTTTCTATCAGCCATAATAAAGACAATACATATGTCATTTAGCTGTTATAAATGCAAACAGCCAGTCAATATCTCAGTACTTATTGTCACAGCTCCATGAGGAACGTAAGTAGGAGTGATTATGCCCCTGCCATCACTCTGTAAACAGGATGCTGGGATGCCAAGAAGAAACCTGCTTTCTTAAAGACAACAACAGATTAAATACAGAAGTTGGCTTTCAGATAGGTGACTTTTAGGGCTGGAGAGATGGCTTCCTTTTTCAAAGCACTGTTGCTCTTATAAAGGACCCAAGTTCAGTTCCCAACACCCATGTTAGGCAGCTCACAACCAACTGCAACACCAGCATCTGGGGCTCCAACGCGCTCTTTTTAGACTACATAGGCACCTACATGTACAGGAACATACCCACACACAGATACACATACAAAGTTCACAATAATAGCAACAATAAAATTAAATTAAAAAGGAAACAGGTGACTCTCATTCCAGCCACTTTCTACCACCCCACTTCTCGTCTATCTGCAACTCATTCTTTGCTGATCATACTGAAAACAGAGACTGAGTCCAGGGGAGAAAGCTCACTCAGTAAAGCGCTTGCCCGCAAGGATAAGACCTGAGTTCAACCCTGAGAATCTAGACTTTAAAAACCAAACCTGGGTACAGTTGGCACACACTTGTACTCTCAGTGAAGAGGAAGCAGAGATCATCAGAATCCCAAATCCCGAGGCTCACCACCAGGCTAGCTTGGCCTGTTTCGCAAGCAACAGGTCAGGGAGAGAGTCTAGATGACAGAACAAGATGCTGTAATAGAAATACAGACTTGAGCCTGGCAACCCCAACAGATAGATACACGATCGACCTTGATGATTCCCCTGGACGAATCAAGTACTAAGCTATTCAAGTACTAAGGCTACAGGAGGATGGGGGTGGGCAGCCACCATAGAACAAGGCTTGCCTGAGGCCTGCGGAGCATTGCCCAAACAGGAGAAATTAACAATGAGCCTGTGTCAGCAATCCCACTCTGTTGTGCTAATTTCCTTGCAATATAAGCAAAGCCTTTTAATTAACTTAATATCAATTTCACTTTTCTCACATTTTATTCTAATTATGGGCTGGATTTAAAGCTCACACAGCATAATTTAGAGCCCTAAAATTAACAGCTTTACAACTTTACACATGGGTGACTGCTAAGCCTGAGCATCATCCTGCCACAGGCTGCCGAGAGGGTTCGCAGTCTTGCCTCCCTCCTGGGCCACTTCCCCTCTGCAGCCCCAGGACCAGCTGCCACCTGCCGAATAAATACTTCTTTCACACCTCAGGCTCAGTATGTGCCCTGAAGCGGCGGGTGATGCAGACTGGAGCTACTGGTGGGAGTCTCCAGACAACTTATTTAAATCTCCTGAGGTCCAGCTTCCTTGCGTATGAGTCAGGACATAATGAGATAAGTAGGTTTGGCGGAGGAAATGCATCAGATGTTGTGGTCAGAACAAGAAAAGTTCCCTGTGGGTTCCTGTGTTGAACACTTGGTTTTCAGTAGGTGGCGCTGTTTTTTTTGGGGGGGGGAGTGTTATGTAACCTTCAGGAGGCGGAGCCTTGCTGGAGGAAGTATGTCACAGGGGTGGGCTTGGAGGCTTTACAGCCTGGCGTGACTTCTTTCCCTCTCTCTATGTATGGATTCTGACTGCTACGGTTGTGTCAGGCTGTGAATAAGGGTCTTTATCCCTCTGGAACCGTAAGCCAAAAGAAGCCCTTTTGGTCCCTGAGTTGTTTCTCATCAAGGAGTTTGTCACAGCAAGCAGAACAAAACTAGAGCAGATCTCAATAAAAAGTTGTGGAGTTGGATATGGTGTTTGCATACCTACAGTACCAGCCCTTGAGGGGCTGAGGCAGGAGGATTGTAAATGAGTTCCCCAATGACACACAGATGAACAAGACGTATTCTCTTACAAAGTATTCAGCAGGCATGTCAATAACCATCTACAGTTCAAGGGCTAAAAGCTGACCCTGCAAAAACCATGAGAATCCAGATGAATGAATTATTTATATTTGTGAGTGTGTGTGTATGTGTGTGTGTGTTGTTGTAAACCCAGCACTGGAGCCACAGAGACAGGAGGATGGACCCCTGAAGCTCACTCTCCAGCCAGCCAGCCTACCCTAGTAGGTAAATTCCCTGCCAGCAAGAATCCCTATCTTAGAAGACTAGGCACTGACCAGCACCTGGGGGACCACAGCTAAGGAGGACCCCTAACCTCCACAGGCAAATGCATACATATGTACTCACATACATATATGCATGCTCCACACACAAAGGAATAAAAAAGAAAGAGAATAGACTTAAAACCCAAGTCTTCTAATTTGCCTTCGTATCCTTTGTACCAGGGAGAAACACCAGGAGAGGCTCACATGAGCACACACCCTGTACCTGGACAGCCCCAGGACACTCTAAAGTAAGTGCTAACCGTACCATTAGGCCTGATCTTTGAGGCTAGGGTGGAGACTCATCTTGAACTTCAGTATATGCTCACTGTTGGCATGTTCCCTAGTGACTTAAGGATGTAGCCACCCATTATCATGACAGAGCACTGGTACTCACGCAAGGCGAAGCTGGGGCTCTGCAGTTAGGAAGGTTGTTATTAAAAGAGACAACTCTACCCATGATGAAGGTGACTGTCATCTACATGTCACCAGCATCCACAGATGAATGGAAGAGATTGCTATGGGCCAGGAAAGTCTATCCATGGGGATCTTGCATTTATTCAAAGTGTTAGGGCAGGGCAGGAAAGAGGAAAGAGGAGGGGGAGAGAGGAAGAGGGAGTAAAAGATAACAAAGGTAACAGATGTTCAAATTATTTTTTTGATCCTTCTTTTAAATTCTGAGAGAAGGAGCTAGAGAAATGGCTTGGTGGTTAAAAGTATTTGCAGAGAACCCCAGTTTGGTTCCCATTGAGTGTAAGAGTTCAAGTATCCAGGCTGGGGAGACAGTTCAGTCACTACAGTGCTTGTTGTACAAGCACGAGGACCTGACTTTGATCTGCAGAACCTGTGTAAAGAGGCAGATGCGGCAGTGCACATCTGGTTTTTTGGGGTTTTGTTTTTTTTTTTTTTTTTGGTTTTTCGAGACAGGGTTTCTCTGTGGTTTTGGAGCCTGTCCTGGAACTAGCTCTTGTAGACCAGGCTGGTCTCGAACTCACAGAGATCTGCCTGCCTCTGCCTCCCGAGTGCTGGGATTAAAGGTGTGCACCACCAACGCCCGGTGGCAGTGTACATCTGTTACCCAGAACTGGGAGGTGGAGACGAGAAGCTTCCTGAGGTTCACTGGCCAGCCATTCTAGCTGTATCAGTGAGCCCCGGGTTCCAGGAGAGACCCTGTCACAAAAACTCAACTACAAGTCCAGGGACATACCTTCTATAGCAACACAAGAGACAGAAATAGGAGAAGTGCCCAGAAGATCACAGGTCGGCTACCAAATAACAAATGAGGCCCAACCTCAACAAGGTACAAAATGAGAACCCAACTTCCCAAAGTTATCCTTTGACCTGCACATGTACTCTGGGGCATGCATATGCCTGGATGTGCATAAAATAGGCCTTATCTTTCAAAGTAAAACATCAATCGAGGAAGACATTCAAAGTCAATCTCTGACCTCTATACCCATGTATACATATGACCCTGCTCCTGCACACATGCATGTGGGGGGTGGGAGTAAATGTGTACACATGTGGAAAGCACTCCTGGTAGTCAGAAGAAGGTACCCTTGGAGCTGTAGTTACAGGTGTTTGTGATCCATCCCAGGAGATTGTGGGATCTGAATTCTTCTCCTCAAGGTTAAGTAACAAGCACTCTTAACTGCTGAGCCACCTCTCCAGCCCATCACATCCACTCTTAGTCTAACATTCTTTAAGGAGCTGGTTAAAATCACAGACAGACTGAAAGTGACCCAACTAGCAAAGCACTTTTCTTGCAAGCACGATCATTGGTTTCATACCCAGAACTAATATAAAAGTCTAGGTGTAGCGGTACATACATGTAATCCCAGCACTGGGGTGCTACTGGACAGCCAGCCTAACCTAATCTACAAGCTCTAGACAATTGATAGACACTGTCTATAAGTAAAGGTGAACAGGAGTTAGAAAAATGACAGCCAAGGTTGACTTTAGCCTACACACACACACACACACACCTGTGTATACATATGCAGCTGGACACACATGCAGTTATACACACATGAACATGTATGTGCACATACATTCACATGCACACACTGATGTTTCTAATTACCATGCAAAGTCCAGGTAGGCATTGTTTACTCATCTCCCTGTTTCTGGCATGTAGTCCATACCTAGTGGCAAGGACATGTTAACTCACCAAGGTGAGCGGCCAGCATCCATTGTAAGGGAGACTTGACATACAACAAGGTATCCCAGATCTCCTAGGGATCACCTGAAACTACAGATCATACCAACCCAGATGAGAATTTCCTCTCCATATGTTGATTTATTTCCACTATGTATTACAGTAATATAAAGCTAATAACCCCAATACTGTACACTCTGTTACAAAACAAACAAACAAACAAACAAAGTCCTGGACTGGACAGGTGACTTAGAGGGTAAGGTACTTTCCGTGCAAGTTTGAGAACCTGAGTTCATACCCTATAAACCTACCCAAAGCCAGGCACTGTAGTATATCTCTATAATCTCAATGCTTCTATGGCAAAAGAGAAGGTGGAGGCAGGAGAATTCCCAGGAGCTCTCAGGTCAGCTAGCCTGACATATGCAACGAGACCTTGTCTCAAACAGGGTAGAAAGTGACACCTGACACCTGAGGTTGTCCTCTGATCTCCATGTGAACACCTTCAATCACACACACACACACACACACACACACACACACACTCACTCACACACACATACTCATATACACTCTCACTCACACACACACACACACAATCACACAGACACACAGTATACCTATAATTAAAGTCAACTAATAAATGAAGCAGAGCGATAGTTTAATAATGGTAACTAGTAATAAAAGAGTCAATTACGACAATAGACCGTAATAAAAGTTATGTGAGCAGCTCCAACTCCCTCAATCACTCTCTCTCTCTCTCTCTCTCTCTCTCTCTCTCTCTCTCTCTCTCCTCCCCTTCTCCCCTCTTTCTTTTTCTCAAAAGATCTTATTATACTACTGATTGCCAATGGCCTCTAGTAATTAAAACCACAGACAATGAAACCTTGGCTAAGGGGGTAGGCTACTGTAATAGGCTGCCATTCCTTCTCCGAGGCCTCAAAAGTGCTGCCGTTGTAAGGTGAGGAGTGGGGTGATGAGAGGAGGAAGAAAAATGAAATAAAGGACAGCTCCAGGCAAACACACGAAAAAGAAAAGGGATCACAAATTAGCCTAGCAGGTTTGTGCAAGCCGCAGCCCAACACAAAATCAGAAACCTCCTTACAACATTATGAGATTGATTTTGCAATATCTCTGTGACACAAAATTCTCATATGTGAATTTTATAGATGCTATCATGTCACCATATCAAAGATAGGACACAGTAGAGCCAGTCAAGATGATACCCAGCTATAACCCCAGGAGGGGGGAGGCTGAGAAGGGACGATCATGAGTGTGAGGTCCGTCTAGACTACATAAGACCTGGTCTCAAAAAATAACAACAAAAAATATTAGTTCATGGAGTTCAAGAAAATTAGAGTGAAAAGAGCCCCTACTTACTCCTCTGGGATCAGATAACCAGGGTCACACTCTGCTATCAAACAGCTCCTGCTGTTGTTGACTTGCTCAGAAGTACTTACTGAGTAGCTGCTGTGGCCCAAGACGCCTACCAACATCAAGAATATGATGGGGATTCAGTTCCCCTCCCTCGTCAACACAAAGAGCAAACAGGGTTCCCTGTCCTGTGGGAAGTCCAGGGACCACCCACCTCCATCCAGGTCTAGTAAGGTGAGCATCCAAACTGCCTAGGCTCCCACAAAGCCAATAAGTGCAGTAGGATCAAAACCCATTGCCATTGTTCTTGAGGTCTCAGTAGTCCTCATTGTTCACTATGTTCAGCGAGACCAGTTTTAACCCAGGCTTTTTCAGACCCAGGCCAGCTGGCCTTGGTGAGATCCCGATAGAACATCCCCATTGTCTCAGTGTGTGGGTGCACCCCTCGCGGTCCTGAGTTCCTTGCTCGTGCTCTCTCTCCTTCTGCTTCTGCTTTGGACCTTGAGGTTTCAGTCCGGTGCTCCAATGTGGGTCTCTGTCTCTGTCTCCTTTCATCGCCTGATGAAGGTTAATGTTCAGGAGGATGCCTATATGTTTTTCTTTGGGTTCTCCTTCTTATTTAGCTTCTCTAAGAACCCGAATTATAGGCTCAATGTCCTTTATTTATGGCTAGAAACCAAATATGAGTGAGTACATCCCATGTTCCTCCTTTTGGGTCTGGCTTACCTCACTCAGGATAGTGCTTTCTATTTCCATCCATTTGCCTGCAAACTTCAAGAAGTCCTTGTTTTTTACTGCTGAGTAGTACTCTAATATGTATATATTCCATACTTTCTTCATCCATTCTTCAATTGAAGGACATCTAGGTTGTTTCCAGGTTCTGGCTATTACAAACAATGCTGCTATGAACATAGTAGAGCATATACTTTTGTTGTAAGATAAGGCCTCTCTTGGATATATTCCCAAGAGTGGTATTGCTGGGGTATTGCTTGATTGGGGGAGGGGGAGGGAAAGGGGAGGCGGCGGTGGGGAAGAGACAGAAGTCTTTAATAAATAAATAAATAAAAATTAAAAAAAAAAGAATATGATGGGGAATCATCCCACGGATGCCTTTAAGCCAGTTGACATTGCCACAGCTGCCACTAGCATGGGTATTCATGTGTATATCTGTGCATGCATGCCCACAAATGTCAGCCCATGTGAGCAGTGTGCACAGATACGTACATGTGCACATGCTTGTTTGTAAACGTGTGCATGTATATGTTGATGCCAGGGGCTAACTTTGGGGGCTATTCCTCAGGCCCCATCCACCAGGCTTTCCGAGACAAGGTCTCTCACCATGCCAAGAGCTATGATTACACTAGGCTGGCCAGATTGTGAAGCCCAGGATCTCCCCGTCACCATCTCCCCAGCATTGAAATTGCAAGTGCATGCCACCACACCCAGATTCTTTTTCAATGCGGCGTCTGAGGATTTGAATCCAGGTCCTCATGCTTGAAGAACATAAAGCAGGGCACCAACCGGACTACCACCCCAGCCCCCTATACCCTCTGTTTTTATTCTCAATTCATCCTGACATACCATGACCCCACTTTAGAGTGAAAAAGTGGAGCCACTGACCTAAAATCACAGCATTCATAACCTGACAGCTCTGGAAATGAAACCGGCCCTGTCTGACACTCTTTCACAACCTTTCTTCTGCAGGCGTCTTAAAGACTCGCAGGTTGTCTGATCTCAGCTCTCTTGGGGACTCAGGCCTCCCATGCCTGTGCTCCTTTTTTTCCTTGTCATTCTTTACACTCAAGGCTAAGCCTTCTCCCTTTTTAATAAGTAGTGTCCCAGTGTGGCAGCAAGCACAGGTCTGGGGTGGTTGGATCTCTTCAACGGTGATGACGGTGATGATGATGATGATGATGATGATGGTGATGATGATGATGATGATGATGGTGATGATGATGGTGATGATGGTGATGATGATGATGATGATGGTGATGGTGATGGCGATGACAGCGGTGACTACGATGACGACACTAATGCTGGCTTCTTCCTCTGCTGCCCCAGAACTGGGCAGGAGGCAGCTGTTCCCCACTGACAGGGTGTCCGACACTCACACTGCTAAGACCTGTCTGCACGTCCGTGCTGTCCAAGAATAGAGTTCCCCCTTTCTCCAGGAGGAGCCAAGCCAGCTTTACCCAGATGCCAAGGAGAAAGGAAAAGTGCCTGGCTCCACCCTCCCACCGCACCCCCTTGCCCCCAACCCACCGCCGCCCCCCCCCCATGGATCAAACCTTCTAGAACACTGGCCAACCTTGCCTGCAGGCCCTGCTGAATGTCTAGACTGCGCATAGAGAAGGCATGCAAACTTGACTTCACGCTAGTCTCCTCTACAGTGACTGGGTTTTTTTGTTTGTTTGTTTTTTGCTTTGTTTGTTGATTTAAAGATTGATTTTTATTTTTATGTATGTGTATGTTTCTGTGTGTGCAGGTGCCCTCAGAAACCAGAAGAGGTCGCTAGATCCCCCAAGGCAGCCATTCTCAACCTATCAGTCCCCAATACTTTGAGGGTGTATGTGGAGGGATCAAAGGGTCCTTTCACAGGGATTGCATATCTGATATCTTGCATACCAGATATTTACATAACAAACAACAGTAGCAAAATTACAGCTAAGAAATAGTAATGAGAATAATTTTATGACGGGGGGGTCACTACAACATGAGGGGCTGTATTAAAAAGCCACACGCAATATTAGGAAGGTTGAGAGCCCTGCTAGAGCTAGGGTGACTGAGTCACCCAGCATGGTGGAAATAGAACTTAAGTCCTCTGCAAAAGCAGTCAGTGCTCTTAACTACTGAGCCATCAACCCAGTGGGTGAGGCTTTTAAAGGTGCATTTATTACTCTGGTTTTATTTGTATGACTGTTTTGGCTGCATGGAGGTATATGCATGCCTGGTACCTGTGGAGGTCAGAGGAGGATGCAGGATCCCCTGGAATGGAAGTGGCTCCTGGGGGCCAACCCCTAGTCCTTTATAAGAACAGCAAGTACTCTACCCACTGATCTCTCTGCCCGGCAGTCATGCAGTGGTTGCGTTTAACACAAACATTGTCTTCTCCTTTAGTCCTCTCCGCAAGGACATGCAGGTACCACTTAGCATCCAAGGTCTATGTGAGGATATCATTATCCAGGTAGGAAAGGGAAACAATGCTGGGTTGGGCTCTGCCACTCACCAAAGAACAGCCTTGGCCTGGGAACATCTCTGCTAGTTGAGTGCTTTCCTAGCGTATGCAAAGCCTTAGATTCTATCCCAGCATTGAAAAAACAAAACCAAAATCAGAACCTGGTCATCGTGATGCATACCTGCCACCCCAGCACCATAGAAGTGAAGGCAGGAGGATCAGGAGTCACAGGTCACCCTCAGCTATACAGGGGGGTTGAGGCCAGCCTGGGCTGCCCGCAACCCTGCTTTTTCTGGCTCTAACCTGCAGTCAAGAGAGAACAGATTTTCCTCTGTGCCCACTGTGCCAACTCACTCTCCCTGCCTGGAGAATTTTGGCGCATAGCCCTTGGGTTATCTGGGAATGTTTTAGTTTTTGTTTTTTGTGCTTTTTTATTTTTTTTTAATTTTCCCTCTTCTTCTTTGCAGTTTTAGACTTTGGGTCTGTCCACTCGTGTGGCTTAGAGGCAGGAGCAGGGGAGGTAATTTTGACTTCTCTCTATTTCCGCGAGGATTTTTCAATTTCTCCAAGCAACCCGGCTTCTATTCAATATCCTTCTGAAATCTAAATTTGGAAACTAACTCAAAATCAATTGCATTTCCTCTTACGACACAGCTGCCCAGGGCTGACAGAGAACAGGGCCGAAGCTCGGGTGTTCCCACTTCCAGTTCACTGTGCTGGGGACTTTGAGGGGGAGCGAGGCTGGCATGGGTCCCTCCTCCTCTCCCCTCCACTCATTGCAATGGACCTGTATGAAGGGGGAAAGACATATTCCTAATTCTCCACTCTGCCCGCATCGCGGTGGATCACACCAGCTAAATCTAACAATATCTCTATTTCTCACCTTTCTCATCTCTAAAATGAGAGAAATAAATAAGTTCCTTAGAAGGTGACAGAAAAGGTGACAGGAAACCAAACATCACGTACCTCATGACCAGGGAATTCCAACAGCAACCATGAAATCAGTATCTGTGTCTATAAGAACCACCGGGCAACGGCTTTAACAGATTTTAAGAAAGTTTTGCTTTCTTCTGTATGATTCTTAAAAAATTTTTCCAGATGTTCTATAAATTGATTTTATGCTATAGAAAAGAATATTAAAATTATATTCATAATATAAAGTCATACACCCAAATATACTGATACTGGCTAGTGTCTAACCTGGTCTAGTGTCTAACCTGGTATACCACCTGACTTCCAAGCTCCTTGAAGAAGCTGGTTCCTTTAATTCAGGAAGGAAAAAACTAGACCAACTTCAAGACAGTACAGGCAAGATGGGGGAGGCAGATAGCAAGGGCAAGGTAGGGAGGGCAAACTGGTGAGGGTAAGACAGGGGAGACAAGACAGAGAGGAAAGATGGTTTAGACAAGATGATGGGAACAACATGGTAGAGGCGATGTGTTGGAAGCAAGAAAGCATTGGCCAGACGGCAGAGCCAAGATGGTGGAAGCAAGATGGTAACAGGCAAAAGGGCATAGGCAAGAGAATTGAGGCAGTATGACAAAGACAAGACAGCTGTCTTACACTCAGTCTTCCAAGTTAAGTCCTTCCCAACCCCTCCTTTCGCCACAACTCCCATCCCAGCCTTTGCAGTCTAGAGGTTATTTTCTCTGTGGCTATCATTTCCTTTGTAAAACTCAGCTTCCATCCAGCTATCAATAAACCTCAACTGCTCACCATATATGCAACGCACAGATGGTAAGAGACAGGGTAGGATGCAGAAGTCTAAAATAGGGCCCCAGTCCTTTAAAAAAAAAAGCCTTGAGTCATTTCTGGACTCCAAAGTTAAACCCACTGAGGCATCAGAGCTCGGGCTAAGACTGCAAAATGACCATCACTAAAACCTTGAACAGCTCAGTGCAACAGGATGGTTGCCCACATAACATTTGACAACCCTCAGCCACAAGAGCCAAGCCTGAAAGCATGGACAGAATTGAGGACTATGCAGAGAAATCAGTATAACCAGCTCTTCTCAAAGACTGAGTTGCAATGTGTAGGCTACTGAGCCTAAGGTCAATGACAGGTGTCTCAGCAAAGAGCCAGAGGTGATGCCAATTATGATTATAAAGATGGTGAGCCTCAGAGAAAACAGCCTGGGCAGACCTGTGATCCCGCCACTGAGAAGGTGGAGGCAGGAGGATCAGGAGTTCAAAAACATTCTTGGCTACTTAGGGGAGCTTCAGGCTAGTCTGTGCTACATGGATCCAGCCTCAAGGCACAACCTCAAACAAGCAAAAACAATCAAGCAAGCCAAAGCCCAGAGGTTGGTGGAATCTCCATGAATTTCTCCTGCTAGAGCCCAGAGGCCACAGGAGGGCTTTAAGTAATCCAAATGGTTTTTTTTGTTTGTTTGTTTATTTGTATGTCTTTTGTTGCTCTGGAGATCAGACTCGGGACCTTGCACATACTAGGGAAGCATTTCGCCACTGAACTATACCCCTAGACCAGCTCCGAGCAACTTTAAAAATGCCAGCTTCATATGGCACTAAGGCATTGGCTATGAGCTGCAATGTGCCCAGTGCCTCGCTCTAGCTGAGGAATAAGGAACCCTGAGCTCAAGGAGGTGTCCTTCTTTGTTGTCAGTGGCAATGGGTCAGGTGCACAGCCTGAGCCCCAGTGAAGCCCTGGTCACAGCTCTCTGTATACTAGGAAGAGTCCTACCTCCCCCCTCCCCCAGCCTCCTGGTACAGCAGGCAGCCTGGTATAATCAATGGAATAAGCAGCCCTCCAAACAAGAACAAAGACTAGTGCCCCTGAGGGCAGGGTAGAGATGAGGAGGGTTTTCTCCACATCACAACCTTTCCTTGCTCTTGCCCTCCAGGTCGCATGCCCCTACAAATCACACACAGGGTCCTGGACGACAGATCTGCCAAGTCCCAGTTTGAAGTCATAGCTTGTCCAGGAAAACTCTCAACTGGACGTCACTGAGCCAGCTCCCAGCCTTTCTCTTCTAGCTCCCCCACTCAACCAGTCAAGTTTTTTCTACCTTCCTACCCATCCTACTCCCTGCCCGGGGAATTTCACCAACCTTTCATGCTGAGACAGACTCATGTAGACCAGGCTGGCCTCCATAGGCAGCCAAGGATGATCTTGAAGTCTTAATCCCCCTTTCTCCTCCCTAGGGCTGAGCTTAGAAGTTTGTGCCACCATTCATAGTTGATGAAGTGCTAGGGATAGAATTTAGGGCCTCAAGCAAGCTAGGCAAAGGCTCCACCAAGTGAGCTACCCCTGCATCTCCCTAGCATGGGTATTCTCTGCAAAGCAAAAGGCTCAGAGAAAGAAGCCAGACCCAGAGCCCCTTAGAAGCAAATCTTGGCTTCTCGCAAGTCCCACCCAGCCAGCTGACTTTGCAATCTCAGTGTGTCATCTGCCTTTGCTAAGTTTGGTATAGGCAGAGGGGTGTCTGATGGACAGAGTGAGACATTCATTACAGGCAAAGTCTCCGACCCTACTCCCTGCCTTTTGAAAAGGAGCCCCTAGGACATGGAGCCCTGAATTCTGCATACACATAGACCCTGCAAGGGATTTTAATAAGTAATGTCCAGGCAGGAGAGTGGAACGGCAGCTAAGAGCCTCCGCCTTCAGGCAACAAGTTCCAGAGTCATGTTAAAGCCCTAATAGTCACTGGGTGGCTGCCAGCAAGTCTCAAAGGGACAAAGAAGGGCAGGTACCTGCAGGGTCGTTGCAAATGCTAAGGGGGTCATGCATATCTGCTACCTTAAAACACACCCCAGAGTGGTCCGAGAAAATGACTCCATTGGGTAAAGTGCTGGCTGCACAAGACTTGCTGGCATCTGCCTATAATCCTAGCGCTGGGGAGGCTCAGAAAAGACAGTCACAGCGGCTTGCCGGTCAGCCAGTCTAGCCAGAATGGCAGGCTCCCGGTTCAGTGAGAGACTGTGTCTCAAAGAACAAGGCAGAGAAGTGACTCTCAGCTTCTACATGTATGCATGTACATATGTATTCCCACCACAATAAATAAATGAACACGTTAATTAATAAACAAGTATAGTACCACACAGAACTTTTATAATTGCCATTAAGAGCTGTGGCCATAACATATTTTATGTCACTAATGGAAACTCTTACTAAGATGACCTGCTACAAACTAATGCGTTCCTGAATATAGCTGGAGAGACAGCAAGCTCTGGCTCTTTTGGGAGTGTCTTATGAGTGTGCTTCTGTGGGTATTTATGCAGAAAAAAAATAATTTCAGCCTCCCAGCTCTCCTCATCTAGCCAGGCTGTCCCTAGACTTCTGGTCCTCCTGCCCCACCTCCTGAGTGCTGAGAGCATGCTCTTCTGGTTGCTCTGGAAATGAACTGAGGGATTTAATCTTGTTCTGTTCATTTTGTCTTGAGGTCTTGGGAGAAGAGCTTCAACACGGCCTTGGTGGGCTGCCCCGATGGTCTGGTCTCATTGCCTGCGAGAGGTGTAATTAGGGCCACAACTTCACACTCCAGGTGCAAGGTCAGAGCCCCCTGGAAACTAATGATATGATGCTACGGGGACTATGACATCTGTTCATGATTGCAGAAGACTGCCCACATCCCTCTCATCAAAGGGCAAGAAGAAAGCTGTCTCCCCCAGTCCTCGGCCACTTGTCCTGAGGCTGGCCTGTCACTCTCACCAGTGGAGACAGGTGAAGTCTGATCCCCAACCCAAGTTTACACAGGTTATATGTAAACTTCACAGATCCGTGTAGTTCAACTTTAAAACTCAGAGCCAGCCCGGGAGATGGCTTAGTGGGTAAAGGCAATTAAGCCTGAGGACCTAAGACCATCCAGGAACCCCGTGGTAGATGAAGAGAGCTGACTCTCCTAAGTGTTTTTTCTGACCTCTATATGTGGTCTGTGGTATGTATTCACCATCCCAAAATACATAACACACACACACACACACACTTTTAAATTCAAAGTAGGAGGCTGTAGATAGAAACGTGCACTTTGGGACCAGGAAGATGGCTCAGTTGGTAAAACACTTGCCTTGCAAGCATGAGGAGCTCTGAGTTTGGTCCCCAAAGCCAACATTTGTTTAAAAGCTGGGCATGGTAGCATGTCCTTGTAATCCCAGGGCCAGAGGTAGAAACAGCCGGATCCCTGGGCATGCTGACAGATCAGCCTCACTCTGCAAGTACCAGGTCAGTGAGAGACCCCGTGTCAAAATATCCAAGGTGAATGTTTCTGAGGAATGAAATTCCAGGTTGACCCCTGCCCTATATGCGCATGCACACACACACACCACCCCTACACACAGACCACAGACACATGAAAAGAAATCTCTGCCTTGTAGCCAAGAACAAGGGCTCTGTGGTCAACCAGCCTCTCAAGTACTACTTACTGACATCAGTACACAGGCAATGTGGTTAACTTCCCCCAGTCTGGTTTGCTGGGTTCTCCTGTGAGGGAGGGGCTGGAACCTCCCTGGACTAATGGTAATGTCCTACCACTGAACGCGCGAAGCTTGTAATGTCTCTCTAGTACACAGCCAAGAATTATTATCAGTCATTATAACAGCTGGCAGTTCCGGGCCATGGAAACATACATAAGGTTGGGAAGGGAAGAAAGGGCTGGACATCTGTACCGGCTCAGTCTTCTTTGTACTAGACAGACGATGTGACACCGTGAAAGACAGCAAGTGCACAGGGACCATGAGTCCCTTGGACCACATGGACACAGCGATGAGCTCCACTGACCCGGCCCTTTTACGGTAACTCCTGTAGAATATTTTAGATGGGACGGGTTCTGGAGAATGCTACAAATTTAGATGCCGTGCCTCCTTGTTTGTCTGAACTTTGTGAATGAACATCTGCTTCCCAGACTCACCCAGAACTTGATCCTCGGTTGCTGCTTGGTTCAGAATCTCACCCTGCACCCAGGCAGAGGGAAAGGGAAGAGTCTGCCTTCTTAGTGATGCATCCAACCTAAAGGGATACTGTACCCATTCAAGCCCTCACTTCGCAAGCCATGACACCCACTTCGCTACCAGATCCCCCATCAAACACCATGCACTGACAGCTATTTCCTTCCTAGATGTCCCTAGTCTGCAGTCCATCCTGTCTAAGCTAGAGTCAAGTCGCAGGCAGAGACGGAGTCAACTATAGCGACATGTTTCTAGCGTAAGACCAAACTTCCAGCTTGAGTGCATTATGGGAAAGAAGCAGGTAGTGGTTTCTACAATAGTCCCAGACACTGAACCGGAATGGAAGCGAGAAAGCAGACTTATTCAGATGTCAGCTTAGAGTACACAGAGCACAGAGAGCCAGGGAGATCACCCTGTGCCCCCGCACGCACAGCGACCCACGGGCGTCAGCACACGTCCTTACCATTAAGCTGCCGGTAGACGATGTCCTCCAGCAGCGACAGGCGCTTCAGGACCGCATCCTGGATGGGGCTGGCGCTGTGCGCACTGAGGTTAGCCACCTCTGCGCGAGGCCGGATCTCATGGAAGGCGTCTCCGCTGCGCACCGCGATAGGCCGGCACTTAGCCAAGAAGATCACAAAGCCGGCCACCGCTATCAAGTTCAACACCAACAACACTTTGACTCTCCTCAGTGAAGCCATCAAACAACACGGCTGGTCCTTTCCCTGGACCGACGCCTCTACCAGCCTCACCTGCGAGGCGCAAGGCAGTCTAAGACCGTGCAGACCCTTCACACCTGACAATGGCCGGGAGTGGGTTAGGGGTATCCCAGTTGTTGCCGGCTACAAAACGCCGATGCTCAGGCGACAGAGACCACTGGGAAGACACAGCTGCTGGGGACCAAGCGTGATCACTCTTATGGAAATCCTCTGGTTTGCAAAAGTGTCCCTGAAATGCCTGCTTCGTTTACAGCACGCAGTCACTTCTAAGAGGCAGCAAAAGATAAACGTCCCGGGGTCTCTCCCCGCTGCACCCAGAACAAGTCGTCTTTGGACTTTGGACCTCCTCCGGAGACGTGGACCTTCAGGAACAACCCGAAGGTAGTCGGAATGCTCCCGAGACGTGGCGGGAGTGGCGCGCAGGTGCCTGGCTCCAGCTCTGCGTCCGCCGGCGTAAGAGCGCGCCACTATTGGAGTTGCACTGCTGACACTCCCGCAGGCGCCCGTCGCGGGGCTAGGACAGCGTTCTTCAGCAGAGGACCTGCTCCTCCGGGCGGGTGTCTTTGTTCAGCTCACCGGCCCTCTCCATCACTCCGGGAGGAGGAAAAGCCCGCTCCTGTTGCCCGCATCCTCCAGGCTCCGCAGTCACGCTCAAATCTCAATGACTCTCTCAAAGTGGGGGGGGGGGCAGCAGGAAAGGGGCGGGAGCAGGAACCCAGCGCTGCGTCCTCTCCGCCCCCACCCCGCCCGCAAAACTCACCAGTGCGCACAGCGCCACGGGTTACCGAACACGTTCCAAGTCCCCACACGAGCCTCCGGGCCTGCCGGACACACTGGCCTGTCTCAGGAGGTGGCGCGTCGCGAGGCTGGCCGGAAGGAAGAGTCGGACCTCCAAAGTCACACCAGTTTTCTACACGCTTCTCTAAACGTCGCGGGGGAGGTATGCGCGCTGGTGCCTCCGCCGCCTGTCACCACGGCCGGTGCCGCTCGTCCCAAGCCCTCAGGGGAACCAAGATCCGAGTGTCCCAATCACTGGACGCAATGACACCGCTGCTGCGGCACTGAAGAGTACACACTGTCTCCCAGGGGGATGGTGGGATAGACCGGAGCAGCTGGGGAGACAGGAGGGGATGCTCAGGTGGTGACGGAAGGCGGGGCGCGGTCCCGAGGGGAGCGGCTGCGGCGCCGACTCCTCCTCCGCGGTCCCTTGGTCACCCTCTTCCCCGAGAGACAGTCGCCACCGCCGCTGCCACCCGCAGGCTGCGGAGCGCACAGCCAAGGGAAGCTGGCCCGCTCTTGCGCGCGCACCCGGAAAGGGTGGGGGCGTCAGGAGAGAGTGGGTAGCGCGCGGGACCCGGGAGCAGTCAAGTCATGTTGGCTGCTAAGGGCTGCGAGGGACCCTTGGGGTTCTCAGCGCTCTCTAAGCGGGCGGGTTTGTTCCATCCCGGCAGACGAGGAAGACGTTCCTTTCTCTTGGCTAAGCTGCTCTGCTTAGATTGGCCCGGAATGGCTAGAGGGAAAATCTGGCCTGGAGACTCGGATTCCGCTACTTTCGGAGCCAGGCCTTGTGTGCTTCTTGCTAGGGCCCTGGGAGACTTCTGACCATCCGAGTTGCTGCTTCTGTGCTCACCCACACTTCAGTAAACATCTTATTAGTAACACACGGATTTATGGCCCTAATGGGTCTCCACAACCTCCTTTTCCGGAGACCCAGGAGTGCCAAAGACTGGAATCCAAACCTGCCCTCTGATTCTTTTATTTGTTAGGCCAAAGAAAGAAACCAGGCTGCCAACAGATAGCTGAGTGAATTCAGGGATTTTCCCTTCATTCTTCCTACCCCATGAAAGTTTATTGTCACTCCTTGGTTAGTTTTGTTTGTTTGGTTTGGGTTTAGGCTTCTAATTGGGGCAGGGTGAGGGAGAGTGGGTGGATTTGGGGTTTGGGGTTGGGATGTAGTTCTGTTGTTGAACTGAAGTTGAGTGCTTGCTTAGACCTCAACTGGATCCCCAGTTCTTCACAATCCAGTCTTGCTGGTGGCAAACCTATGAGCCCAGCATCTAGGGAGTGGAGGCAGGAGGATCAGGAACTAGAGATCTTCACTGCTGCAAAGTAAGTTCCAGGTTCACTTGGGTTCCTTGTAAAGGGGAGAGGGGGTATTTTTGTTCTTTGTTTGTTTGGACTTTGTTGGGATTTTGCTGTTTCTTTGTTTATTCAGTCTCGCTTAGCCTGGGCTGGTCCCTAACTCCTGATTCTTGCCGCTCTTGACCTCACCTCCCAAGTACTGGGATGGCAGTCACTGTCACCAAGCTGGGCTCTTCATTTCAGCAGAGATTTTTTGTTTGTTCGTAGGGGATGTTTTCTGCTGTTGTTGCTTGTTATGTCAAACCACAGCAGCAAACACCTTTACAGTTTTTCATACTGGGGAAAAAAGGGTGCATGGAAGGCCAGGGGTGGTGGTTGAGTGTGGTCTGCTGCTTAGAGGAGACAGGAAGACCTTTTACTCAAGGCCAGGCTGGGCAGTTTGGTGAGGGTCCTACCTTAAAATAAAATAAAGGGAAAAATTACAGGGATATAGCTCACTGATATAGTACTTGCTGGACATATGTGAGGTCCTCAGTTTAATCCCCAAAGAAAGGGAGGGAAGGATAGGGTAGAAGAGCATGAAAAGCTATAACAATCTTCATTTCTTTTTTAATATCTTATTCTTTTTATTACATTGTTAGTGTGCACTGGGCGTGTGAGCGTGTATGCATACACACATGTATGTGTGTGTATGTATGTATGTAAGCAACACAGAGACCAGAAGGAGGTATTTGATTCCTTGAACTAGAGTTACAGATGTTTATGAGCCATTGCTGAGGGTGCTTGGATCCTATGGTGTTTGAATAGGTGTGGGCCCCATAGACTCACGTGTTTAAATGCTTGGCACCTACGGAGTGGCACTATCAGGAGGTGTGGCATTACTGGAGTAGGTATGACCTTGTTGGAGAAAGTATGTCACTGATGGGGCAGGCTTTGAAGTCTCAGAAGCTCAAGTCTTGTCAGGATGTCTCAGTTTCCTTCGACCTGTGGGTCAAGATGTAGAACTCCCAGCTACCTCTCAAGCACCATGTCTGCTTACCTGCCACCATGCTTCCTACCATGACGACAATGGACTAAACCTCTGAAACCATAAGCCAGCCCCAATTAAATGTTTTCCTTTATAAGAGTTGCTTTGGTCGTGATGTCTCGTCACGGCATTAAAAACCCTATCTAAGACAGATTCCAATTCCGCTTCTCCTAAGAGAGCAGTAAGACATCTCTCTAGTTCCATTTCCTTCCATTTAAAAAAATACTTAGCTGCATATGTGTCTGGGTGTGTATTTGAGCCACAGCCCACATGTGGAGGTCAGAGGACAACATGCAGGAGTCAGTTCTCTCCTTCTGCTCTGCAGGTCTCAGGGATTGAACCCGAGTAGTCAGACTTGGCAGCAAGCACCTTAACCTCCCTGAGCTAACTCACTGGCCTTCAGTTTTATTTTTTATTTCTTTGGAGGGTATTGACTTTTTATAATTTTGAACTGATTAAAAAAAACGTTTAATAAAAAGCCATATCAAAAAGTATGGAAAAAGCACTTTTAGACATCCGTGAGATAAGAGTAAAGCTGGTGCGAAGAAACCCTGGTTTTCAAGGCCTTCAGATCATCAGGGACCCGTTGAGGCCGGGTCTCCACAGTTGTTCACTGAAGACCCAGGGCAGCCAGTATCGTCAGAGCCACAGCAGAGGATAGCTGGTGGAAGGGCTGGAAGATGTGTTGTTCTTGCTCAATCCCACATTTGTGGGTCACCCTTCCTGCATCCTCCACCCTCCCAAGATACGAGACAATGTAGTCAGAATATAGCATACCGTACTAATTTCACCATGGTTTTCTATGACATGAGAATCTTCAGTTATTGAGACACAAGGGAAATTTGGTTTGGTTGGATTCAGTTTGGGTTTGGGTATGATTTTTTTAGCTCAATCTGACTATGTAGCCCAGACTGACCTAAAACTTGTGATCCTCCTGCCTCATCTTCTCAAGGACTAGGGTTACAGGTGCATACCACCATTCACAGACTGTAAACTGTTTATTTTTATGCAATGAAGAATGGATAGCCATGTAGAAAAGCAATAGCATAGAACAAAAAGGCCTGCACTGAAGATAATAGATGGAGGGTGGTGTTCTACCACTGAGCCACACCCCAATCCTTCACTGGGGGATTCTAGGCAGGGGCTCTACCACTGAGCTACACCCCAGCCCCTCACTGGGGGATTCTAGGCAGGGGCTCTACCACTGAGCCACATCCCAACCCCTCACTGGGGGATTCTAGGCAGGAGCTCTACCACTGAGCCACACCCCAACCCCTCACTGGGGGATTCTAGGCAGG
>JABTXL010001783.1:3275053-3292153 GCA_025134845.1 Neodon shergylaensis | reverse complement strand
AAGAAAGTAAAGAACATTCTCGGAAGTTATTAGCCACCTACAACTCTCACCAGGACCCAGATGAGACTATTAAAGTCTCACAGGTAATGAATTAAACATCCCTTGACCCGAGCCAACATTCAGCCTTTCAAGTCCTACTGAGTCCAGAAAAACGAAGAATCTGCCTGACATCCACAAATTGGTAAGAAAGGAAACCATGCCTCATCCCTTCACAGCCGCCCCCCTTAATCAAATAACAGATGCACTCCTGGAAGGAGTCGGAAGACACCACGGGTTGTGGGTCAGCAATTGCGGCCATTTATCCTCATCAGAGGGAGCAGCCCTGTTACCAAATAAATGAGTCCCCGGCTCAGGGCAACAAGGAAGATGTCAGCCTCCTATCCCAGCTTCTGGCTAAGGCTCATTGCACTCAGCAGAGCTGTAAAAGACAGCAGGATGTGGAAATGGCAGCCATCAGAGGAGGATTAGCATATTCAGAGACCTGGGGTTTATTCTAATTAAATTAGTCCCCAGGATCAAGTTTGGGTGGGAAGAGGGTGGAGAGGAAGCCTGGAAAGGTAACTGGAAACTCAAAAGGGAAAGAGGAGGGATTGGGACTCAGTGAGTCATCTGGCTGTTTGGGCTGCCTGTTCCAGCCTCCAACCAAGGTGGCCAGCAGAGAAAATGTGGAAGAATGGTTTAAGAGAATCTTGATAGTGTTCCACCGGGAAGTGGGGAAGTGTCAACTCAAGGTCACTGCCGCACACACCAGCAGCTCCCCGGTTTAAACCATTAAGTCTAAAGGGCTCAGTTGCCCACCAGCAGGACTGCTGGTTACAGCCTTCCTCAGACTGGCTTGGTCCTGTTGCAAAACATTCCTGTGCTGCAGAGTTCAGGGGTCAGAGGGAAAACAGCAGAGCAGCCAGTGCCCTAGAAGAGCATCACTCAGTAGAATGCTTCTCAGAGGTTTATCTCAGAGGCTTTGCCCTGACCTTGAACAGGTGAACATCTCCAAATTCCACAAATACAGCAAGAGCCACAGCCAGGGGGGCAAGCACAGTAAGCAAACTGCTTAGTGTGTTCAGAGTCTTAGCACCCACAAAGTTATACGCGATGGTGTGCCCTTGTAACCTTAGCACTAGGAAGGCAGAGACAAGGATTCCTGGGACTCACCGGCCAGTTGTCCTTGCTGAATTGGTAAGCTCATGTGTCAATGAGAGACCCTACAGGATAGTTAAGGTGGAGGATGATAGAGGAAGACATCTAACTTAGACCTCTGGTCCACATACGTGTGTGCAAATGTGTACATGCACTAATGTGCACACACAAAAAAACATGTGCACACACACATCACCAACAACAGCAGGTACTCTCATTGCCTCAGGATCCTCCAGAAACCCTATAGATAGATAACTCATAAACTATAGATAAACTCATAAACCAAAGCTAATAAAAGTCACTGTTATGATTGTGAAATGTATTTGAACACACGGTCCTCTACTGGTGGTGCTGTACTGGAAGGCTCCAGAACCTTCGGAACTGTGGTCTAGACAGCAGAAATAAATTACTGGGAGTGGGCCTTGAAGGCAATAACTGCATCTGGTTCCTGCATGTGCTCCCTGCAGGTGCTCCCTCTGCTTCTTGTCGGCAGCTGTGATATAACTAAACAGCTCCAAGCTCCGTTTGCTATAGACCAAGGCATTCCAACCCCCGTGCCTTCCTCACCACAATGTACTGAACCTTCTGAAACTGTGAGTCAAGCAAAGATCTCCTTCTTTAAACCACTTCCTTCAAGTATTTTGTCATGTGGACAAGAAAACTAATACAGTTATGTGTTTGGCCCAGGGTCGCCATAAATGGAAAAATACAGACCTGAGCATAGAATGCCAAGCTCAGAGGCCAGGAAGCATCAATTTCAAGGTTGGGGAGATGGCTCATTCAGCAAATCAGTTACTACACGCTGCGGTTTGAATGATAAATGTCCTCCAGAGGCTCATGTGTTTATATAGTGGTCCCCAGTTGGTTGCTGTCATATAGAACCTTTAGGAGGCAGAGCCTTGCAGGAGGAAGCAGTCACCCACGGAGAGCTTAGGGTGGTATAGCATGACTCCACTTCCTGTTCTCACTCTGCTTCCTGAGTATAGCTGTCATGTGGTCAGCTAGATTCCTGCAGCTGTCACCATGCCACCTCAGTCTGCAGCCACATCTTCCTCATCGTGATGGACTCTATCCCTGTAACTGTAAGCCAAACCCTTTCTCCTTTAACTTGTTTTTTTGTCAGAGTACTGTATCTCAGCCACAGAAAGGAAAGTGGGATACTCTCTGAGCATGGCGACCTGCGTTCAGATCCCCAGCCCCCACGCAAAATCCACGCCTGAGCAGAAGGGCACATGTCTGTCATTCCAGGGCTGAGGAAGCAGAGTCAGGCTCCTGTCACCGCTGAAGCTCAGTTTTGACAAACTATAGCATTCCTTGGCTAACAGTCGGGATTCCTGGACCACCTTGTAGAAATTCCCTAGTGGGAAACCTCTGCTCCATTTTCTGGTCTCTTACAATGATTGTCTTCCCTCTACACCAAGTGTGAACATTGTACCCATGAGCCACTATGCCTGGCTCCATTTGAGGATTCTTGGTACCACATCAAGGGCTTCCTTCTTCACCCATCCTCTTTTACATCCTCAGCATCTCTCTTTCCTAACTTATTCTCACTTTATTTCTTCCTCACGTTCCCTTCGCTCTACTCCAGTTATTTCTAAGCTTCCACCCAGGCTCGTTTCCACTCACATACTTCCAAGGCTTTGGAGCTCTGTCCAACTCCCAAATAATCAAATAAGAAAAATTAGAAGATGCTTCCAAGAACAGGCTTGGAGTTTCCCCCTGCAATGCCATGTGCCCCAAAGCCCTCAGTGGGAGGGTGGGCTGTGACTTATTCTACAGAGATGAAGGAAGAAGGCCCATGTGACTTCTGGAAGCCTTCTTCCAACTGTGAGACTCTGCAGTTTCTTGATTAGACAGAATGAAGGATGGAACCCTGGCATTTCCCCATTAAAGAAACGGCGAGCAAGTCTCATTTGCGGTATCGCTAACTGATAGTTCGCATTTTAAGGTTAAGATATTTTACTGCTTCCAGATGGTCAGCTCAATTCCAGCCAGAAGAGCATCACGGCAGAGTTTAAGAATAGCTAGGATGCAGAGCGAGATTTTAATTATCATGTAGAGGATCTAATTAAAAAGACATACAGTAGTCAGTGTCTCACATGCTCCAGCCTATAAAACTCAGTAGTTTAAAAAATTACCTTAAGGAGGAAATTGGAAAATTATTCAATTTGAGGCTGAGACACTTGAGGAATTTCTCCAATGAGGAGATGAGAGTCAGGTTAACTACTTGTGATACACCATCCGGTACACCCTCTCGTGTTGTTCTTTCTATCCTAGTTAATGGCCCAGACTGGAGGTGGTCCCTCTGTCTTTTTCTGTGGAGGCTGGAGGGTGACATCAAGTGTTTTCCTTCATCTTTCCACCTTATATTTTGAGACAGGCTCTTTCACTAAACCCCAAGCTCAATGATTTGGCTAGACTCACTGACCAGAGAGCTCCAGAGGATTCATCTTCTCTCTCTCTCTCTCTCTCTCTCTCTCTCTCTCTCTCTCTCTCCTGACTCCCCTCCCCTCCTCCTCTCTCCTCTTAATATCATCTAATGTAGATGGGCCTTCTACTTTCATTGGTTAATAAAGAGACTGCCTTGACCTTTGATAGGACAAGAAATTAGGTAGGCAGAGTAAACAGAACCGAATGCTGGGAGGAAGAAGGAAGTAGGTCAGATGTGATAAAGCTCCAGCCTAAGATGGACGTAGGCTAGAATCTTCCTGGTAAGCCAAACCTCGTGGTGCTACACAGATTACTAGATATGGGTTAAAGCAAGATATGAGAATTAGCCAGTAAGAGGCTAGAGCTAATGGGCCAGGCAGTGTTTAAAAGAATACAAGTTGTGTGTTGTTATTTCGGGGCATAAGCTAGCCAGGCGGCCAGGAGCCAGGCAGCAGGAATGCAGCCTGCAGCTCCTTCTACAATCATCCTTCTATTATCATCTACCCATGTATGTTTCTATGTAGCCATCATCTATGTATCCATTCATTTACTCATCTATATTTAATAGATAATAGGCATATAGAAGATGGATAATTAGATGATAGATTATACATGGACTGACAGATGATAGAAAGATAGACAGACAGATGCATATATTGATGATAGACATAATAGTGTCACTATGTCTGGCTTTTAGAAGGGTTCCAAGGATCCAAAGTCAGATCTGTTGACCAGCACTGTGTAGCTGAGCTGTCTCGGTGGTCTGTTGTTGTTGTTGTTTTACATGGCTTGACTTGTTATAACCTCGAGACCTTTAAGGTCAATGCTCTAACCACCTCCTTTATCCATGAGGAACTGAGACACAAGAGGTGACAAAACAACCAGTTTAATAGGTGTTCAGGCTCCTTGGCTCTGTGCTGTTGACCTAACAGAACCAGATGGCATACTCAATTTACAAAGTAGCTGGTTGCCACACAAGCATCATAGGGGTGGTATATAAATTGCCACAAACTTGGTGTCATCATGGCCTGGTTTTGTAGTTTTTTAAGGGTCTTGCTATGTATCCCAAGCTGGCCTTGAAATTATCATCCTCATGATTCAAGTCCTTAAGGACCTGTAATGAAAGGCATGCACTACAATGCTTAGAAACCAGCTAGAGTTGCTTGTTGCATGAAGTATACATGTCTCAAATTATCAATCTGTACAACATAAATATACATATAATAAAAAGGGTTTAATAAAAATAAGAGGGTTCACATAAAAATGGGTAAATTTGGTCAAGGAGAGAATGCTCTGTAAACAGGCTTGTTTTTCTTAGTTTTATTAACTTCCTGTTTCCCTTATTCCCTCTATTGCTGGGTTCCCTAATTGTGGGAGGTCCTTCTGTCTACGTGTTGCTTTTATTGGTTAATGAATAAAGAAAACTGTCTTGGCCTGTGATAGGACAAAAGAACAGAGCTAGGTGGGGGAAAACTAAAGTGAATGCTGGGAGAAAGGAGACAGGGTCAGATGGAACTGCAGTTAGAGTCAGACATGCAGAAGCTTTGATGGTAAGCCACTGCCACGTGGCGATATACAGATTAATAGAAATGGGTTAAATTCATATGTAAGAGTTAGCCAATGAGAAGCTAGAGCTAATGGGCCAAGCAGTGATTTAATTAATGCAGTTTCTGTGTGATTATTTTGGGTCTAAGCTAGCCAGGCAGCTGGGAACCAACAAGCGGCCCTCCTCAAACACCTAGTTGTTTGACTTAGATCAGTGGGATCACACATGATATGCCCTTTGGCCTAGGCACCTTTCTACATTTCGACTGTGAAGGTCAGCTGAGTGTAGGTCTGTCTCATTTATTTGAGGGTTGCAGAGTGTGATGGTGAGCATTTGTTGACAACTTGATCCAGAATCACTTGAGAGATATGCCTCAGGACATATCTGTGGGCAACTATCTTGATAACATTAATTGATGTGCTAAACTTATATCATGGGAAGGACAATTTCCTTGTCAGGGGAGCGTAGACTATGTAAAATGGAGACAGCAAGATGAAAGCAGATATTCACCAGTTTCTTCTGACTTCTCCTGTCCTGGTCCCTACTGTGATGGATTGTACCTCCAACTGTGAGGCAGAAAAACCCCTGCTTTCCTTGAGGCATTTTTCTTAGGGTATTTTATCAGGGCCACAGGGAGAGAAACTAAGACACAGAGTTTGCCCGCAATGCCAATGTTGCAATTCCTTACAAATGGCCTTAAGACTATTACAGAGATGGCCACTGTGACTATCATTAAGGTTTGAATATGAAGCATCCCTTATAGGCCTGTGTGTTGAATGTTTGGCCCCCAGATAATGGTGCTGTTTGGGGAGGTTCTGGAGACTCAGGAGGCAAAGCCTAATGGGAGTGGGGGAGTAGAGGGGATGGGGGAGTAGAACCCTAGGGCCAGGAGGATTTGCAGGTGTGCTGTACCGGGTTACTTCCCATCTCACTGTCTCCTGTCTGTCGTGGTATAAATTTCTCCTCTACCACATGTTCCCATGGCCATTGTGTTCCCATCACTGTGTTCTGTCTAAGTCCCTGTCTCCAGTTGACCATGAACTGATCCCTCTGAATCCCCCATCCCTTGGATTGTCTATGTTAGGTCACAGATAACACACTGGTGAAAAGCAAATTAACACAAGTGTCACAAGTAGCTCTTGAATAAGGTACCCATACATTTTTTTTTTTTTGAGACTGAGTTTCTTGCTATGGAGCTGAGGATGACCTTGAACTACTGATCCTCTTGTCTCTACCTCCCAGATGCTGAGATTACAGGGATGCACCAACAAGCCAGTTGATACAGTACTGGATGGAACCAGGGTGTCAAGCATGCTGAGTAAGCACATGGACATCTGCAGCCCCTTCCACATTTCCTTTAAATGTTTATCCTTGTGGACCTACTGGGATATGGAGATTGCATATGTTTCTATATTGAAACCTAGCAGAAAGTGCTAACAGGGTCACAAAAGCTTTGTTCCTACTGTCAGTGCATGAGGGCTGTGATTGTACCTAGCTTCTGACAGCAAAAGAGTCTCAGGGATCACCTTTTTATTTGGTCTAAAAGAGAGAGAGAGAGAGAACATTGACTGTTTCTCTTAGTTGCTCTCTAATTTTCCTAGACAGTGTCTCCTACGGAACTTGTCTGGCCAGCAAGCCCTGAGGACCCTCTTGCCTCTGTCTCCCTGGTTCTGCATTGCAACACAACACTGGGCTTTTTCTATGGATACTGGGGAACTGAACTCAGATCCTTGTGTTTGTCCAACGAGCACTCTACTGCCTGAACCATCTTCCAGTCATGTTTATTTGCCTTTAACCATTCAGATGGAGGTGTGAGGTGTTTTGAATACTGATTTACTTTGCATTTCTCTGATGACTAATGACATTAGCACCTTTTCAAATGTGTTATTAGTCATCTGGGCATCTTCTTTTGTACCGTGACTGCCTACGTTTTATCTCCATATTTCTGTTGCTTCTTTTCCTTTGGGTTTGTGAGATCTTTTAAAAAATTTCACGTACTTGAGTTATGGCTCCATTATTGGTGGCATATGTTGTCTGAGTAATGCTGTCAAGACTATCATTCTTTGTAACTTTCAGCACACATAAGGATGCATTTAAACTGGGTGGAATTTCGAAGAGGGAAATTTTATGCTTATGAGAGATTTTGATTTGATATGTGCTTAGAAAATTTCCCGTCTGTGATAAACTACTCTGACAAAAGGAAACAGGGGAAGGGAGGAAGGTTTATTTGTGCTTACAGTTTGAGAATGCAGCCCACATGGTAAAAGAGTCACAGTACCAGGAACATGAGGCGGCCAGTCACATTGCATCCACAGTCAGGAAGCAGAGGGAGATGAGTGACACACATTGATGGTGACTCTCCCCTCTTTGTTAACTAGATATCCCCTCACAGGCACGGTCTCCCATGACTCTAGATCCTGTCAAGATGATAATCATTATTAACTAATAATTAAAAGATACAAGGGGGCTGGAGCGATGGCTCTCTGGTCTTAACCACTGGCTGCTCTTTCAGAGGACCAGGGTCCAATTCTCAGTACTCACAAGGCAGCTCACAACTGTCTGTAACTCAGTGTCCAATGGATCTGACTCCCTCATAAAGATATATGTGTAGGCCAAATACCAATACACGTAATAAAAATATTTTTTCAAAAATGTAGGAATGAGCCAGATGGTGGTAGTGCATGCCTTTAATCCCAGCACTCGGGAGACAGAGGCAGAGGCAGGCAGATCTCTGTAAATTCAAGGCTAGCCTGGTCTACATAGTGAGTTCCAGGACATCCAAGGCTACACAGAGGAACCCAATCTTGAAAAACTAAATATCTAAGTGTGTGTGTGTGTAAACATAAAAAATAAAAGAATAGGTGCAATAAGAAGCATATGTAATCCCAGTGCTAGGGAAGCAGAGACAGATAGAATTCCTGGTGTTTTTGCCAACTAGCTCAGCCAAATCAGCAATTCCCAGGTTGGGTGAGATTCCCTGCCTCAAAAAATTAAGGTAAAGGAAGACACACAACATCGTCCTCTGGCCTCAAATGCACACACACATATGCTCATGTACTTAGACACACATTTGTTCAACACACACAAAACAATATCAAGCATAAACTTTGTTACTATCTGTGCACATAACTGAAGTATGAAATATACATTGCATAAGAATGAGATAAAAAGGTCCTTTGAGCTTTGAAAAGGTATTTACATGATGAAGGCAGTCAGGAGCCCGCCCTTAGAACTTCCCAGTTCCAATTTTGCCTCCTTCTAAAAACAAATACTTCATCTTGTGCTGTAAGACAATGGTCTATACCCTATCAGTTGTATTTTAATAAAATGCTGATTGGCCAATAGTCAGGCAGGAAATGTAGGTGAGGTGACCAGGCAGGAAGTAGAGGTGGGGTGATGAGAATAGGAGATTCTGGAAAGTGGAAGGTTCAGTTTTCAGCTACCACCCAGACACAGAGGAAACAAGATAAGGACACCTCACTGAAAAAGGTACCAAGCCACGTGGCTAACACAGACAAGAATTATGGGCTAATATAAGTTATAAGAGTTAATAATCAGCTTGAGCTAATAGGCCAACCAGTTTATGATTAATGTAGACTTCTGTATGTTTTCTTTGGGACTGAATAGCTGTGGGACTGGGAGGGACAGATACCTTGGTCAACAAATGGCACCCAAGTGGACAACTGCATCTACATAAAGCCTGAGAGAGCTTGGGAAGTAATTCTAGACAGAAAAGAATAGAATTAAGCATGGCTTATTGATAGCAGCACTTTCTCAGGTGGGATCTCTTTGCTACAGACAAATGCATCTCATTTAAGAGAAGCTTCCCAACTTAGCTTTAGCTGTGAAACCTTGCAGCTCTTTTAAAATGCCCTGCCACCAACTCTTAAATGGTGTTTATGAATAGCTGACAGCATGCTTCTTGGTGGTAGCAGGGACCTTGAAATGCCACAGAGTTGTGGCAAAAAACATGGCTCCAGTCATTATCTCTGCCATGAAGTTAGACTCTTAGAAAGCTAAGGAATGGGATGCATCCAGCCATCAAAGCCATGGCTTTAATCCTAGCCATATCACTTAGCATAGTAAAAACTCATTTGGTCAGAAAAAGAGATATACAATAAAGATAGATTCAAAGATGAAGAAAACCTCTGAATGGTTTACAGTGTGTTTAAAATAAATGTTGACTTGGGAGAGAAAAGAAAAAGAATAAAGTACTTAAAATAAGAAAGAAAGAAAGAAAGAAAGAAAGAAAGAAAGAAAGAAAGAAAGAAGAAAGAAAGAAAGAAAGAAAGAAAGAAAGAAAGAAAGAAAGAAAGAAAGAGAATAGTTGGGTGTGGTGGCACACACTATTAATCCCAACACTTGAGAGGCAGAGGCAGGTGGATCTCTGTGAGTTCAAGGACAACCTGGTCTACAGAGTGAGAGCCAGGACAGCCAAAGATACATAGAGAAACCTAGTCTCAAAAAGTCAAAAATTAAAAATAAAAATAAAAGAAATAGAGTTTAAAATAAAGCCATATAAAGATGAAAAATACACAGAAAGTCTGGATACTGCATGTTATTGTGTTGCCTTTAAATTGTTTGAATGCTGAGGAAGAAGCAACAGCTGCTAAAAGGCATTTGATTATAAATGTTGCTGAAGTAGTCCAACATACATATTTTGAAAATGCTTTGAGTTCAAAATTTAGGTCAAAAGATACGTTACTTGGGAGAAGAGGTTTTTTCCCCCCCACAGGAAATGGGAGGCTGTAGATTTATGTGGGGCTAAGAAAAAATCAGGTTTGATTAAGGAAGACCACCTGAGAAATCTCTGATAAGAGTGAATGGCCCAGATGATCCAATGTTTCAAAGAACCTCTGTTGGAGTTTCCTGTGAGTTCTACATCCAGAACAGTTTCAAGACTGCTACCTGAGATGGTCAAGCCTCACAGAATTTTCCAGTCAAGACTTGACCATAATTCTAAATTTTCTTTAGGTCCTGGTAAGATTATCAGCACCCCCAATCAGCAAGAAGTAGCCTGGAAAACTATACCACATTCCCAAAAAATGGATCATGAATGTTTGCCTTTGTTTAGAATGTTAGCTACAAGTTGTTATGGATAATGGTCAGGAGAAAAGCTAAACAAAAGAGATTTGATTCAGAGTTCTTGTTTGAAAAAAAGTGAAGGGGAAAGTGCTGTGGGACAATGCTGATTGGCCAGTAGCCAGGCAGGAAGTATAGGTGGAGCGACCAGGCAGGAAGTAGAGGTGGGGTGATGAGAACAGGAGAATTCTGGGAAGAGAAAAGCTCAGTCTGCAGCCGTCACCCAGACACAGAGGAAGCAAGATGAGGACACCTAGCTGAAAAAGGTACAAAGCCACATGGCTAACATGGACAAGAATTGTGGGCTAATATAAGTTATAAGAGTTAATAAGAAGCCTGAGCTAATAGGTCAACCAGTTTATAATTAATGTACACCTCTGTGTATTTCTTTGGGACTGAATGGCTGCAAGATCAGGCAGGACAGAAACCTCAATCAACAATCTTGATGTCCACTATCCTAAGGAGTTAGGCAAAGCACACAGAAGACTGTGCTTAGCCAGACCACCTCAAGATGGGATTGTATTTCATATACTCAAGGGAACATGTCATGAGCAACATTCTCTGTCCCCTCCCTGGATACAATTTTTTTTGCTACAGCTTTTCCTACCTTTCTAGACCGTTCATCTATCCAAATGTGTAAGACATAATCTCAAATATCCAGATTCCTTCCCTCAACTGCCCAATGGCTCCCAGTGATGTCAAATCCATTCCAAGTTCTGTTGATTTTACTTCTTATTTCATAAAAGTGGATCAGTCTCTCCATGCCTTCCATCACTATCATCCTTTAGCTGGATATCTGCTGTCACCTGGTTCCTTCACTTCTTCATAGTACTCTACTGTGAAAGTTTGAATGAGAATGCCCTCCATGGGTTCATGTATTTTAATACTTGGTCTCCAGTTGATGAAACTGTATGGGAAGGATTAGGAGGTGTGGCCTTGTTGAAGGAGGTGTGGCCTTGTTGAAGGAGGTGTGTCACTGGTTTGAGGTAGATTTTGAGATTCCAAAAGTACATGTCATTCCAAATATGCTCTCTCTGCCTCATGGTTGTATCTCAAGATGTGAGCACTCAGATACTGCTCCAACACTGTGCCTGCCTGCCTGCCTGCTACATGCTCTCTGTCATGATGATCATGGGCTCAACCCTCTGAAACTGTAAGCCCCAAATAATTTCTTTCTTTTATAAGTTGCCTTGATCATGTTGTCTAAACATGGTAATAGAGAAGTAATTAAAACACTTTAAAATCTACTTTTTACTGGAGTAATCAAAGAGGCAAACCTAAACACATCTAGCTCCACCCCCTTAGAACAATGACCACATTTAGGAACTTGAACCTCCAAATCAGATCCTTCCTTCTCCAGCCTCATGTTCTACCTTCTATGTTACTGTTGCCCTCCTGCAATAAGGAGTCATTGTTTCTTTCATATTCTACCTGTAGCTTCTGGCCTCTGGCCTCACTGCAGACACCCTGTGCTATGACTTCACATCAGCCTCTGCCTCTCTATGATGCTTCATTCCTCCAGACCCAATTTAAGGGACATGCCACTCAGAAAGTATTTCCCAACCAGCTGTATTTCCCTCTCACCTTCTTCTCTGTTCCCTTGAGCTCAGAGCAGTGCTGTCATTTCACTTAGCAATGTGAAGGGTTTCTCTTGACCTAGAGTCAGCCTCTTCTACTGAACCATGAGAACCAGTGACACAAAGCCAGTGGTGCTTGTTTTCTATCTAGCCTCCCTGTTCTTGGCTCTAGCAAAGTGCTGTCTCTTAAGACTGTTGGAAAATTAAATGGTCTCCAAGTGAAAGAATCATTATAATCATGTGCCAATCCTTTCAGGTTTATCTTTTTATGATCTGTTTTTATTCTATTTAAACAATTTTTAATTATGGACATATGTGGGGGGGTAGGAGGGTATGTGCCTATATGTATGCAGGTGACTTTAGAGGCCAGAAGAGGGCATTGGATACCCTGGAACTGAGGTTATTAGCAGTTGTGAGCTGCCTGATGTGAGTGCTGGGAAGCGAACATGAGGCCTTTGCTAAAGTATATACTCTTAACTGTTGAGCCATCTCTCTAGTCCCTTGATTCTATTTTATTAATATGTAATCATATTATTTTTATTTTAATAGTATGTCAATAAATGACTGTGTGTGTGTATGAAGATAAATAGTACTACAAAATTAAAATGTCCAGGAACTGGAGATGTAACTCAGTGGCAAAGTGCCTAGCATTTGCAAGGCATGTTGCTATCTATTTCTCTCTCTCTCTCTCTCTCTCTCTCTCTCTCCCACTCTCTATCTATCTATCTGTCTCTCTCTGTGTGTGGATTTGTGTGTGTTTTATACATTATTACATAGAAACAAGCTTCTAAATAAATTTCAAACAATTTTTATTACACTCATATACATGTGTGCATATGTATGTGTTTGTTCACGCCATGGCACACATGTGAAGGTCAGAGAACAGAGTTTCAGGAAGCTGCTCTCCTTTTATCATGTGGGCCCTGGGGTTGGGTGCTATAAGCACCGTTTCCCACTGAGCTAAGTCACCAGCCCCTAAAATACATCTTTTAAGCCTTTTGATTTGTTTTTAATTTTATGCATATGGATGAGTCATCTGCATGTATGTCTGGATGCCCCAAGCAAGCCTGGTTCCCATGGAGGCAAAAAGAGGGTACTGGAACCCATGAAACTAGAATTACAGACAGTTGTGTGCCATCATGTGGGTCCGGGAATCTGACCCCAGGTCCTCTGGAAGATCATTTAGTGCCCTTAATCATTGAGCTATGTCTCCAGCCTTCTAAATTATACTTTAAAAATCTCTTTTCTACAGTTTTAGTATGTCTTACAAGAGAAGCAGAAACAAAGGTACACAATTAATTCCACACTAACCCAAGATTCCTGAAGAGCTGTATAAAATGGAGTTTTCCCAGACCTTATTGCATGAAGTCTCCTCCTAGCTCGAAAGTGGATCTTGCCATTCAGTTCCTTTGAAATGCTCTCTATGGGGTAATACTTGGGGAACCAGAGCATCAAACTCCCCCAGTCCAGTCATTATAAAAGTGGGGTCCTCCATAAACGGGAACAGTTAACCTCTAAGCAAATTTAAATGGGAAAAAAAACGCTTCAGACTGACACTGGGTTCTTTTACGCTGCACTTAGTCACTTTAGCTAAGACTATGGAAGAGCATTTAGATCAAAACACTTCAAACAAGCCCTGGACTTTTCAGTTCTGGACTTGGTGATGCCAAGGTGACAGTTTTGTCGTATGGACAGCAGTTGAAAATCTGGTCTTTAGAAGAAGTCAGTTTCAAAGATTCTCCTAGGGACCAAGTGTAGTGGAATATTCCTTTACACGGTGTGAAGATATTTCACTGTGATTGGTTTAATAAAAAGCTAACCGGCCAATAGCTAGGCAGGATTTTTGAGTCAGAGAGAATGCTGGGAAGAAAAAGGGCGGAGTCACGAGGAGATGCCCCAACTCAGAGGAAGCAGCATAGCAGGACAGAGTGAAGGTAATAAAGCCACAAGGCAAAAGCAAATTAATAGAAATGGATTAATTTAAGGTATAAGAGCAAGTTAGAAACAAGCTTAAGCTATCAGTCACTTTCATAATTAATAAGTCTCCCTGGAATGATTTGGGAGCTGGCTGGTGGGACAGAAAAATTTGTCTACATCCATGTCTGACTCACATGTGAATGGTCCTTGTTATGAGGGACAGCCTTCCACTGCAGGGTTATTATCTAATAGTGCCCCCCAAGCTTTTCATAGAACCCAGAAACTTGGTTTGTATTACTTTCTTCCTGTAACTACAAAGATGTGGGCAGACAAGGTGGCTCAGTGGGTAGAAGGCATTTGTTTCCAAGCCTGATGACCTGGGTTCAATCCCTGGTACCCACATGGGGGGAGAAGAGAACTGACTTCCATAAGTTTTCCTCTGGCCTCCATATGTGGGCTATGGCACCTGTGTGCCCTTTCTATAATAATCATAATAATGGTCATAACGATGTTTATAGAGTTAATGAATAAAACTCATGTTTTAAAGAGGGCTTGAGAGATGGTTCCATGGTTGGGAGCACTTGTTGCTCTTTTAAAGGAACCAAGTTCTATTCCCGACACTCACATGGTGGTTCACAACTGTCTGTAACTTCAGGGAATACCAAACCTTCTTCTGGACTCCTGGGCACCAAGCATATGTATGGTGCATAAACAAACACAAAGACAGAACACTTGTGCATATGGAATAATAATAAAACAAAACAGAAAAACTAACCATCACAGGTCTTTACAGCCCACTGAGTCACTTTTAAATGGTCCTGCCCTTTACCCCTCTGACTTTTTAGTGTGTATATGTGTGTGTGTGCATGTGTGTGTGTGTGCGCGCGCGCATGTATGTGTGTGTGCTTTGGCACACATTAGATATCAGAGAACAATTTTTGGGAGTCAGTTCCCTCTTTCCCACTAGGATGTGGATCCCAGGAATTGAACTCAAGTCGTCAAGCTTGGCACCAGAGGTCTTGACCTGCTGAGCCATCTCACTAGCCTGTATTTATATCTTTTATATCTCTCAAGAGAGACAGAGCTCATGGTGTAATGGTTTAAAAAGCAGCTTCTCAGATGAGCATGGTGGCACACAGCTGCATCTCAAACCCCTCCCCCCCATCTGTTGAGGGAAGAGGATCGTGGGTTTAAAGCCAGTTTAGGTTACATAGCAAAGACCCTGCATTAAAACAACAACAGGATCTAGGAGATGGCTCAATTAGTAAAGTATTAGTAACTCAAACTTGAGGCCTAGAGTTCAGATCGTGCAGGAACCAAGTAAAAAGCTAAGTGTGGTGCCGTGACCTCTAATCCTAGCACTGGGAAGGCAAGCAGGCTGATCTCTGGAGTTTCCTGGACCACTGGTCTTACATCATACCCAAGTGCAGACTGTGGCCCTTCGTGGATCAGGAAGGAAAATAAACTAACAGAAAAAGATATTTTTAGAGCACTTAGGAGAATTTGGAATGTATAATAGATGGAATTATAAAATCATTAAGTTTCTTAAGAAAGAGGACATCAGTTGCATTACAAGAGAGAAATATCATTATTCTTAAGACACAAAAGAGAAGATATTTAGAAGCGAAATGCCATTTAATCTCCAACTTATTACACAGGGGAAGTATGTGTGTGTGTATGCACATACAGGAATATGCAGAAAGAGACAGTGAGTGGGTTGGGAGATGGCTGGACAGGTAAAGTACTTGCCATGTGAATTTGAGGAGCAGAGTTCAGGATTCCAAAATGCACATAAAACTCAGGTAGGCGGGATTACAGGCAGTCTCCCTGTAATCCCAAGGCTCACTTTGCAGACAGGAGATCCCTGAAGCAAGCTAGCAAGCCAGACTGGCCAAATTGGTAAACTCTATGTGATGTGGGAGTCCCCTATGTGTGCTGTCATTACCATTAATGAATAAAGAAACTGCCTTGGTCTGTTGACAGATAGGCAGGGAAGACAGAACTGAATGCTGGGAGAAAGAAGGGCAGAGTCAGAAAGATGCCAGAGAGCCTCCAGAAACAGATGCTAGGAATTTTACCCGGTATGCCACTGCCACATGGTGATATGCAGATTAATAGAAATGGGTTAAATTAATATAAGAGTTATCTAATAATAAATTAGAGCTAATGGGCCAAGCAGTGATTTAATTAATACAGTTTCTGTGTGGTTATTTAGAGGCTAAGCTAGCCAGGTGGCCAGGACAAACAAGGGGCCCCTCCTCCTACATTTAAGTCATGGAAAAAGACCCTGCCTTGATACATAAGGTAGAGAGTAATTCAGGAAGACCCCAAGGTCAACTGATAGTCTGTACATGTATGTACATGCACACAAACTCTCGTCGGTGTTCCTCTGTACACAGATCTACACACATCTGTACATCTTCCCCCCAAAGAGAAGGAGGGGGCCGACACACAGGGAGGTGCCTAGACACACTCACAGGGCCACACGCTCTACAGGACAGATGAGCTCCTCAAACTCTTTGAAGAATGTAGAGATTTCAAAAGAGTCAACACCATGAAAAATTAATGAGCAAAGTAAATAAAAAAAAGACTGAGGATACATCACAGCCAAGTGCAGAGTGTGGCTGTTAATGGATCCCGGATCAGGGGGGAAGGTAAAAGTGACAGAAAGAAAAAGACATTTTCAGGGCACCAGGACTGTATAATAGATGAAATTTTGAAACTGTTAGGTTTTAAGAGCAGGGCATAGTGATATTCTGCAAGAGATGTGTTGATCTTGGGAAATGTAAGAAACTGTATTTAGGTTGAAATACTACACTGGCTGTAATTACCCAGGTGACTGGGGAGAAAGGTGTGCTGGTCTGGGTACAGGTGTATGCATACATGTCTACCTACATTTATAATGTGGTGTCACATGAACTGGTTAGGCTATGTGGCGTCATGTGCCCGTCTTTTAACTTTTATCTGAGACAGATTTTCCAAGAAAAAAAAAGATTTTCAAAACAATTCCTGCAAAGATTATATTTTAGAGAAGTAGAATGCCCATTGTTGGACAAAAACCTTCAAAAATCAGATAATAAAGTATAGAGACTGACAGATAATAAAGTATAGGGCTGGAGGTGGGTATGCTTTGTCTAGGGGGTCAGTGCAGGTCTGTGTGAGAAAATGGCACTTGGCTAAAGTTCTGAAGGACAAGAAATAAGCAGTTCTGGGAGACATGGCACAGAAGCACAGATCCAGTAAAGGTCTGGGGTGGAAATTATGTTGGTAGTTTAAGAAACTGGAAGCAAGCCTGAGGGTGCGGCTTAGCAGCAGATTACCTGCCTAGAATCCCCCAGTGAGGGGCTGGGCTGTGGCTCAGTGATAGAGCACCTGCCTAGAATCCCCCAGTGAGGGGCTGGGGTGTGGCTC
>JABTXL010001783.1:3214059-3275043 GCA_025134845.1 Neodon shergylaensis | reverse complement strand
CTAGAATCCCCCAGTGAGGGGCTGGGGTGTGGCTCAGTGGTAGAGCCTTTGCCCTGATTCTCCCAGTGAGGAGCTGAGGACAGGACTCAGTTGCAGACTTTTTCTAGAATCTTAACAGTAAGGGCTGGGTGTGTGTGTGACTGATGGGATGATTGCCAAGAATCCCCCAATGAGTGTGACCTATGGTCCCAGATTGCACACAAAATGAGAAAGTGAGCTAAATACCAGCATCCATCTGTCTGCTTCCTGGCAATGGATACAATGTGACTAGCCACCTAAGTCTCCTGCTGCCCTGCCTCCCCCACCATGACAGACTGCATTCTTGAACTGTGAGCCCCAGTAAACATTTCTTCCCTTAAGTCATTTTGTCAGGTATCTTATCACAGCTATGGGAAAATTAATGGGCATATCAAAATTCCTGTTACATATTAAATATTTTATTGAGTGCCTATTGGTTTTGCTTTTTTTGGTGTCAAGGTAACCCACTCTAAAAACGCTTTACCAGAATCTTGCAATGCTTCTCTCTGAATTCATCCACTGCTTGAGTCCTCAATCATAAATCCATGCAGCAAATATTTATTGATCATCTGTTACATAACCAGTTTTATATGAAAGCTTGAGAAAACACACACATGAGACACACTTTCTGCTTCTGGTATAAGAATGAAAAAAAATAACAGAGTAGAACAAAATCAAATAGACACGGGCCTCACTCTAGATGAGTGATCTACCACTGAACCAGGGAGATGAATTGGTCATGAGTTCTGGTTCCCAGCATCTCTATAAAAGAAGGACACGGTGGTGGTGGTGGTGATGGTGGTGGTGATGGTGGTGGTGGTGGTGGTGGGGTATGTGTGTGTGTGTGTGTGTGTGTGTGTGTGTGTGTGTGCGTGTGCGTGTGTATCCCCAGGCTAGAGGGGTAGGTGCATACAGGTCAATCACTGTAGCTTGTTGACTAGTTCATCTGGCCAAATTGATGATATCTGGGTTTATCAAGAGACCCAATCTTGAGAACCTATATTCAATTCCCAGGACCCACATGGCAATCCACAACTGTCTGTAACTTCAGTTCCGGGGGCTCCAGCACCCTCATGCAGACACACGTGCAAGCAGGACATCAATGCACATGAAGTAAAAATAAATAAATCATTAATAAAAGAGATCCAATCTTTAAAAAAAAATAAGCTGAAAAGTAATTGAGGAAGACACCCAATGTTGACATTTGACCCCTACATGGATAGGTGCATACATGTGCATGCACACTGACATATACATATGTATACACATGCATGATATATATACATATATACACACACACACACACACACATATATATATAATGTCACACAGAGGGACAAGCGAGAGACTCTGAAAGACACATGAAGATAATATTAATATTCAGTAAGTAGTCAGAATGGCATTTCAAGTCTTTGGATATTGCCAAGATAAATATATTATAGAAAGATGAGAGAGTTAAATAGAAAGAAAGAAGCCATAGGAAGAAATTGTGAGATCGCATTTCTCTTCTTTGAGGTTGCCAGAAACCTTTCTAAGTATAAAAGCAGGGGAGAAAATCACACAAATATCAATATTTCTAATCTCACTCTTTTCAAATATGTCCACACAAAGAAAATCACTATCAACAATACTGACAAAAGTCTTCTTGGACACTTTGGTGCTGGGCACAGATGAAGGATGCGCTCTGAAGAGATTCAGCAATGACGGATGAAATATAAATAGGAAACCAGGAGGAGGATGGAGGTCCTCGTACTAGATGAACATCTTCAGGGACTGGGGTGGGGGACAGAGTTAGCAAGTAACAGAGAAAGACTGTTTTTGTTTATTTCTGTTTCTGTGATGAACACCGACAAGAGGCAACTTGGGAGAGGAAAGGGCTTATTGAGCTTATGTTTCCAGTCACAATCCATCACTGGGGGAAGTCAGGATAGCAGTAAGCTGAAGCCAGGTGTCCTTGCTACCATACATATTATTACCTCCAACTGAAGAATTCACTTCACAGTCAAATCAGCAGGAACCACGAAGGACGCTGCTTGCTGGCTTGCTCACAGGCTCATGCTTAGTCAGCCCTTCTTACATAATCCAGGACCGTCTGCTTAGGGAGTGGTGCTTCCCACAGTGGGTCTGGGCCACCCAGACGTTCCAACAGGCCCATCTGATCTAAGCAATTCCTCGGTTAAGGTTCTCCTCTCAGATGACTCCAGGCTGTGTCATTGACAGCTAAAGCAACTAGGACAAAGGTGGAGAGTGACCGAGCAGGACACTGAATGAACTCTGAATCCATGCATCCACCCACCCATCCACCCATGAGTGCATACTTCACACACACACACACACACACACACACACACACACACACACATACAGTGATGGTTTAAATGAGAACGGCTCATATATTTGTATGCCTGGTCCCCAGTTGGTGAACTGTTTGGAAAGATGAAGGGTATATGTCCTCCGAGGAGGTGTGTTCCTGGGAATGGGCTTAGAGATTCAAATGCCCATGCCAGGCCTAGTGTCTGTCTCTGTGTCTGAAGCTTGCAGATCAAGATGTACAACTCTCAGCTACTGCTCCTGCATCATGTGTGCTGCCTTGTTCCCCGCCATGATGCTGTAAGCCAGCCCCAGTTAAATGCTTTATAAGAATTGTGTTGGTTATAGTGTCTGATCACAGTAATAGGACACTGACTAAGACACACACACACACACACACACAAAACAAAACAAAACAAAACAAAAAACCAAAACCAAAACAAACAAACAAAAAACCAGGGACCCTTGGCCCAAAATCAGGCTGGAGTAAGATAAAGGTCTGCCAGGTTTGGGGATGTAGCTGACCAGACGTCACTAGGGCTATCTTCTCTGTTGGCTTGCATCCAGATCCACAATAATAAATCATCTAGGCATCTCATCACCGTGGAGGGTGGGGAATGACGCAGGAAGCAACAGCTTCCCTTAAGACTTGTTTTTCCATTCACGCCACCCCTCTGCCCACCACCCCTCATTCCTGACTAGGGAGCAGCCGTCGTTCATTCTCCAGACAGAAGATGACAAAGAAGCGTTTGGTTTAAGATGAATTCTGGGCCCCCAGAAGTGTGTGGGCTGCGATGTAATTATTCTACAGGGAGAGTGCGCGTGTTCCAGCAAATTACACCCTTCAGTCCCCTCGTTAAGCTGTGCCGGAACAACAGCCCGCTGACTCATGCGGATGATGCTGTGAGAGGCTTTACCTGTGACTTTTTTTTTCCCAAGCAGCAGGTGGCAAGTGGCAGAGCAAGGGGCAGTCTGGTGGACTCTCTTCCCTCACAGACACCAGGAAAGAACAAAAGCTGGGCTGGGCGATAGCTGAGTCAGTGAACTACCCACCTTGTAGCATAAGGGCCTCGGTGCAATTTGCAGAAGTCATGTGGGGAAAAAAAAAGCTAGATGTGGTATGTGCTTGCAGTACCAGCACTGCAAGGATGGAGACAGGAGGATCCCTGGAGCTCACCGGCCAGATCTCCCCTCCCCAAGTCCTGGTGAGAGACCCTGTCTCAAAAGAAGTAGACAACTCCTGAGGAAAGACAGGGTTGACCTCTAACCTCAACATGCTACTGTATGCACATGCTCATGCACACATGTGCATTTTCACATACATGAACAAGCACACATACATCACATACCCACAAGCGCATACATACAAACATGCGGACTGAAGACATCGCTCATCAATTAAGAGAACTTGCTGCTACAGCAGAGGACCCAAGTTCTGTTCCCAGCATCCATATCTGGTGGGTCAAAACTAAATATAACTCCAGCTCCAGGCGACCCAATGCCCTCTTCTGGGTCAAACAGGTACCCACATTCACATGTGCATACCCTCCCCCTCCACCCACATACACACAGTTAAAAATAAGAGCCGAGACTTGAATGCATTGGCACAGTAGACCACTTCCTAAATATAATTCCAATAGCACAAACACTGAGAGCAACAATTAATAAATGGGACCTCCTGAAACTGAGAAGCCTCTGTAAAGCAAAGGACACGGTCAACAAAACAAAACGGTAGCCTACAGAATGAAAAAAAAATCTTCATCAACCCTATATCAGACAGAGGGCTGATCTCTAAAATATTCAAAGAACTCAAGAAATTGGTCATCAAAAGAACAAATAATCCAATAAAAAATGGGGTACAGACCTAAACAGAGAACTTTCAAAAGACAAATCTCAAAGAACTGAAAGACACTTAAGGAAATGTTCAACATTCTTAGCCGTCAGAGAAATACAAATCAAACTCTGAGATTCCATCTCTCACCTGTCAGAATGGCCAAAATCAAAAACACTGATGACACTTTATGCTGGAGAGGATGTGTGGCAAAGGGAACACTACTGCGTTGCTGGTGGGACTGCAAGCTGGTACAGCTGCTTTGGAAAACAGTATGGCAATTTCTCAGAAAATTAGAAAATAATCTACCCCAAGACCCAGCAATACCTAAAAGATGTTCAATCATACCATAAGGACATGTTCTCAGCTATGTTCATAGCAGCATTATTTGTAATAACCAGAACCCAGAAACAACCTAGATACCCCTCAATCAAAGAATGGAAAAAGAAAATGCGATACATTTACACAGTGGAGTACTACACAATGGTAAAAATAAAGACATCTTGAAATTTTTAGGCAAATGAATGGATGTAGAAAAATCATATTGAGTGAGGTAACCCAGACCCAGAAAGACAAATATAATATGTATTCACTCATAAGTGGTTTTTAGACACAAAGGAAAGAAAACCAGCCTACAGGCCACAACCCCAGAGAAACTAGACAACAAACAGGACCCTAAAAGAGACATACATGGATCTACATAAGAAGGAAAAAAAGAAAGGATCTCCTGAGTAAATTGGGAGTGTGGGGGTCATGGGAGAGGGTAGAAGGAGAGAGGAAGGAAGGAAAGAGAGTGGATAAAATGTATAGCTCAATAAAAGCAATAAAAAATAAGAGCTGGAGAAATGTCTAACCAGTTAAGAGGCCTTTCTGCTCTTGCCGAAGACCCAAACTGTTTTCTTAGCACTCACATTAACCCCAAATACCTGAAAGTCCCTCTCCAGGGAAATCCATCACCCTCTTGGGTGCTTTGTGGGCACTGCACTCATGTGCACACACACAATTTAAAATTAATCATTTTTCCTTTTTTATGAAATAAAATTTTTAATGCAATACATTTTTAATCATGTTTCCCCTCCACCAACTCCTCCCAAAGTCTCCCCCAAATCCTCCCCACCCAACTTTGCATTCTTTCTCTTTAAAACAAACACCCCAAAACAAAATAAAACAAGAAACACACACTCACACAAACATAAAAAGGAAAATCAAAATAAAGAAGTAAAAACCATTAAGACAGGATCTCGGCGCTAGGAGAGCCAGCGAGGGGTGAGTTGCTGATCCCGTGGCTTCAGCCCGGGACTGGGAACTCGGAAGTTCCTCAACCCCCTATCCTTCCTGGGCTCTCTGCAGGGCCTCTACTCCCTGCATACTGCCTCTTTCTTCCTATCCCACCCAGCTTGCATCCAGAACCCTCCCTTCTTCGGCCCCTCTGCCCTCTGTGAACACACAACATCTCCCAGCTGAGCCTGTCTGGGCGCTGAGACCAAAACCTCAGGGCACCCAGGTGGGCGGGAGTTCCTTTGTTTCAATAGCCTGCCTGCACCAAAGAAGGTAGGCGCTCTGTTTTCGAGCTACCCAACCAGCACGGAGACCTGATCTCAGCGACAGGACAGCCAACACTGGGCACGGAGACCTGATCTTGGCGCCAGGAGAGCCAGCATTAGGGAGAGCCATCATTGGGCACGGAGATCTGATCTCGGCACCAGGAGAGCTATCACTGGGGAGAGCCATCACTGGGAAGATACATCAGTAGGCAAGAAGACCTGATCCTGTAAAAGAAGATCCATAGGGGAGCATTCGGAGGAAGAGATGGGCAGGCGCCAATACAAGAATTCATCCAACAATCTGAAAAGCAACATGAATCCACCATAAACCAGCGACCTCACAACAGGAGGACATGAACATCTTAACCAAGAAGAAGTAGAAAAAATCGACTTTATGAAAGTGATTGACGCCCTTAAACAGCATGTAAAGAACACCATTATAGAAATGGATGAGAAATATAACAGAAAGTTTGAAGAATTGAATAAATCAGTGAATGACACCCTAGAAAACCAAGGAAAAACAATCAAACAGATAATGGAAACAGTTCAAGACTTGAAAACTGAATTGGAGGCAAAGAAGAAAACACAAACAGAGGTTCGGCTGGGCATGGAAAATTTAAGTAAACAAACAGAGACTACAGAAACAAGCATAACCAACAGAATACAAGAGATAGAAGAAAGAATCTCAGATTCTGAAGATACCATAGAGAAAATAAACACACTGATCAAAGAAAACAGCAAGTCCAACAAACTTTCATCACAAAACATTCAGGAAATCTGGGACACAATAAAAAGACCAAACCTAAGAATAATAGGTGTAGAAGAAGGGGAAGAAGTGCAGCTCAACGGTCCAGAAAATATATTTAATAAAATTATAGAAGAAAACTTTCCCAACCTAAAGAAAGATATACCTATGAAGGTTCAAGAAGCATACAGAACACCAAATAGGCTGGATCAAAAAAAATCCCCTCGCCATATAATAATCAAAACACTAAGCATACAGAATAAAGAAAGAATATTAAGAGCTGCAAAGGAAAAAGGCCAAGTTACTTATAAAGGTAAACCTATCAGACTTACACCTGACTTCTCTATGGAAACCATGAAAGCCAGAAGGTCCTGGATAGATGTATTGCAGAAACTAAGAAATTACGGATGCAAGCCCAGACTACTATACCCAGCCAAGCTTTCGTTCACTATAAATGGAGAAAATAAAACTTTCCAGGATAAAAACAAATTTAAACAATACGTAGCCACAAATCCAGCCTTACAGAAAGTAATAGAAGGAAAAGCACTAACCAAGGAGTCCAGCAATGACCACAATAACTCAGACATCTAGAGACCTTTCACCAACACAACTCAAGGTAGGGAAACACACAAACTCTACGACTGAAAAAATGACTGGAGTTAACAACCACTGGTCATTAATATCACTTAATATCAATGGACTCAACTCACCTATAAAAAGGCACAGGCTAAAAGATTGGATAAGAAAACAGGATCCAACATTCTGCTGTTTACAAGAAACACACCTCAACCACAAAGACAGGCACCTACTCAGAGTAAAGGGCTGGGAAAAGGCTTATCAAGCAAATGGACCTAAGAAACAAGCAGGTGTGGCCATACTAATCTCTAACAAAGTGGACTTCAAACTTAAATCAATCAAAAGAGATGGAGAGGGGCATTTTATACTCATAACAGGGACAGTTCATCAGGATGAAGTCTCAATTCTGAATATCTATGCCCCTAATATAAAAGCACCCACATACATAAAAGAGACATTGCTAAAACTCAAGGCAGCCATCAAACCACACACACTAATAGTAGGAGACTTCAACACTCCTCTCTCATCAATGGACAGGTCAATCAGACAGAAACCTAACAGAGAAACAAGAGAATTAATGGAGGTAATGAAGCAAATGGACTTAACAGACATCTATAGAACATTCCATCCAAATAGGAAAGAATATACCTTCTTCTCTGCAGCTCATGGAACCTTCTCGAAAATTGACCACATAGTCGGTAACAAAGCAAACATCCACAATTACAAAAAAATATTAGTGTCTTATCAGATCACCATGGACTAAAGTTAGAATTCAACAACAAGGCTACTTCCAGAAAGCCTACAAATGCATGGAAACTGAACAGTCAACTACTGAACCACACCTGGATTAAGGAAGAAATAAAGAAAGAAATTAAAGTCTTCCTGGAATTCAATGAAAATAAAGAAACAACATATTCAAACTTATGGGACACAATGAAAGCAGTCCTAAGAGGAAAGTTCATAGCACTAAGTGCCCACTTAAAGAAAACAGAGAAAGCACACATTGGAGACTTAACAGCCCACCTGAAAGCTCTAGAAAAAAAAGAAGCAGACTCACCTAGGAGGAGTAGAAGACTGGAAATAATCAAACTGAGGGCTGAAATCAACAAAATAGAAACGCAGAAAACAATCCAAAGAATCAATGAAACAAAAAGCTGGTTCCTGGAGAAAATCAACAAGATTGATAAACCTCTATCCAAACTAATTAAACGGCAGAGAGAGAATATGCAAATTAATAAGATCAGAAATGAAAAGGGGGACATAACCACAGACACAGAGGAAATTCAGAGAATCATTAGATCTTACTACAAAAGCCTGTATGCCACAAAACTGGAAAATGTAAAAGAAATGGACACTTTTTTAGATAAATACCATTTACCAAAGTTAAACCAGGACCAGCTGAACAATCTAAATAGACCTGTTAGTCGTGAAGAATTAGAATTTGTTATCAAAAAACCTCCCTACCAAAAAGAGCCCAGGTCCAGATGGCTTCAATGCGGAATTCTACCAGAACTTCCAAGAAGACCTAATACCTATACTCCTTAATGTATTTCACAATATAGAAACAGAAGAGTCATTACCAAATTCCTTTTATGAAGCTACAGTTACTCTGATACCAAAACCACACAAAGACTCTACCAGGAAAGAGAATTACAGGCCAATCTCACTCATGAACATTGACGCAAAAATCCTCAACAAAATACTGGCAAACCGAATCCAAGAACACATTAGAAAAATTATCCATTATGATCAAGTAGGCTTTATCCCAGAGATGCAGGGCTGGTTCAACATACGAAAATCTATCAATGTAATTCATCATATAAATAAACTGAAAGAAAAAAACCATATGATCATTTCATTAGATGCTGAAAAAGCATTTGACAAAATTCAACATCCCTTTATGATAAAAGTCTTGGAGAGATTAGGGATACAAGGGTCATACCTAAATATAATAAAAGCTATATACAGCAAGCCGACAGCTAACATCAAATTAAACGGAGAGAAACTCAAAGCCATCCCACTAAACTCAGGAACACGACAAGGCTGTCCACTCTCGCCATATCTCTTCAATATAGTGCTTGAAGTTCTAGCAATAGCAATAAGACAACATAAGGGGATCAAGGGGATTCGAATTGGAAAAGAAGAAGTTAAACTTTCGTTATTTGCAGATGATATGATAGTGTACATAAGCGACCCCCAAAACTCCACCAAAGAACTCCTACAGCTGATAAACACCTTTAGTAATGTGGCTGGATACAAGATCAACTCCAAAAAATCAGTTGCCCTCTTATACACAAAGGATATGGAAGCAGAGAGGGAAATCAGAGAAACTTCACCTTTCACGATAGCCACAAACAGCATAAAATATCTTGGGGTAACTCTAACCAAGGAAGTGAAAGACCTATTTGACAAGAACTTTAAGGCATTGAAGAAAGAAATTGAAGAGAATACCAGAAAATGGAAGGACGTCCCTTGCTCTTGGATTGGGAGGATCAACATAGTAAAAATGGCAATTCTACCAAAGGCAATTTATAGATTCAATGCAATCCCCATCAAGATCCCAGCAAAATTCTTCACAGATCTTGAAAGGACAATAATCAACTTTATATGGAAAAACAAAAAACCCAGGATAGCCAAAACAATCCTATACAATAAAGGATCTTCTGGTGGCATTACCATCCCCGACTTCAAACTTTATTACAGAGCTACAGTAATGAAAACAGTGTGGTACTGGCATAAAAACAGAGAAGTCGATCAATGGAATCGAATAGAAGACCCAAATTTTAACCCACAAACCTATGATCACCTCATTTTCGATAAAGGAGCTAAAAGTATACAATGGAGGAAAGAAAGCATCTTCAACAAATGGTGCTGGCACAACTGGATATCAACCTGTAGAAGAATGAAAATAGACCCATATCTATCACCTTGCACAAAACTCAAGTCCAAATGGATCAAGGACCTCAATATTAGTCCGAGCACACTGAACCTGATAGAAGAGAAAGTGGGAAGCACCCTACAACAAATAGGCACAGGAGATCGCTTTCTAAGCATAACCCCAGCAGCATAGACATTAAGGGCAACATTGAATAAATGGGACCTACTAAAACTGAGAAGCTTCTGTAAAGCAAAGGACACTGTCACTAAGACAAAAAGGCAACCCACTGACTGGGAGAAGATCTTCACCAACCCCGCAACAGACAAAGGTCTGATCTCCAAAATTTATAGAGAACTCAAGAAACTAGACTTCAAAATGCTAATTAACTCAATTAAAAAATGGGGCACTGAACTGAACAGAGAATTCTCAACAGAAGAAGTTCAAATGGCCAAAAGACACTTAAGGTCATGCTCAACCTCCTTAGCGATTAGGGAGATGCAAATCAAATCAACTTTGAGATATCATCTTACACCTGTCAGAATGGCTAAAATCAAAAACACCAATGATAGCCTTTGCTGGAGAGGCTGTGGTGGAAGGGGTACCCTCATCCATTGCTGGTGGGAATGCAATCTCGTGCAACCACTTTGGAAATCAGTGTTTCGGTTTCTCAGGAAATTCGGGATCAACCTACCCCTGGACCCAGCAATACCACTATTGGGAATATACCCAAGAGATGCCCTATCACATGACAAAAGCATTTGTTCAACTATGTTCATAGCAGTATTATTTGTAATAGCCAGAACCTGGAAACAACCTAGATGCCCTTCAATGGAAGAGTGGATGAAGAAAGTGTGGAATATATACACATTAGAGTACTCCGCTGCGGTAAAAAACAATGACTTCTCGAATTTTGCATGCAAATGGATGGAAATAGAAAACACTATCCTGAGTGAGGTATCCCAGACCCAAAGAGAGGAACATGGGATGTACTCACTCATAATTGGTTTCTAGCCATAAATAACGGTCACGGAGTATATAGTGGTGAACCTAAAGAAGCTAAATAAGAAGGTGAACCCAAAGAAAAACATATAATTATCCTCTTGGATACGGGAAGTAGACAAAATTGAGGGGAGAAAATTTGGGACCTTGGGGGTGGGGTGGGATGGGAGTATCGGGGGATGGGGAGAGAAAAGTGAGAAGGGGAGGATGAGGGAAATTTGGGGAAACAGGATGATTGGGATAAAGGAAGGTTGGATAGGGGAGCACGGAAGCTAAATTCTTAGTTAAGGGAGCCACCTTAGGGTTGGCAAGAGACTTGAACCTAGAGTGGCTCCCAGGAGCCCAAGGCGAGGTCCCCAGTTAGTTCCTTGGGCAGCTGAGGATAGGGAACCTGAAATGACCCTATCCTATAGCAATGCTGACGAATATCTTGCATATCACCATAGAACCTTCAGCTGGTGATGGATGGAGATAGTCACAGAGACCCACACTGGAGCACCGGACTGAGCTCCCAAGTTCCCAATGAGGAGCGGAAGGAGGGAGAACATGAGCAAGGAAGTCACGACCACGAGGGGTGCACCCAACCACTGAGACAGTGTGACTGATCTATTGGGAGCTCACCAAGGCCAGCTGGACTGTGACGGAAGAAGCATGGGATAAAACCAGACTCTGAACATGGCCAACAATGGGGGCTGATGAGAAGCCAAGGACAATGGCCCAGGGTTTTGATCCTACTTCAAGTTCGGGCTTTGTGGGAGCCTAGCCACCTTGGATGTTCACCTTCCTAGACATGGACAGAGGGGGGAGGGCCTTGGACTTTCCACAGGACAGGGAACCCTGACTGCTCTTTGGACTGGAGAGGGAGGGGGAGAGGAGCGGGGGGGGGGGGGGGAAGGGGGGGACGAGGGGGAGGGAAATGCGAGGCCGGGAGGAGGCAGAAACTTTTTTTCTTTTCTTTTTCTCAATAAAAATAAAATAAAATAAAATAAACCTAAAAAAAACCATTAAGACAAAAAAAGCCCAAATAAAGCAAAGTAAGACAAAAATATTATCAAGTTCATTTTGTGTTGGCCAAATACTCCTGGGCGTGGGGCCTGCCCTAAAATGTAGTTGATGCACCCAGTGAGATGCCCTTGGAGAAAACTGACTTCTTTTCTTCTGGCAGTAGGTATCAGTTGCAGAGCCTCTTGGTTAGGGGTGGGAGACCATGTCCACCCCACACACATCAATGCTGAGACCCCATCTTGCTTGACCTTATGCAGGTCTGTACGGGCAGCCACAGTCTTTGTGAGCTCATATGTTTTTTAGTTCTGTGTTGTAGAATATTAGTTAAAGATGTGTTGTCTTTCTTTATGCTGTGGAATATTTGTTTAACAATGCAAAAATGGGTTGTGTTCTTTTATGTTACATTTGATTAACTCTGTGAAACTGTGTTACTTTGCCTGTCTGAACCACCTGATTGGTCTAATAAAGAGCTGAGTGGCCAATAGCTAGGCAGGAGAAAGGATAGGCAGGGCTGGCAGGCAGAGAGAATAAATAGGAGGAGAAATCTAAGAAGACATAGATCCATAGATCTAAGAGCAAGAGAAGGAGGAAGACTCCAGGGGCCAGTAGCCCAGCTATACAGCAAGCCATGGGGTAAGAAGTAAAGAAAGGAATATAGTAAGGTAAAAGCCCATAGGCAAAAGGTAGAGGAATAATTTGACTTAAGAAACACTTGCTAGAAATAAGCCAAGCTGAGGAATAAGACTCCATGTATTTATTTGGGAGTTGGGTGGCAACCCCCAACCCTAAACAGTAAAGAATAAAAGAAACAAACAACAGTCCTGGAAGACACTGTTTCCTTGGAGCCAAAATACTCTTAATGACATATTTTTTTAAAAAGAAAAGACATGTTAGTCAAACTAACACACATTTTGGTCTTTGTTTCTAGAAAAGATCTCGTGCTAAGCCTAAGTCAGTTTGGATTTCTGCAGCCCAGGTTGGTCTCCAACTTTGGCAGTCCTCATGCCTCACACACCACCATATGGCTGACTTCTGACACACCTTCACTGGGTAGACTCAGTGAAATAATTGAACCAGGCACCCTGGAAAGAAGAATCCACAGTGAGGAGTGAGAACACCTCCAGTTGAGAGCCTATTATGGCATTTCACCTAACCAAAGAGAAAGTGTTTACATCTTCCGAAACACAATTACCTTCCTGGTGTTTAAAATCTACTGCATAATGGAAAACTGCTCACCCCTTCTTGCTCTTGCTCATCTGCAAACAAGTATTTTGTTTACTCAGCAGCGAGGGGTGTGGTGGGGTCTTCCCATGACTCATCAGTGTATCTCAACATGATAAACACATTGTGTGTGTATGGCATATGTTTGCGTACATGTGATAACAGAGAGTTCAAGAGGACCTTGGGTGTCTTTCTCTGACATACTCCACCTTATTCCCTTGGAGACATGGTCTCTCCGTGGCCCTGAAACTAGGCTAGTGGCCAGTGAGTCCCAGTGATCCTCTTATCTCCACCTGCCACCCTGCTGTCCCCAACACTGCAGAGGTTAAAATTGGGAGTGGGGGTGGGGTCAGGTGAACAATATACCTGACTTTTTATATGGACACCAGGATTTGAACTCAGATCCCCATGCTTATACAACAAGTGCTCTTGTCCACTGTGATGGTGGTGGTTTGGATGAAAATGGCCCCCATAGACCCATAGGGAGTGGTACTATTAGAAGGCGTGCCCTTGTTGGAGTAGGTGTGGTCTTGTTGAAGGAAGTGTGTCACTAGGGGTGGGCTTTGAGGTTTCAGATGCTCAAACCCGGCCCGGTGTCACTCTCTCTTCCTGCAGAATCAGATGTAGAACTCTCAGCTACCTCCTCAGCACCATGTCTGCTTGCATGAAACCATGCTTCCTGTCATGATGATAACAGACTAAACCTCTGAACCGTAAGCCAGTCCCAATTAAATGTTTTCCTTTCTAAGAGTTGCCATGATCATGGTGTCTCTTCGCAGCACTAGAGATCCTATCAAAGACACCCATTGACTGGCCTCCCCAGTCTCTTGTTAGGAAAATCTTAAAAGAGTAAGAAAGCCCTGACCAGTGGGCACAGAAGCAATGCAAAGTTCATGGGATTCTGGGTCCTAGAAACAGCACTATTTTCGGTCTTTGGCAGGTTCAAGGGTCATCCCAGGGGACCATTAAAAGCACAGTGCCCACACCAACATGCTGACTCTGAACCTGTGGCAAGGGACCTAGGTGTCTCTATTTTTAACAAGTTCCCTAGATAGTTCTGAGTCACACCAAAGCGTGAAGATCACTTGGCACAACTGTTGAAGAATTCTATCATGTTTAGCACTCAGGGCAAAGGTGACTTCTTATATGTCACTGAAGAAAGCTGTTTTAAAAAAAAATTGGCCGTGCAAACCAACTCCTACAGTACCAAAGACCCGGCATTGAAGCTGTTCCTTTGTCCCTTTCTATGATGCACAATGGAAAAGAAAAAAGAGACATCTGCCCAGAAAATTCTGGTTTGGTTGAAAACTTAACATCATTTGAGGAACAGGAAACAAGAATGAGTATTCATAATAAATTCTATTTCTTTTTTTTAATTAATATGTATGTGTATGCTTGTGTATGTCTGTATTCATGAGCATGTAGGGGCCCACAGAGGTCTGAAGAGGGCGTCTGACTTCCCTGGAGCTGGTGTTACAGGCAGCTGAGAGAGTCCCGAAGAGGATTCTGGGAACCAAACTCCTAATCTCTCCAGCTCTATACTTCTGATTTTATTTAGGTAGCCGGGCTCTCTGCTTCTTTCAATTTTACTTAGCTATTTATTTATTCGCTTTGGGGTTGTATTTTTTTTGTTTTACTATTTATTCTTTTTTTCCCATTTTTGAGTCGTTATTATGGATATCAAAGTATAGAATGGAGTGAAAAATAAAGACTTTCCTTAATCTAATAAAAGATTTTCTTTATTATTCAGCTCCTTTTTTTATCACCTACAGACTCTTGATAGCCATGATCCAAGGAAATGACACCAAAGTCACTGACTTCTACCATCTAGGATTTGGGGTCCAACGTGATATTCAGTGTGTTCTCTTCATTGTGTTTCTTGTCATCTATGTGACATCCATGGTGGGTAACACTGGGATGATCCTCCTCATCAACACAGACTCCAGACTTCAGACCCCCATGTATTTCTTCTTACAACATCTGGCTTTTGTTGATATCTGCTACACATCTGCCATCACGCCAAAGATGTTACAGAATTTCATAGCAGAAGATAAATCAATAAATCAGAACTTTTGCAATTTTATTTCTGTTGTGTGTGTGTGTATGTGTGCACTCGCGTGCACATGCTCACGTGTGCATAGCATGCTTTCATACACTCTGGAGTCAGTTCTCTTTCTACCATGAGCATCCTAAGAAACACACTCACATTATCAGTTTTGGTGGCAGGCATCCTTACACTTGGAAACATGTCGCCAGCCCATCTTGCTCAGTATCCCAGACTCACTTTGAATTCCTGAGCCTCCTGCCTTTGACCCTCATGTGTTTGCACTGTAGGCCTACATCAAAGTTTCTGGATTGATATTACGATCTTGGTTTGGTTTGGTTGGTTTGACTGGGGCTTGTTTGTGTTTTATTATTGTTGCTGTTGTTTGAAACAGTGTCTCACTATGTTACCCAGGCTAGCCTCAAACTGGAGAGCCTTCTGCCTCTGCTCCCTGAGTGCTGGGGTTATAGAAGTGTAAGGGCACATGGATTTTCTTTTTTATTTTTTTTTATTTATTTTTTTCAAGACAGGGTTTCTCTGTGGTTTTTTGGACCCTGTCTTCGAACTAGCTCTTGTAGACCAGGCTGGTCTCGAACTCCCAGAGATCCGCCTGCCTCTGCCTCCCGAGTGCTGGGATTAAAGGCATGCGCCACCACCGCCCGGCTTTATTTTTATTTTTTATTGAAAAAAAATTTTCCGCCTCCTCCCAGCCTCCCATTTTCTTCCCCCTCCTCCCGCCCCTCTCCCCCTCCCCCCACTCCTCTCCCCCTCCCTCTCCAATCCAAAGAGCAGTCAGGGTTCCCCACCCTGTGGAAAGTCCAAGGTCCTCCCCCCTCCATCCAGGTCTAGGAAGGTGAACATCCAAACTGGCTAGGCTCCCACAAAGCCAGAACATGAAGTAGGATCAAAAACCCCGTGCTATTGTCCTTGGCTTCTCATCAGCCCTCATTGTCCGCCATGTTCAGAGAGTCCGGTTTTATCCCATGCTTTTTCAGTCACAGTCCAGCTGGCCTTGGTGAGCTCCCAATAGATCAGCCCCACTGTCTCAGTGGGTGGGTGCACCCCTCGTGGTCCTGACTTCCTTGCTCATGTTCTCCCTCCTTCTGCTTCTCATTGGGACTTTGGGAGCTCAGTCTGGTGCTCCAGTGTGGGTCTCTGTCTCTATCTCCATCCATCGCCACATGAAGGTTCTATGGTGATATGCAAGATATTCATCAGTATGGCTATAGGATAGGGTCATTTCAGGTTCCCTATCCTCAGCTGCCCAAGGAACTAACTGGGGACATTGCCCTGGGCACCTGGGAACCACTCTAGGTGGCTCCCTTAACTAAGATATATGCTTCCCTGCTCCCCTATCCAACCTTCCTTTATCCCCAATCATCCCGTTTCTCCAAGTTCCCCCTATCCTCCCCTTCTCACTTTTCTCTCCTCATCTCCCCTTACCCCCATCCCACCCCACCCCCAAGATCCCAATTTTTTGCCTGGCAATCTTGTCTACTTTCCATAGCCAGGAGGATAACTATATGTTTTTCTTTAGGTTCACCTTCTTATTTAGCTTCTTTAGGATCACAAATTATAGACTCAGTGACCTTTATATATGGCTAGAAACCAATTATGAGTGAGTACATCCCATGTTCATCTTTTTGGGCCTGGCTTACCTCACTCAGGATAGTGTTTTCTATTTCCATCCATTTGCATGCAAAATTCGAGAACTCATTATTTTTTACCGCAGAGTAGTGCTCTAAAGTGTATATATTCCACACTTTCTTCATCCATTCTTCCATTGAAGGACATCTAGGTTGTTTCCAGGTTCTGGCTATTACAAATAATGCTGCTATGAACATAGTTGAACAAATGCTTTTGTCATGTGATAGGGCATCTCTTGGGTATATTCCCAAGAGTGGTATTGCTGGGTCCAGGAATAGGTTGATCCCGAATTTCCTGAGAAACCGCCACACTGATTTCCAAAGTGGTTGCACAAGTTTGCATTCCCACCAGCAATGGATGAGGGTACCCCTTCCTCCACAACCTCTCCAGCAAAAGGCTATCATTGGTGTTTTTGATTTTAGCCATTCTGACAGGTGTAAGATGATACCTCAAAGTTGTTTTGATTTGCATTTCCCTGATCGCTAAGGAGGTTGAGCATGACCTTAAGTGTCTTTTGGCCGTTTGAACTTCTTCTGTTGAGAATTCTCTGTTCAGTTCAGTGCCCCATTTTTTAATTGGGTTAATTAGCATTTTAAAGTCTAGTTTCTTGAGTTCTTTATATATTTTGGAGATCAGACCTTTGTCTGTTGAGGGGTTGGTGAAGATCTTCTCCCAGTCAGTAGGTTGCTTTTTTGTCTTAGTGACAGTGTCCTTTGCTTTACAGAAGTTCTCAGTTTCAGTAGGTCTCATTTATTCAATGTTGCTCTTAATGTCTGTGCTGCTGGGGTTATACATAGGAAGCGATCTCCTGTGCCCATCTGTTGTAGGGTACTTCCCACTTTCTCTTCTATCAGGTTCAGTGTGTTCAGATTGATATTGAGGTCCTTGATCCATTTGGACTTGAGTTTTGTGCATGGTGATAGATATGGGTCTATTTTCATTCTTCTACAGGTTGACATCCAGTTGACGGCACATGGATTTTCAATGTTAGCTTTAACAACTATCAATTCTCCAAATGAAGCCATACAACAGACTCCTGGGTTTCCATCAGACATATTCTTCTATTATTTCCATATTTTCCCATACCATATCTTAAGTTAGCAGAAAAGTTTATATTCTTGTAGTTCTTTCTTAAAGGATTTTTTTAAATTTATGGGTGTGTGTTTGTGTGACTGTATGGGGTATGTGCATGTATGAGAGATGTCCACAGAGACCAGAAGAGGGTGTCAGATCCCTTGGAGATGAAGTTACAGGCAGTTTTGAGTCTCCTGGAATGGGTGCTGGAAGCCAAACTCAGATGCTGTGCAAGAGCAGCAAGTTCTTCTCCAGCCCCTTGTATCCTCCTCCTCAAAGCTTAAGTTAGAATGGGGAATGCAGCAGGGGCAGGGTAAGGGAGAAGGGATTGTGGGTGTAGGTGTCTGTTTGCTTATCTACTCATTTACTATAGGGGGCCACACGAGCACCACAGTCCATGTGTGAAGGGAAGAGAAGGACCCACAAGAGTCATTTCTCTCCGTGTAGAAGCAAAGGATTGAACTCATGAACTCAGGTCCTCACTCTCGGCAGCAGGCACCATGGAACCATCTTGCTGACCCTTCTACTACCCACTTTTACATCCCAACTTGTGCCATGAACAGCAGCCTTGCGTCTTTCTGCTCTTCGATTCTTTCAGCGTTCTCAATAAGAAGGGGCTGGGAACACTCTTCACGGGATAGCCCTGCTGAGTAAAAGCTCACACTGGACCCGGGGAGATGGCTTGGTGGGGTTAAACATGTGCCTAACAAATGGGAGGACCTAAGTTTTATCCCTAGCGTCCACGTAATGAGCTGGGTGTGGGTGCCCAGGCTCTAGTCCTAGCACTAGAAAGTAGAGAAAACCGGATCCCTGGGGCTCAATGGTTGGCCAGCCTAGCTTACTTCATGAGTTCTAGATCATCGAGAGACCATGTCCCAAAGCCACAGGTGCCAGTGCCTGAGAATATCAGTTAAGGTTCACCTCTGACCTTCACATGTATATAAAGTATGTGAGCACTCACTCACACAGACACACACACACAAATACACACATATCAGAGATAGAAAATGTTTACAGTGTTGTTATGAAAATAAATGGTGTGGATTGGCATAGTGACACACGCCTATTATAGCAGAATTTGGGAGCTTAAGATAGAAAAATCACAAATCTAAGACCTTCCTGTGTTCAGAGTCAATTCTAAGCCATCCTGTCATATACAGTAAGAACTTGTCTCAAAACTAGGGGGTGGGGAGTCAGGAGCATGTCTTAGTACTAGAGTGCTTGCTTTGAATTACCCAGCGAGGAATTGGGGTTGTGTCTCAGTGGTAAAGCCCCTGCCTAGAAACCCCCAGTGAGGGGCTGGGGTGTGGCTCAGTGGTAGAGCCCCTGCCTAGAATCCGCAGTGAGGGGCTCGGGTGTGATTCAGTGGTAGAGCCCCTGCCTAGATTCCCCAGTGAGGGGCTGGGGTGTGGCTCAGTAGTAGAGCACCTGCCTAGAATCCCCAGTGAGGGGCTGGGGTGTGGCTCAGTGGTAGATCCCCTGCCTAGAATCCCCAGTGAGGGGCTGGGGTGTGGCTCAGTGTTAGAGCACCTGCCTAGAATCCCCCAGTGAGGAGCTGGGGTGTGGCTCAGTGGTAGAGCCTCTACCTAGAATCCCCAGTGAGGGGCTGGGGTGTGGCTCAGTGGTAGATCCCCTGCCTAGAATCCCCAGTGAGGGGCTGGGGTGTGGCTCAGTGTTAGAGCACCTGCCTAGAATCCCCAGTGAGGGGCTGGGGTGTGGCTCAGTGGTAGAGCATCGCCTAGCATGCTCAGTGGGCTGGAGTGTAGCTCAAAGGTTGAGTGTTTACTCACCTTTCTCCAGGTTCTGAGTACCACCCATAGCATCATTTGAACGAGTGAATAAATACATCAATAAAATATGATGTGAATGCCTATGAGAGGATCAGCATGAAGGGCATCTAGATGGTGTTTTCTCCAAGTCATTTTTGCCTCCTCCATCTTATCTGCACCCTGGACTGTGATGAATGGCCACTGGTTCAAGGTTTTACAAGTCATTCTCCCAGCTCTGGTCAGGTGCCTACTGAGAGTTGAAGAAACAGTGGGCCAGAGGGCAGAGATAGATCAGGATCCAGCCTTTTCTCCTCCTGGGGCACAGCTAGCAAGCAGTTAGCACGCAGATGGAGTGTGGCTTAGCTATATCACCTTCAAAAGGTGAGGGAGGATAGGGGCCGTGGATGGAGCTCAGTGGGTCGAGTGCTAACCTAGTGTGCACGAATCTCTGGGTTCCATCCCCAGCACTGCACAAACCAAGCATGGTGGTGCATCCCTGTGATCCCAACAGCAGGGAATTGAAGGCTATAGGATCAGAGTTCAAGGCCATCCTCAACTACAGGGAAGTTTGAAGGTAGCTTGGGTCACACAAGACTCTTGAAACAAATTAAACAATCAAGCAACAAAACAAGTAAACAAAAAATGGCAGCAAAATGGAACAGCTAAGGTACCTTTACTAGAGAAAAAGGAATAATTCAGTCCTACCACAGGCCCCTGTGACAACGAGAGTCATCCCGAGCCTCTCAGCTAAGATGCCGGTTGCAGTGCATACAGCTAATGACCCTTGAACACGGCCACAGGTCACAGGACTCCCACAAAAATCTGCTCTTCAGGGTCCTTGCTCCACTCTCTGAGTCCTAAAACCCACTACAGTCACACAGGGAAACTCACAATCAGCCGGCAGCTGTCTCTGCTCCCCGGCTCGCAACTGAGTTTAGAATTCGGCTGTTGAAGTCCATTCGGAAACAGCTCAGCAATCTTTTCCTGCCTGCCTGCTCCCCAGGGGTGGCTCCTGACCATGGCAACTATTGCGCTCATTTTGATGAGTAATTCTTTTTCATTCCCCTGAAAATAAATAGGGGGTGGGGGTTAAGTGGTCCGCGGTGCCCACCCCAGCAATCTAGAAACAGAGGAACAAGAAGGCCACCCGACAAAGAGAAATGACAAACCCGGGTGAGTCATTTACGGGTTTATGCGGCGTGTGTACATTGATTCAGCTCTGGGAGGGAGAGCCATTTTCCCTATCGGCTGCCGAGCCATGTGGAGCTCAGAGAGTGAGCAGCCAGCATGGAGCTCTGAACTGACAGGTAATCCACAGATCAAGGTCCTGTCTGCATGTGAAGCCTCATCTATCCAGTGTGTTCTTTGACAGACACGGCCTCACTATGTAGCCTTTGACTGGCCTTCAGTTCCTGATCCTTTTCCCTTGGTCATCCCTACCGCTCACCCACCCGCACCAGTGCTGAGATTATAGCATGCACCTTGCATGGTCAGGCCTGGCTTTGGTGCTGCGTGCATTCTTTTGGGGAAAGTGGTGGGATGCTAAAAAGAGAAACTGAGGCTTGGCAATGGTGTGAGTCTGGTAGATGCATCAGGGGACACACTTCCCTACCGTTACTGTTAGCTTTTCTGGGAGTCTATGGATGAGCAAGCATTGAAGGTAGGTGGGGTGTTTCACACTGAAAGCCTGGCATTCTGGAGGCTGAGACAGGAGGACCACCACATATGAAGTTGAGGACAGCTTGGGTTACCTAGCGAGTTTCTGTCTAACTTAGGCTGTGATGTCTCAAAAACAAAAATAGAAGGTCAGCAGTCTAAAGAAATGGCCCAGTATTTAAAAGGGCTTAAAGTTCTTACAGAGGACTTAGTCAGCTTCCCAGCATTCAAGTTGGGCAGGGCACAAGGCCTATAACTCAGCTCTAGGAAATCGGATATTTCTGGCCTCCAAAGAACCTATATATACCTAAAAATACATATAAAAATAAAATGATCTATAAAAAATGGAAAGAAGGGAAGGAGGGAGGGAGGGTCTGGGATTGTTGAGTTCATTGAGCATGCTCAAAGCCCTGGATTTATTCCCCAGCACCACAAAAACAAGATTTGTTAATCGGTTATTCGAATTTGTTTTCTAGTGTGATAAACACTGTGAAAAGCAGCTTACAGTCTGTATCATGAAGGAAGTGAGCACAGACAAGCAGGAATGTAGAGGCAGGAACTGGAGCGGAGAACCACTGGCCTAGGCTTTCCCCCAACAGCCATTAAGCAAATGCTCCACAGACATGCTCAAAGGACAATCTCATGGAAACATTGTCTCATTTGAAGTTCCAGCTTTCCAGATGGCCCCAGCTTGTGTCAAGATAACAAAGAACTAACCAGTACATGCCTGTATTCCCAAACATGGTAGAGGCAGGAAGGTAGAGGCAGGAAGTTAGTTTGAGGGTAGCCTGGGACACATAAGACTTTGTCTTTTTTGTTGTTGTTGCCGTTGTTTGTCTTTCGAGACAGGGTTTCTCTGTAACTTTGGAGCTTGTTCTAGAACTAGCTCTTGAGACCAGGCTGGCCTTGAACTCACAGGGATCCTCCTGCCTCTGCCTCCCGAGTGCCGGGATTAAAAGTGTGTGCCACCTCCGCCCAGCTTGAGACTTTGTCTTAAGGGGAAACAAAGATAATTTTTTTAATAATCCTGGTGGGTTTTCCATTTTATGCTAGGCATCTGTCTTGGTCCCCACCAGCTGTTTGGTCTCTGACTTTAGTCCCTGAAAGATAAGTTCCTAGTCACCTTGACTCAGTGACCACCCCCCCCCACACCCCTCCCAATAATATACAGCTGTGACCTCGTCCTTGTCATGTGACTGACTGCTCTTTGGCAGAGCAGAAAAATTCTTGCTTGCTTATGCAGATAGTCAAGTTCTTCTAGTGGTTTTTGCCTTAAAAACCCTTCCCTCAAGGCCTTCAAGCTGCAGACTCGAACGTGGCTCAGATATTGCTGTCCTGCTAGCAGTACCCATAAAATCTGATTGAGTCTATGGTCTTTTCCCTGGGGTCATGAACTCCATAACCTTGGTGGTGGTGGTTGGTTGGTTGGCTGAGCAAAGGTCCTGGACAGCCCAGACTGACTTTGAACTCGCTGTATAGCCGAGGATGACCTTCAATTTCTGACCCCTCTGCCTCTACCTCCCAAATGCTGAGTTTCTGGTGTGCTGCTGCCAGGCCTGGCTGGGTCTGCTTTTAAAAGCTGCAGTCATGAGTTGGCTTTTGTCTGTAAACGACTCGACTTCAGAGTTTAAAAATAAACGGGAAATCTGAGCATGCTTTCGTGTGAGAAGCTGACTATCTACAAATATCTTTCTCTCTCTCTCTCCCTTTCTCTCCAATTTGGCGAAGAGACAAACGCTAAAGCCCTTTGTCGCCCCTAAGTCAGTCACATGACAACTCTGCACTTCCCATAATTATCCACTCCCTGCAGCAACGAGAGGTCAAGTATTTGTCGCCTCTGTGAATGGCCAGAAAGTCAAGCAGGGCAGCAGAAAAGCAACTTGCCCGGACTAAAAGTGCAACCCCCAACATCCCTCTTTCCTTCCTCCTCTTCTTCTCCTTCCTCCTCTTCCTCCCTTTATTATTATTACTGTCCTCTATTCCTTTTCTTCTCTCTCTCCCCCCCCCGTGTGTGTGTGTGTGTGTGTGTGTATCAGACCATATTAAGTGTCAGGTAATGGTGTATATTCAGTGCCATCAAATATCCTGGCCTCAAACTCATCATCTTCCTGCCTCTACTTTCCAAATGCATGTACCCACACACTTGGTCAAGTCATTGTCTTGAGATGATTCAAGTTAATGCTGAATATTCTATCCCTATGTAGACAGAGAAAAGCCGACAACCAGCTCACCTACACAGATGAACCATTCAATCTCTCAGCATCCCAGGTTAGGGAGATAGCTCCGTGGGCAAAGGCACTTGTTGCCAAGTCTGACAACCAGGATTCGACCCTCAGGATCGACACAGTGAGAGAACTGACGCCTACAGCTTGCCTTCTGACCTCTGTACCCATACAATGGCACATGCATGCACATGTACACATATAATAAATAAATGTAAAAAGGAAATGCTCAGAATCACAATCTCCTTATCTGTAAACTCTCAATATACATGTGTGTATATAGATACATATAGAATATATATATGTCTTATCTATAAATTGTGACCATATATACACAAATATGTGCATATAGGTACACATATTCATAGTTTACAGATATATCCATACACTTATATTTTTCTATGTATATTTTCTACATACATAATTTTGATACATATAACATATATACATATATGTGTGTGTGTACATGTGTGTCAGCCTCCCTCACAGTTAGACATGACTACATGACCTGGTTTACCTGATCATGTGCTCCTGGCTGAACTTTGCAGCAGAAATATGAAAACGCAGGAGTGACATGGTGTCACATTGCCTCTGGCACAGTAGCCGTATTCTCAGTCCTAAACCCTGAGTCATGTTCAGTAAAGAGAGACTGTGATTCTTAGTTTAAAAAATAATGTAATCTCATCAACAAAGATAATGGTAAGTGAATTCAAGTTTGCCTCTGACCACCTACACAAGTATCATGGCATAATATTCCCTGGTAAATAAATGCATTTGAATAAAAATAATGTCAGCACAATCAATATTTGTTTAAGGTCTTTTTCCCTTCCCAGATGTAGAAAACTCCCAGTGACAGTTTTCTAGGAATGTCACCAGAAATCTTATTTACAATAACAGTCATGCCATGGCTGTAATGGTTTAAGTAAAATGCTGCAGGTCCCCAAGTGGTGGCAGTGAGTAGTGGACCATAAGACCACGGCAGGCCATGAATACAGCTGTGTCCCAGGCAGGAAGCCATGTGGCAGGTGAGAAACCGAGATGAATAGGCATGCCATGCAGAGTGAAGTTGGATATTTATTTAGTGGGTTATGGAAGGGAAGGGGAGAGAGGAGGAGAGCAGAGAAAGAGGCGCAGAGAGAGAGAGAGAGAAACAGAAGAGGAAGGGGAGAAGTGGTAAGAAGGAAGAGACAGAAGCTGCCTCTTTGAGAAAAAAAGATAGAAAGGAAGGGACTCAGGCTGGAAGCTGAAGATCAGCTTGCCTTGTCAGATGGAGGAGGGAGTGAGCATGGCTTGTCTCTTAATAAAAAGGCAGGAGGTTAGGCACAACAGGTTAAAGGAATTGGGGCAATGGATTCTCAAGACTGGTTCCTGCTTATTTGTTTGGTGTTTATGGTATGGAAATGTCTGGTGTCTCTTATACCTGTTTGAGGTATTGGCAGAACAGAAGTCAAAGTTAAGTTTAGAAAAAAAAATTAGGACCAGGGAATTGAGATGGGTGTATCTGACCTGCTTAAGGTAAATCCTTGAATTCAGCTCCCTGTACTCACAAGAATTCTTTGAGTTTGTGAAAACAGAAGTTTTAGATAACAGCAGAGTGATTGTGACAGATGTTTTTGCACAATGAAAAGTATTTTAAGACTATGGAAGGCAGTGTGAGAAAGAAATTTCATAGTATGTATTTGTCCTCACACCTTTATAACTTGTAGGTACACACCTTAATAACTTGTATTTGTATTTTGTTGAAATCTGTTTGGTGAGGCTGTCCTTTTAAATGACAAAACCTCTCAGCTTTCAAACTGCATCAGAGAGCTTTGAGAAGGATAACATTTTACTTGACTTGTTGATTAAAAAAATAACAGAGAACTTACTTGGTTGGCACCTAGAGCTATTCCTCAGGATCCTCCATGGTCACTGAAGGTCACATTTGCCTTTTGCTGTTTAGCACAGGGCCTGACAGGCTCCAGAAGGTCCTGTGGGCTAAGAAATCTGTAGGAAGACAAGCCTACCTTGACCTGAGCAGCTAGGCTGTCAATTCCACTGATTCTGTCCACTGTCTGGAGATCTTCAGTTTAGATGAAATTAAGTTTTTCCCAGTGGTCAGTGCTTGGCAGTTGAAGCGAATTGAAGATGGACGTTGTTCTGTGCCCATTTGTCTTCTGTCTTCTTTGGAGGAAGTAGAATGTGGCTGCTAGGAGCTAACCTGTCTCTTTTTGTTATGAAAAGTCTTTTAATAATTAAATATTTAAATGCCATATTCCCCAGATCTCTGAGCAGTTGAAGGATGTTTTATCAGGTATAGCTACTGTTGTTCTTTTCGGAGACTACAGCTCCCAGAATCCTCCTGGATCACGGACAGAAGCGCGCGAATGCGCAAGGACATTCCTCCCAAGAACCCTTACGTTCCCCGTTAAAAGCAAGCCTGCATAATCCCCTCGGCCCTTTTCCCCCCCCCTCTCGTGTGGCACACCCGAACCCACCTGTAGCCCCCCTTCCTATTAAAAGGACCCACGTGGGATCCACGTGTCTGCGTGTTCTTCCACCCCTCTCCCGTGTTCGTCTTGCGTCTCGTGTCTGTCCCTCCACACACACACCCGCGCGTTCTTTTCCTTTTTAAAAGAACAAAATTGGTGCCGTGACTCGGAGTCAAGGGCTCAGGCGATGAGCAGATTCTTAACAGGGTTCCCTGACACAACGGACGGTCACTGACTGCAGCGGTGGCCCCAGGATGTTAAGGAACGTACGGTTAAAAATTTCTGTTAAGACGCTTTTTTTAGGCTCCAGGACGCCAGCCCACCCCTCCTGAGCAGATCAGACACAAGCGGATTGTAAAACGGAATAAGTATCATTTAATTTTTATCACTCCCTACCCTTTAAGACTTCCCCAAATTCCTAGAACCTCCCCCACCCCAAATCTCCCTCAAAATCTTCCAAACTCCCTCTTAATTTCTTTCTCCACTAATGCGACTTTTGCCTTCCAGCATCTCAACGACAGAAAAAGCCAGACATGTGATTTCTTCAATCAGCCATCTCAGAACGCCAGGACAGGACACAGCCAGCAGAACATCGCCAAGATTATCGGACAATCAGCCATCTCAGAATGCCAGCGGACAGAACGTGACCAACGGGATGCCATCAATAATCGGACACTCCTTGGACCCCTCGGCGCCCAAAGCCAGCAGGAAGCAGCCATGAGAGACCGGGCTACGCCCCCATTCCCTACCCTTTAAGACCCACCCCCCAATTTTTTTTAATAAAACCAAAAGGGTGAAATGTTGTTCTTTTCGGAGACTACAGCTCCCAGAATCCTCCTGGATCACGGACAGAAGCGCGCGCATGCGCAAGGACATTCCTCCCAAGAACCCTTACGTTCCCCGTTAAAAGCAAGCCTGCATAATCCCCTCGGCCCTTTTCCCCCCCCCCTCTCGTGTGGCACACCCGAACCCACCTGTAGCCCCCCTTCCTATTAAAAGGACCCACGTGGGATCCACGTGTCTGCGTGTTCTTCCACCCCTCTCCCGTGTTCGTCTTGCGTCTCGTGTCTGTCCCTCCACACACACACCCGCGCGTTCTTTTCCTTTTTAAAAGAACAAAAGCTACAGTATAGATTCTGCCTGGAGAGCTGGATCCAAGCTTGACTGTACTGGCTCTCAACAGGTAAAGCAGAGTTCGATTAAATATAAAGTATTTTTGTAAGAGGCTTAAAAGTACATACCAGTTTAAAACATGAGACTTATGTTTTTATAGTCTGAAATGAGATGTAATAAATAGACAATTACAACATTTAACAGTAAAAAGGTACATTTGAGTTACATGTATGAACACACACACACAGAGTGAACAGGAATTGGGTGAAGTGGATGTTCTTGGTGGACCCTACCAAAGACATGCCACTGTGCAAAACACACATGCAACAAAGTCAGCAAGAGAAATTTAGAGACAAAAACATAAATAAACCAGGACCAGGCAAGGAATACCTCAGTAAGATGGCAGAACTTGGTCACCTGACCTGGCTCTTAGTTAAGATAGCAGTGACGTCACCTGACCTAGGTAAGATGGTCACTTGACCTCAGTCAAAATGGCAGCAGTCACATGTTGTTTGGAAAAGAGACCTAGAGGCATAATCCACCCTGTTGCTGAGCCGCCATGCCACAAGCCGTGGCAGGGAGCAAAAGGCTGGAACTGAAAACAGCTGCCTCATGGAACTGACCAACCTTGTCGACAGCAGTAGCAGTGGCAGGGACGGTCTGATGAAAAGTGGAGCCAGTGGAGCCAGCAGGACACCATTGGAGGGAGGGTTTATACCATAGCTGAAAACATGAAAACCTGCAAAAACGGAGACACCACAAGGATGTCTCCTGTCTGCAGGGGGTGTGAAATGGTGGTGAACACTGCAGGGCTTATAGAATAGCGACCTCTCTCTCTAGGCGGGTGTTAAAGCCTGACTGGCTTCAGTCTGGCTGCTCTGAGTGGTCTCTCACAGTGGAGACCACTGATGAGTGGCCCAAATGAAAAGAAAAAGGAGAAAGAAAAATCTGAGGGACCCTGGGCCCCCAGTCAAATGCACCACACAGCGTGTGCAGTGTCAGTGTGGGAGGACTGACCCCAGGTGGTCTGGTCACATTTTTTTGCTATGAAAAGCCGCAAAGGGCTCAACCATGGCCGTGAAGGCTGTGGTTGGGGGCTGGAAGGGAAAAACTTATCACTGAAGCTGTTGTACATAGAGGTCAATGGTCGGGCAGATGGACTACATGGTTGTTGTGGGAAAAAATACCCAGTTCTGAATCCAGACCCTGGGAGAGGAGCGGGAGGGCCTTCCTAGTCTGACAGCATGGGCCATGATACCATACCGCCCCCTTGAACAACCCTGGGGGCTCCTGGTTTTATCTTACCAGATTGTAATCCCACCAAAGGCACCTCCATGGCTACCTCATAATCTTATCAAAAGAGAGGAGCAAGGCAGCCAGATGCCCAGTAGGTTAATATTCTTGCTGCCAACCCTGAGGCCCTGAGTCCTATCTCCAAGACCAACATGGTGGAACTGACTCCCACAAATTGTCCTCTGATGTTCATACATGTGCCATGTGTGCCCTACCCTGCACTCATAGAGACACACACAAAAGTAAACAAACACACACACATATACACACACATACACACACATGTATATGATGATGGAAAGTTTGGAGCAACCTTTGGGTTGTAACTTGAGAAACCCCAAATGGCACACACTACTGTTAAGACACATGCCCACACCCACCCTGTCAAGCGTGGTTTACTTTCTTCCCAGATGTCTCTCTTTCTCTTAATTCCTATGCTTAAAATCTATGCTAAAAATGCTTCTTCAGAGCAAGGGAGATGGCTCATTGGGTAATAATGCTTGCTGCTCAAGCATGAAGATATGAGTTCAGATCCCCAGCAACATAAAAATCTATGTGTGGCTGCACACAGGCCTATGACCCCAACCCTGTCAGAGGGCAGAGACAGGAGGATCACTGGGCCTTGTTGACTTGCAGCCTAGATTCAGGCTCACAGAAAAGCCCTGTCTCAAGAAATGGTTCAAGAATTCCTTCCCTAGGGAGTCTTAAACAAATGTTGACCCCTCTATGTCTAAAAAGTCCCAATGACAAACCAAAGTGTGATTCCATGGACGTCCACCCTGGAGAATCAATATGATTATTGAGTTTTACTTCTTGAGCATTGGTGAGGGGTCACTGACAGGAACGTGGGTGACCCCAGAGCAGTTGTACTAGAAAGTCTTCAGCCAGCCTGGATTACGGTTTCCTGGTATCTGCAAAGATGCAGGCTCTTCAGCTAACTTCCCAAGCTTATATATATACTCTAGAAACTCCCAGCCCTAGAGACCATGAGTAATTAGTGCCACATTGCATATAAATGGCTGGGAGGAGTGGTTGTAATCTGAGCTGAGGGTCCGGTGATCCTACACACTCACACCTGCTCTATGGAAAAGTCAATGGAGCACAAGTCTATTGGGATGGTGACCTGTGATGAAGTGCAGCTGATCTGGTAAATATGGTATCTGCTTTACTTGGAGGATCTGACCAAGTGCAACAAGGGAGAATGGGGTACCCAACATTCTCCTCTGACTCCCACATGCATGTTCACACACACACACACACACACACACACACACTCATGCACACACAGAAGGTACACATACTCTTAACAAACCCCTACTCGGCTCTACCGACTCATCTTGAATTTCTCTTCTGCAGTGATGTGGAGGATCCCAATTTATCTTAGTCAAGTTCTTTTGAAGATAAAGGGGACTACTCAGGCTGCTGTGGGTGACAGTGTGGAGTTGTGCCTCTCTCCAACTTAAGAGCCCTTCTCCGAGGATAGTCCCTGTCTAAAAACCCAAGATGTCCCTGTGGTTCTTATGTCCCTGCTAGGTAACAACTAGACCCCAGTATCGTGTCTTTAGACTTCAACATTCAGAATGTTTAACCTTCTGGGTTAAAACAGAAAATACTTCCAATGTCAGCCTGGGTTGACAGGAAGAGAAGCAATTGAAATGCCTGCTGCTTCTGCAATGTGTGCGTGTTTATAAAGGACGGCGTCCACAGGGTCCCATCATAAAACAAGACATGAGGACAGAGAGTTGCATTCAATTTGCGGTGCCAAAGCTCCCATTAAGCCAGTGAGGGGATCTCCTTAGGAGTTAATAAGATCATAATAGCTAGGCATCAGTGTTCCTTAATTTCCTTCAGTAGTTGAGGCGTTTGCTCTCTGAGGAAGTCTTACAAAGTCATTTCAATCCATCCTTTCATCCCTATTCCTGGCAGAGTGATAATTGTCATTCTTTTAAACTCCATCCCTTCAGTTCCATTCCTAGCAGAGTGATAATTGTCATTCTCTTTGGCTGCCTAGCATCTGATCCCTCTTAATAATTTTTTTTGAACTACTAGTCAAACAGAAGCTAAAGTGCGAGGTGCTGACTTGTTCAGCCTCCCTTGCAGCTACATGTGGACTCATGGCCTGGCTTACCTGGATTCTAAGTCAGAAATCAGAAATGTGAAGGAGAAGAGAATGACGTGGAGTTGGGCACTTTGTGGATGGTACAGTCTGGATTTCTGAATTGGAAGCATTGCTGTATAGCAGGCATGTCTCCAGGCAGTCGCTGTACCTAGCAACTGTAAGCAGCATTTCTGTTCTCAACACGATACTCAGAGCCCTCCAGAGCCTCTGGGAGCAGCTTGCTGTGTGGCTGATTCCATTAATTTGTTGTTGTCGTTGTTGTGGTGGTGGTGGTCACAAAACACCTGACAAAAGCAACTTAGGGAAGGAAGGGTTCTTTTGGCTCACACTTCAATGGAGCAATGCATCGTTGCCGGGAAGTCACGGTGGCAGAGTGTGAGACAGATGTTTGCATTGTTTCCAAAGTCAGGAAGCAAAGAGCAAGGGCTGCTGGTACTCAGATCTCTGTCTCCTGTGTTATGCAATCTGCCCCTCCCTGTCCCGGTCCATGAGATGGTACTGCCAATATCCAGCCTGGGCTTTCACTTAATCCAGTTTAGAAACTCCCTCACAGGGGCCTGTGACACAGTGACACAGAAGATAAATTGCTTGCTGTGTACCTATGAGGACCTGAGTTTAGAACCCCAGTATGCACACTGAAAATGCTAAGCATGACCGTAGATGTCTATAACTCCAGGATAGTAGTTGGGGTAACAGGTAGCTCCCCAGAGCTCATTAGTCAGCCATCCTAGACAATTCCAGGTTCAGTGAGGAGACCCAAAATCATAAGGTTGAGCGCAACTGGAGAAGACAGTGTCAATCAATCTCTGGCCTCCACAGGTGCACACATTACCCACATGAACATGCATGCACACATATACCACATACACAAAAGTCAATCTGTCATGGAAAAAAGAGACCTGGAGCTGGAGCTGGATCAGCAGTTTGGAACACATACTGCTCTTTCAGAGGACCAGAGTTTGGTGTTCAGTATCCATATCAGGCATCTCACAACCACCTGTAACTCCAGCTCCAGGGCATCCTACAACTCTGGCCTCCTTGGGAACCTGCACTCAACATGTATAGACATACGCATGCACACGTGCATACACACATACACAAAATAAATCTTGTTTTTAAGTAAGAAACGCTTTCACAGAGGTGCGTGCGCCTCCTAGGTGTTTCCAAATCCAGTCATGTCAACTGTCAATATTAACATCACACTGACACCTCTCCTCTGGTGTATGCTCCGTTCTCTTCACCCTGGTGACTCTTTGTGTATTCTTCAGCAGCAGGCTCGCTTATGATTTCCTCCGAAAAGTCTTTCTTGACATATTCTTCCACTGAACTCTCTCAGCTTCTCGACAGAACTATGATAGGTTTTGAATTATTTGGTTTCCTCCAGGATTTCATCATTAAACTTAATCCCCAGGTGCAACCGTGTTTGGAGATGCAGAGCTTTGGGAGACAGTTCGGTTGTCAGGGTCCTACCTCTTGAGAGGTCTTGACTGAGGGATGAGGGTCATAGTCATCCCTCTCCAGACACAGAATTCAAGACCCCACCGAATCTGCTGGTACCTCAATCTTGAGTGTCTCAGTTTCCATACCTGTGAAAAAAATAAGCTTCCTTTCTCTACAGAGTACCCATCCTTGGGTATTCTTGTACAGAAACAAATTAAGATACACTTACATATTTTTTTAATTTTTAATATGAACTTAAGTTTCTTTTTTCATTAATGGTAATCACAGCACACAGAGGAGACTCCCACATGAGATAACTTAATAAATACATTCAGATTATCTTCTTCTAGCCACCCTACACATAATCATGCATGCTCACATAAAAAAATAAATCTTCAAAAAATAACAGTGAAAATAAAAGTGGATTATTTAGTTTCAGATGCTCTCCCATAGGATCTTTGACTAAAAATGTGTTATTTATTCAACTTCTCTCCATGCCCCCACATTTAGATACTCAAAATATTATTAGGTTGTTTTCCTATGTCCACCTCACTGAGAGCCACAAACATTGTAGTGTAAAAGAGCACAAGGGTTCTCTCTCGGTTCTAGAGTCTCCTCGGCGTGACTCTGGCCTCTCCTCTGTAAAATCCCTCTGTGACACCTGCTGTCCCCAGCATCGACTTCCTCACACGGTCTCCCCAGAAACACTGCTCTCCTCCTCGGAGCAGCTGAAGGCAGCTTTCTCTGGGGTTCCGGGGAGAATCAGATTGAGAGTGGAAAAACTGTACACACAGAATGTCCTCAGCGGTATCAGATAGGTCCCCCGTGGGTACCAGCTCGCTTCCTGTGCCATCCTGTGAGCTGGATTCAAAAGATCATTAGTTCTGAGGTGGGAGTGAGGGTGACTAAGAGGCTTGCCCTACGGTGTGAGGACCTGAGTTTGAGCCATCTGCCCTCTCGTTTGAAAGCCAAATGAGGGTATGATGGGTTCGGTGGCGTAATGTTCTGGCTACCGAAACTGAAATCCTAAGGTTTCTCATGGTGACCCACATGGTGGAGAGAACTGACTCCCATAAGCCGTCCTCCACTTACTCTGGTACACATACAAAAAACTGAGCAAAAATGTTACTAAAACAAACAGAACAAAACAAGAACAACAACAAAAATAAAACTTTTACAGGCCAGGAGTGTAGCAGGTGGTATGACCTTATGCTCCCAGCACTTGTAAAGTAGAGACTCGAGGGACCACTGAGCCTCCATAGTCAGCCAGTCTAGCCCACCTGGTTGAGTTCCAAGTTGAGTAGAGACAGTGTTCCTGAGGAGCGAAACCCAAGGTTGTCCTCTCATGCATTAGCTCACTGTCCTCCTTCCCTCCCTCCCTCCCTTTCTCTCTCCCCCTTCTTTCCCCTCTCTCTTTCTCCTAAAACAACTGAACTGGATGGAGAGGGAGGGCTGTGTCCTAAAACACAAGGCCAGGGTTCTTCCCAAAACTGATGTCTTGCAGGGAAGGAAAGAACACTAAGAATTGGTGCCTATATTGGGGGAGGAGGATCTGCCATCCCTCCCTGACTCTGGAATGCTCCAAGGGAGGCCTAGCCTCAGGTCCCCAGAGAGCAGAGGGCCCCTCTAAAACACACTAATGAGTCTCCAGGTGCTAATTAACTGGAAGGTAATCACCAAGTCAGCATCAAGTAAGATTTTTCCCCCCTCTAGCTCATCTGTCTCCTGCTTCCCAGGAAGGAGCTGGAATTGCATCAACCTTGTACTCCACCAAGTGGACGACTGCTTAACCAGGAAGAAGTAGCAGAAAATGAGAAGGAAGTCCAGGGTGATGGGAGAGGAGGAGGGGGAAAGGGAGGGAAGAGGAGAAGGGGGAGGAGAGGCAGGAGGGGTGGGGAGGAGGGAAGAGGACAGAGGAAGCAGAAAAGAGGCGATGTCTTCAAGCTTTTTGGTCTCAGGACTTCCTTACACTGTTGTAATAGGGGGCGGCGGGGCTGCGTCCCCAGCACCCCGGCCGCCTGCTAGCTTATGCCTGAAATAACAACACACAAACTGTATTCATTTAAACACTGCTTCTTCTCGGCTAACTCTCACATATTAATTTAGCCCATTTCCTATATTCTATGTAGCACCCCAAGGTGCGCTTACCGGGAAGATTCTAGCCTACGTCCATCTTGGATTGGAGCTTCATCGCTCACGTCTGTCCGGGAGACTGGAGCATGGCTTCTCTGCTCCCGAGAGCAGAGCTGTCGAGTCTGAGCTCACTTCCTCTTCCTCCCAGTATGCTATTCTGTTTACTCCTCCCACCTATGTTTTAACCTATGAAGGCCAAGCAGTTTCTTTATTACTTAACCAATGAAATCAACAGATTGATATATGACACTCCCACATCATTACACTCTTAAAAATTACTGAGGACATCTGTTTATGTGTGTGACATCCAGCAATCACTAACACTGTGGAAGCAAGGGCTAGAGGTTCTTTAAAGACTGTTTTAAGGCAACGACAGGCACATCACACTTAAATAAGAACCATCAGGAAAGCACAGATTAGTGGGGAGAACAATCCTACTTTCTGTTTTGGTTTTTCAGGCAGGGTCTTCTGTCTTACTCACTCAGAAGCAGACACTGACCTTGAATGGCTCATCCTCCTGCCTCCACCTCTCCAGCAGGAGATGATAGGTGTGCACCACCACACGTAGCTACCCTCCTTCTAACAGAAGCTCAAGAACCTAGAGAGCACTCGATCTGGGCTGCACAGCAGCCTCGCTGCTCCTGGCTGTGCCGCCTCGGGTCAGCGACTGACCTCTGGATTGCCCTTTCTCTGAGAGTGGTTTTTAAAGTGCTTATCACCACATGTGGCCTCTGTGAGGTTCTCAGCAAACTCTCATTTCTGTCTAGTTTTTTCCATATAAGCAAAGACGACTTTCCTGGCCCCTGGGAGACCAAGTCACCTGCCGAGGCAGCTCTTGCTGCAGGAAAGGAATTCAGCTTCACTGGTATTTTTATTATGGTATGCATGTGTGTGCACACAAATGATGGCAGGTGCAGATGTGAGCAGGTGCACACGCATGTGTGCATGTGCCTGTAAGAGGCCAGGGGTCAACCTCGGTTATCAGTCCTCAGGATGCTAGCCTATACTATGCTCTGAGACGGTGTCTCTCACCGAACCTGGGGCTCACTGTTGGAGCAAGGTGTGCTGGTCAGTGAGACTCAGGGATGCACCCATCCTCACCTCTCAAGCCCTGAGATTACCAATGTGCACCATCATGCCCAGCTTCTTTATGAGAGTTTTAGAGACAGAACTCACTTCCTCCTGATTGCCAGCAAGCACTCTGCCAAATCAGCCCATTTGAAAATCCAGCTGCTTCCTCATTTCAAACATGCTCACAGATCTCATCAGTGCTGCTGGTCTAGAGGCCGCGGCTGAGAACCACACATGTGGCCCTCTAAGAATTCAGACCTTGCAGATCAGCAAAACTTGTTTTTGCCAATGTGGCAGTGTGTGCCTGCCATCCAGCACTGGGGAAACAGCAGGAGGAGGACTGTGAATTCAAGACCAACTTGGGCTCCATAGCAAGACTCTGTCTCCAACAAAACAAAACAGAAAACAAAAGTTGTGTCTTTCAGATGGTTAATGAGATCCAAGTCCTGGAGGGTTCTTAGAAGCAAAGAGTTTCCTGAGAATAAGAAGTGCTTCTAAGAAAAACAAAAGAACCTCTGGCCTCATTAACTCTTTTTTCAGATTTCCATAAATAAATCTTTTATATCCAGGGCCCACCTTACAAGCCCCTCCTACATGCAGAGAAAGGACTGTGTGGCAAGGATGTCACAGACCTTCCTCAGTTCCCCTGGCCATAGCTTTCTCATCTTCCTCTGCCTCCAGTTTGTTTTTGATTTTTTTCTTTTAGTTTTTTTTTCCTTCCAGTTCTTGTGATTGAACCCAAGGCTGCACCTATTCTACAAAAGAGTTACTGGCATTCCACCAGCCCCTCACTGGGGGATTCTAGGCAGGAGCTCTACCACTGAACCACACCTCCAACCCCTCACTGGGGGATTCTAGGCAGGGGGCTCTACTGCTAAGCTATACCTCCATCTGCTCTTAAAACAAAAATAACTTAAGACATCCTCAAACATGTTCTCCTTATGCTAGTATCTTATGATGGGAATCTTGAGACAGGTCTACTTTTTCCCATTAAGCCAACTCTTTCCGGAGTTGTAAGGGAATAAGAGTCTCGGCAAGTAAGTAAGCAAGAGCGATGTAGGGAGTTGTAAGACGATTCTATGAGAACTGTCAGGGTCAAGATGGAGTCACTTACACCAGACCCTAACTCCATGAGGTCAAGTAGCCATAAACGAAGTCAAGTGGCTCACACACGCACATGTTTACAGTAAAAGCCATCACAAATATCCTCTCAAAAGCCACACACTAAGGCTAAAGAACTGGCTCAATGGCTACGAGCACTTGCTTCTCTTACAGAGGACCTCAGTTAGGTTTCCAGCACCCATATCAAGCAGCTCACAACCACCTCTGACTCCGGCCCAAGGGAATCCAACATCTTCTTCTGGCCTTTTTGTGGGCACCTATACATATAGGGTGCACATACATGCTCTCAGGCATAAACACATACAAAAAAATCAATAAAAATTTTAAGTTACAACTACACACACATACATACAAACTTCAAATAAACAAATAAATCTTAAAAAGAAAACCAGGTGTGGTGGCACTTGCTTGTAATCCCAAAGCTGGAGAGATGGGAACGGATGGATACCCGGGACTCACTGGTCGGCCTAATGGTCATTGTCAGGTTCCCAGTGAGAAACGCTGTCTCAAAAAGCAGGTAACAACACCCAGAGTTGACCTCTGACCTCCACACGTACCTATACACACATATACAGCTGTGCACATACAAATATGCTTATATACTCTTGCAATATATACACACACAAACACACACACGCACGCACGCACATGCATGCACGCACGCACGCACACACACTCATCCACACTGGAGAAATTGAATGCCTGACATTTGTTCCCAAGTGAAGCCAGTATTCTCCTTGTTCTCTCAGCTGAAGGAGCTGTAGAAACAGACCAGTGTTTGAAGAAGCATCAGGCACAATGTAAAGAAATTCCTTCAGGCACCAAAGACTGAGTTTGTGTCTCAGGTTCTTGTTTTACTGTGACTAAGGAGGTAGCCAGTGTACCTGACCAGATGAAAGTGTCCTCACGAACTCTTCCTTCTCTTTCCCTGTGGTAAGGACATTCACACTAGACTAAGAACTTTCTAGACAAGGGCTCCCTGGAGATGGAAGAAGGTCCCAGTAACATGCTAAGTGCCACTTAAATCCTGGCCCTGGTTTTCTGGCCTGGTTGGTAGCTAAGCCCTAAGCTGTTGGTCTGGGATGGCTTGACCCTCTCTTCTCTCTTGTCCCTCCTTTGATTGAACAACCTGGCAGCTGCTTCACTTTCATTCCCCTGCCTGGCCTCAGCTCTATGGCCTTGAGCCCGTGGGCCCGGAGCCCAGAAGACCTTGGTGAACACATCTTTGGACCGCTCTCCCTGAGTGCCTGGATTTGATTATTTCCAGCATCGCTGGTGTTCTCCTGACCTGATCTCAAAAGCACATAATTATGTCATTAGCAGCAGGACGCGGCTTACGTGTGTCCTGATGGCGAGGGTCAGCATGAGCTGGTGCTTCTACGGGGATGGAAACAGAGCAGGAAGCACACACAGGAAGAAAAGAAGGCTGGCTGGGATTGAGCCGTGCCTTCAGGCACGCTGATGGTGGAGCCAATGAGGTCCTTGCTGACATTTATGGATAATGAAATTCTGTTACTATGGCAAAAAATACCTGAGATAAGCAACTTAAGAAAGTTGCTTTGGCTCACACTTTCACTCCATGATTACTTGGCCCTGCTGCTTTTATGCTCAAGTGATACAAGGGAAGGGGGAGTAAGTGCTTTTAAGGTGTTCAATAATAACGTTAAAATTCAGGGACTTCAGGACTGGGAATGTGACTCATTCCCAGATTTGCCTAATATCTTCAAGGACCTAGGTACCATGCCCAGAATCACAAAGCAGTAATGATGTTGACTGGGGATGTATCTCCATGGCAGAGTACTTGCTTAGTACATGTAATGCCCTGGGTACCATCCTCAGCATCACAAAATAAGTGATGATGATGATGATGATGATGAAGAAGAAAATGATGATAATGATGAGGATAGAGCTGGGGATGGGTGTTATGCTAATGATGGGGTTAGTGATGGTGATGGTGAAGAATGTGATGGAGATGTGCATGATGTAGTGTGAGGATGGAGTTGGGGATTCGGATGATGATAAGGATAGGGTTGGGATGGTGATGATGATGACAATGGGGACAGTCACATAGCTCAGAAATAGAACACTGTCTTAAGATGTGCAAGGCCCTGGGTTCCATCCCCAACATCACAAAATTATTTAATTAATTAACAAGATAATTCAGTGACTCAATCCCTTCTCTATATGTAACTGATTTTCATTGCTATTGTGTCCTATGTGTATTGTGTGGATAAGCACCACATGGTTTATGCCTGGAGGTCAGAGGACACTTTGCAGGAGGAGTCAGGTCTCCCCTTGGTCCTGAATATTGAATGCACAGGTCATCCGGCTGGGCCGCAGATGCTTTTACCTGGTTGCCATCTTATCAGCCAAACTTAATCACTGTTTATACAAAAATGAATTCAAATACATTTTAAACAGATTCTTATTGTCCTGGCTGTCCTGATTTACTTTTTATGTAAATCAAACTGGCCTTGACTCACAGAGATCTGCCTGCCTCTATCTCCCAAGTGCTGGGATTAAAAAGAGATGCACAGCCATGCTTGGAAGAGTTTTAAAATTTCTAAAGAAAAAGTGAAGCAATCAGAAAAAGATTTTGTTGAATAATCTTGAAGCTGGTGAGACTCTACTGAGCCACTCACAAAACCCAGGAGCACAGGAGAGAATGTAGCGAATGGTGCTAAAGAAAGGGTAGAAAGTGCAAAAATGATTCACACGTGCAGATGGATAGCTTTTTAAGCATTTTTGGAGCACTTCCAAATCAACAAGAAAAATATCTAATCAAAAGAGGAAGGGAAACCAGCGGAGATGGTTTATCAGGTTTCTATTGCTGTGAAGAGACGCCGTGACCATAACAACTCTTACAAAGAAAACATTTAACTGAGGTGACTTACAGTTAAGAGGTTCAGGCCCTTATCATCATGGTGGGACATGGTGGCTTGCAGACAGACATGGTGCTGAAAAAGTAGCCGAGTGGCAACAGTTGCGGGCAACAGAAGTGTGTCTCACTAGGCGATATCTTGAGCACATACGAGACCTCAAAGCCCACCCCCACAGTGACACACTTCCTCCAACAATGCCATACCTCCTCCAACAAAGCTACACCTCCTAATAGTGCCGTTCTCTACGAGCTTATGGGAACAAATTACATTCAAACCACCACATTAGGTACCAGGGCTCACTGTCAAGCCTGAGAACCTGAGTTGGATCCCCAGTGCTCACATGGGGAAAGGAATAAACCAGCAAGTAGTCTCCTGAAAGCCACTTGAGTGCTCAAATACACACACACACACACACACACAAAGTGTGCATGCACACACATAAACATATGCACAAACATACACATAAGAAAATGGGAGTCACACACCGGGATAGAAGTGTAAATTAATGATGCCCTTAGAGATCTGGTTGGGACTCTTGTTCCAAATTTAAATTTAAAATTCCACATGCCTTTGGGTGGGGGGCATCATATACTTCTGGGAACGTAGTATAGATACATTTCCAGAACCAGCTTTGATTTTTCGCTCTCTCTCTCTCTTTCTCTCCTCCCTTCCCCTCCCCTCTCTTTTTGACAGTCTCCCTGTTTATGTACCTAACCTAGTTCAAACTCTAATCATATTATACCCGCAGTCAAGGAGAAAGAGGCTTAAATGAATGCATGTATACTCGTATTCACCTTGTTTTCTCACTCTTATACAGCTCAGTGTCCCCTGCCTAAGGGCATGGCGGCGCCCATAGTGGGCTGGGTTTTCCCACCTTAATTAACACCATCAAAATAATCCCCCAAACGCTGGCTCATAGGCCAACCTGGTCTAGACACTCCTTTGTTGAGACTCCTACCCAGGTGATTCCAGATTGTGTTAATCTGACAGCTAAAACTAGCCACTAAGCCAGGTGGTCATACAAATCTCCATTTCCCTCCTTCTCCTCTTCCAACCCTCTCTATTCTCTCCCCACCCATATAGCAAGAGCTCAGCCAGGAAAAATAAATACGACTATAACAACATTCCAGAAGGTATCTGAGACAAAGTCTCACTCTGTAACCCAGGTCAAACACAGTCCTCCTGCCTCTGCTCCCTAGATGCTGGGATGCCAAGCATGTCCCACGGAGATGCCTGACTCCGCTTCTCAGCCTCACTGATTTCCTCTCTAACTTTTGATCTCTTCCTCCTTGTTTTAAACCCTTGTTTTAAGAGTAACCTGCTTATGCCTTCATGAGGGCCCCATACTGAAAATATAGGTAATTTTTCTCTCTCCCGTTTCCACATAGAAAAAGGCAACTCGCCAGGCTTCTAGAACCCAATCCCAGAGGTTTTGGGAGTTTTGGTTTTTTTCATATATTTGTTTTGATTCTCCCTTGGGATTCTATATTTGATTTTCTTTTAACAGTTTAAATTTGGCAGTTCTGAGTTTTAAAAAATGTAAAGCTTCAGTTCTCGGAGTTGCTGTGTGTATTTTAGCTCAGAGGTGAGAGGCACGGAGGGAACATCCATCACCCCCAGGGACCACCAGGCACTAAGTAAATTGTTCAGCTGAGCTCTTTTCGTGATGCTGAAAGCTGAACCTGGTACCTCGCACATGCTAAGCAAACATTCTGCCACTGCACTGTACTCTCAGACCTCTTTCTCGTCCTTCAATTTCTTTCTAAGGTTGTCCAGGCTAACCTTGAACTCACTCTGTAGTCCTTGAACTCACTCTGTAGCCCAGGCTGCCCTTGAACTCACTCTATAGTTCAAGCAGGCTTTGAACAAATTCTATAGCTCTGGCAGGCCTTGAACTCACTCTGCAGCCAGGGCAGACCTTGAAACTCACTCTGTAGCTTAGCCTGGCTTTGAACTCACTCTGTAGCCCATGCAGGCCTTGAACTAGGATCCTCTTCCCTATCTCCCAAATAACTAAGCTAACAGGACTGTGCTACCAGGCCTGGGGCTCCTTTGAAAGGTAACGACTCCCAACGAGTGCTATTTTCTGGTGAGGAGGCCAGCTTCGGAGCTCAAGGCAGACCTCTAGAAGACAGCGGTGAGCAGGGCAGTCACAGGGAAAGAGGAACTATCAGGGACTCACATTATTCCTTTCCCAGGAGAAGATGCCAGGAGTTTAGGAAATGGGGAAGGAGGAGGAGGATCCAGGTCATGGAACATTTACAGAATGCTCCAGAGTGGCCGGCCGTTCTGGATCTTTCTCATATTCCCCTCGGCTGTGTGGAAACCTCAGCCCAGCGTTCTCATGTCATAGCTATGTGATGTCAAACATCTGTTTGCTAGCAAATAGTTGGGTAATTGAAAACAGCATTTGTTGAAACTCCAGGCCCCAAAACAACTTTGCGAGGAGTCTCTCCCCACCACCCACTCCCATCTTACAGCCCGGGCCTTCAGCCACAGAAGTCTTCTGGGGCGCCTTACAATGCACAGACTGCCTGGAAGAGGGTTTTCTCGACGGTGCCAGAGAGCAGACATTTGGCTTCTTCGACTCAGATGTCTGGATATAGAAATGCTCGTGTTTATACAGATGTTTTGGTCACCAAAACAACACCAAAGGCATCAGGGGAAGTGGCTTCTCTGTCCCAAATCTGCATGCTTGCACTGATTTTGACTCATCCCACTGAGCTGAACTGATGAGTTTTAAGTAAAATACAATTTCATTTCATATTGACCTATTTAATGTGATTAATTAGTGTGTTTACTTATTTCTTTATTACAGTCTTGGGGATGGAATCCAAAGCCTTATGTATGTTACGCAAGCACTCCACTGCTGAACTATACCCCCAGTCCCCCACTGGAGGATTCCAGGCAGGCCCTCTACCAGTGAGCCATGCAGTCAGGATTTCACAAATCTACACATGCATGTATCTTGTAAATAACCATAAACATCGTAACATATATAAGTGTATATATTTATATATATATCACATATTTTATCAGTCTGTATTGCACATATATAAATGCATGTCATAAATATACATTTTACAGAAATACATTTGCAAATGATATATATTATGAAGGTATATAAATGTAAAAATAACATGCTACATTTATATACATATATCACAAATATGTACTTTTCAAATTTATGTTACAAATACATATTTTGCAAACATCTATATTGAAAGTATGTAAATATACATTGCACATATACATTATGCAAATTCAATGCAAATAAATGTATATGACTATATATTCATAACAGGTAACAGCTTGCCCTAGTTACTTTTGCATAGATTTGACCAAAATACCCAGGAGAAACTACCTTAGTGGGGAAGATTTCTTTAAATCACAATTTCAGATCACTCGGTCCACGGTCACTTAGCCCCATGGACTTGGGCAGGAAATCACAGCTATAGGAGTCTAGCAGAGGAAACTTTCCTTCATGGTGAACAGGAAACAGAACAGAAGGAAGAGGCTGCAAATTCGGTGTAACCTTCAAAAGTATCCCCAGAGACCTACTAAAGCTCACCACCAAAAGGTCCCACGGCCTCCCCAAACAGCACCATGCACCAGAGAAGAAATTTTCAGATGGGAGGGGGTGTTTCAGATTCAAATTGTACCTGTGCCTCCTCTACTTAGCCCACTGGGCTCTTTTGCAACATGGAAACTTCTAGTTGCTTAATTTCTCTATTTTCCCTCTTGCACACTGAACGGTCTTTGATTCTGTCCCTTCTCAGACTACAATCCCTTGTCCCCAGCACACTGCGACCCACCTGGGAAAGCTCACAGGTGTATTAATTCTGTCCCATCTTTCAGATGATGGGACATTGCTAGAGAAACCACGGTGGGTGTACCACAGCGTGTGCACCTCACTACTCGCAACATCCCCGTGATGACACAATCTCCCACCATCTCTCCCAATACTGCCTGGGGTGCATCTCATTGCTTAGTATTCAGATGCTATCTCCCACCACCCCATAGGACATTCCCCTTTTCCCAGCTTGCATGTGCACAAATGTGGGGGTGCCCATGTGAGGAGGGAAGGTATCCGTGTACACATGTACATGTCAGGGGGAGGGTATCGTGTGCACATGTATGGGGTGCACATGTCGGGTGCAGGGCATCCGTGTGCACATGTGTGGAGTTGCACATGTCAAGGGGAGGGTATCTGTGTGTGCTTGTCGGGGGGAGAGTACTGGCATGCACACGTATGGGGATGCACATGTCAGGGCGAGGGTATCCATGTGCACATGTGTGAGGGTACACATGTGTATACACATGCATATGAAGGTCAGAAGCTAATGTCAGATTTTTTTTCAATCATTATTTACATTTTTTAAAGACAGGGTCTCTCACTGAACCTAGAGCTCTCCAATTTGGTGGACTGGTCAACCAGTGAGTTCCAGGATCCTGTCTCTGTCCCCTCAGTGTTGAGATTACAGGCTCACACCACTGTGCCTATCTTCTTCGTGACTGTTGAGGATTGAACTCAGGCCCTAATGCTTGCATGACAGGGTGTTGCCCAATGAATGATCTCCCTACCCCATCCCCAATTCACACATTTAACAAGCCCTCCCCTAACTCTTCCTGTCCCTCTTTGACCGGAGGGGATATTTTTCCCAAGCTGGAAAAAATCTTCTTAGAAAATAGATCACAGAGTTGAGCCCAACTCAACGACCCTAGGTATACCATCAGTTTGAAGGAGAGACGATAAATTCAGGAAGCCACCGATGACCTGATTCATATTCTATCCCTGAGCCAGACGGAGAAACCCTGTCTGGGAAACAGATGACAGAGGTGAAGGATGAGCCTTGGCAGGGACATGGATGCTTCTCCAGACAGCTTGGTGGTCCAGCATCCTAATGGACCTTGTTCTGACACGGCAGTCAGTGGTCCCCTAAGAGACACCTGGAGACATGAAGGTGCATTCGATTTCTCAACTAAGTGTGATGCTTTAAAATTACACGTGTGCGTGTGTGTGTGTGTGTGTGTGTGTGTGTAAGTCTTCAGTTAGTGCTCTCCTTCTCTCATATAGGTCCTAGGGCAAAACTTGGTCATCAGGCTTAGCAATAAGAGCTTTACCCACTGAGCCATCACACCAGACTATGATATTTAAGGACATATGTGCTCCTTGGGTATTTTATTTTTCAAATAATTGTGCAAGTGAGTATATGTGCATGTGGGGTGGGGGTGTGCAGATGTGCAGGTGCAAGCATGCCAAGGCATACATGGGAAGGTCAGAGGTCAACCTTGAGTGTAGTCCTCACCTTCTACTGTCCTTGAGACAAGGTCTCTTGTTCACCCTGCAGTTGCTAGGCTAGCTGGCCACGAGCTTGCAGAGGTCCTCCTGTCTCAACTTCCATCTCACTCTAGGATTCCAAAGATACACTACCACATCTGTTTTGGTGTGGATTCTCGGGGCTGGGAACCCAAGTCTCCACGCTTGCATGGCAATGCGTTATCTTCCCAGCCCCAACCCTCAGATATCTTAGAATAACCACCTTTCTGTCCCTTAGACATACGCAGAGCACAATCGCTCTTAGAAGGACGATCATACTCTAAGGCAACCCAACAGTTCTCTAACCCCTCAAAGTGAATGACTGTTTCTCGGAATATTTAATGTGCCAGGTATTAAGCTGGTGCTGTGTATAACACTTACTCAAGCCAGGATCTGCACTGTTAGTGGTTAGACATTGCCAAAAACTTCAGCGGCTTTTTATTTTCTCTTGCTCCAGTACGAAAAAGACCTTTTCGGCAATTAGGCTCGGGCTGGCAAGATGGCTCAGCGGCACTCTGAGTTTGATCCTTAAGACCCCACGTGTTGGGAGGAGACGAATGACTCCAAAAGCAAGTAATAGCACGTGTGTGTGCAGTCACATACATGAATAAAACATGATAAAATTCAACAAAATTCACTCACAAAAGCTGTCACTGTGGAAGCTGAAATGACTGCGTAAGGAAATCACAGTGTTGTTAAGAGGAAAATCCTGCTCCACTTCCCCCCAAAAGTTGTTCTGGGTCTAGAGAGATGACTGAGCAGTTAAGAGCACTGGCTGTTCTTGCAGAGGACCTGGGTTCAGTTCCTAGCATACACACAGAAATTTGCAATTGTCTGTAACCCTAGTTCCAAAGGATCCAACACCATCTTCTAGCTTTCAAGTGTACTTCATGCACATGGTGCATGTACATACATGTAAACAAAACTTACATATGTGTAAAACAAAACAAAACAACATTTTAAAAACATGGGTCTCTTACCTCCACAAGCATGTGTATACAAGTGCATATGCACCTGAGCACACATGTATGCGCACACACACACACACAGGCGCACATCAAAAAATATCACCGAAGGCCATTTGTAGTAGCAGAATTATAAGGGCTTTGTTCCACCTTACTCAATTCATCTGACTTGTAACCTGCTTTCCCTGATTTATTTGCATCAGTATAGAATGTACGAGCTCCAGTTATTGGAGCATCACGTACAATTCTAGGAAGAATCCAAGAAGTTCTTTTTATGAGGTTAAGTCTACCACTTTTGGGATAGTTGCTATTAATTTCTCCCAAAAAATTAGCACAAGCTCTTTGCCACGGTTCATTGTCTTCCCATAACTTTTTTATTTCTTCAGTAGTAAAAGGCACTATAATTTCTGCTGGGTCTATACCTGCTAGTTGATGAAGTCTCAGCTTACCTTTTATAATTAATTCAGAGACTTTTTCCACATAAGTTTTTAATTTTTTACTTGGTTTATTAGGTATAAATATCCACTCTAAAATAATATCTTCCCTCTGCATTAGAATCCCTGTAGGAGAAATTCTGGAAGGCAATATGACTAGGATGCAGCTAAGATTTGGGTTCACCCTATCCACATGTGCCTCCTGTAATTTTTCCTCAATCATTGTCAGTTCCTTTTCTGCTTCAGCTGTTAGTTTTCTTGGACTATTCAAATCTTTATCACCATCTAAGGTTTTGTTTAAATGAACTATTAGATCAGGTGTTATCCCAACAGCTGGTCGTAGACTGGAAATGTCTCCTAACAATCTTTGGAAGTCATTAAGAGTCTTTAACCGGTCTCTCCTAATTTGTGCCTTTTGCGTTTTAATTTTCTCTAACCCTATTCTGTAACCTAGGTAATTAATAGAATTTCCTCTTTGAATCTTTTCAGGGGCAATTTGTAATCCCCACCTAGGCAAGACTTTCTTTACTTCTTCAAACATCCTTTCTAAAGTATCTTTATTTGAATCAGATAACAAGATGTCATCCATGTAATGATAAACTATGGACTTCGGGAATTGTTTACGAATTATTTCCAATGGCTTACTTACAAAATATTGGCACAATGTAGGACTATTGAGCATACCCTGTGGGAGGACAGTCCATTGATATCTCCTATTAGGCTGAGAATTATTATAAGTTGGCACTGTGAAGGCAAATTTTTCTCTATCCTTTTCTTGTAACGGTATAGTGAAAAAACAATCTTTCAAATCAATAACTATAAGAGGCCATCCTTTTGGTAACAGAGAAGGCAAAGGGATTCCAGATTGTAGTGGGCCCATAGGTTGAATTACTTTGTTGACAGCTCTTAGATCTGTCACCATTCTCCATTTACCAGATTTCTTTTTTACAACAAACACAGGAGAATTCCAAGGACTGGTTGATTCTTCAATATGGTGAGCATCTAGTTGCTCTTGCACGAGCTGTTCCAATGCCTGCAATTTATCTTCAGCTAGAGGCCACTGTTTGATCCATATTGGCTTCTCAGTTAGCCATTTTAGAGGCAGGGCTGTGTCCCCAGCACCCGGCCGCCCACATGGCTCTAGCTTATGCCCCGAAATAATTACATGAAAACTGTATTCTTTTAAACACTGCCTGGCCCATTATCTGTAGCCTCTTATTGGCTAGCTCTTACATATCGATCTAACCCATTTCTAATATTCTGTGTAGCACCACGAGGTGCGCTTACCAGGGAGGATCTTAACCTGCGTCTGGCTGGAGTGGGAGCATCATGGCGACTCACTGACTCAGCTCCTTTCTCCCCCAATCCTGTTCTGTTTACTCCACCCATCTAAGGGTTGGCCTATCAAATGGGCCTAGGCAGTTTCTTTATTAGTTAACCAATGAAAGCAACAGATAAGATACAAGACCCACCTCCATCATTTCCCCTTTTTCTGTTTAAACAAAAAAGAAAGGCTTTAACTTTAACAGTAAAATTACATATAACAAAACAGTTATCAAGTAAGAATTACAGTTACAATATTTATATCTATTTTATCTCTTATCATAACTAAGGAAAACTATAACTATGTATTCTTCAACTCCATCAAAGACTCCAGAAGGATATAATAATACATAAGTAAACAGGAAGTCCAAAACTCTAGAAATGACAGAGACATCTCGCTGCCTGGACAGTCACCCAAAGTTCCTCTGTACCGTTGAGGCATCCATCTTTGGCCTACAGGCCCATGGTATCCAGAGACATTTCCATGAAGCAGGAAATTTCAAAGGCAGTTCAGTCACTGTCTGTTGTGTCCTGCAGAATGTCTCGTAGACTCTTTCATGAATCAGGAATCCCGAAAGATCATCTCACCTTTAGGCAAGTTCAGTAGTCCTCTCTCTGCGGGTTCTCTGTGTCCAGTTTATGTATCAGTCCTGGCAAGAGCAGTTTCTTGCCCAAATGGCTATCAAACTCCATAAGGATCCTCTTCGATGCCCATCTTCCTCTCGAAGTAGATTGGTGCTGCCAGGAGCAGACGTGTCTCATAGTCATAAAAAGCCCTAAGTTATTAAAACATTTAAATGCCATATTCTGCAGTCTTTGAAAGATATGAAGAATGCCTATCTAACTAAAATATATCTCTATATATCTAGAAAATCTAACTAACATGACTACAAGCTTGACTATTATTGATGATTATCCATTAACAACCTATATTTCCTAATATACATTACATTTTAAATGAACTACACAATCACAATACCTTAATCAATATCAGAAATACATATACATATAACAAAATTGACCTTAAAATCCATACCAATGCAAATTATTCATATCTATATCATATCCCCCTTTAAATGTAAAAGCATATTTATAAACAATATTTGGGAACATGGGTGCAGTTTTTTCTCTCCAAACTGCTTCCTGCTGAATGGGGGCGCTGTTAATCATATCTTTCATGGGGTAACCTGTGTGCCAGGTTCATTTCAGTTGGCAGTTGAGTGAAGTAAATTTTTTGAAGATGTTCACAGCAACCTTTCAGGAGGGCGAGGTCTATCATACCAAATCGGAATAGATGCAATCCACAGGGTCACATCCTCTGTGAAAACAAAAGAAGACCCTTTCCAAAGCATCATATCCTTAGACCAAAATTCTGAAATCGTAATACCCTTATATCCATTCTGGTTTAGCTTGGCAGCCCATGTAATGAAATGTCTCTCTGTACTTAGCTCCTTCACAGTCAAAAAATTTAAAGAAAACACAATAATACAAAGAATCCAGACTCTCTGTGAATTTTCCATTTTTAGGTGGCTTATTTTTCTTTATTTCTTTTAATCTATAACTATCTGTACTCTGTCTCTTTAAAGCTTTACCCTTTTTTTTTAAAGGCATTAACTTTATTCTCTATATTTTTTTTTGTCTCTCTCAAGCCTACGTATATTCATCCAACATTGTGACCCATTTAGTGGTCTGTCTGAATCTGTTTTATTGTGAATCTGTAATTTTTTTAATATCCAGGAGCATTTCTTAAAATGTTAAGCACTTCTTAAAAACCTAAGTTGCACCATGTACAAGTAATACGGTACTGCCTGTGTCCTGCCCAGCCTAAACCTTAACTGTGCGCTGTTATTATGGTAATTACGGTAGTTCCTGCCTGAGGTCAGCACAGTTCAGTGTGGAGCAGCCGCTCCTGCCTCAGAGCCTTTTGGTGCCCCTGAGTTGAGCACAGTTCCAGGCACACAGCAAGTCCACATTGGCGCCAAGCAAGCCTTAGAGCTTTATTTCAAATGCTCTATTTAAAAGCTCTGTCTCCCGCCGGAGCCAGACAGAGATCGCAATGGCGGCACAGCCCAGAAAGCCGGCATTTTAAAACAGCCAGTTTTTTCTTGCTGCCGAGTTAAGACAATTTCTTTGCAGCAAGCAACCCAGAAACAGCAAAAAGCTGTCTTAAATTTTTTCTTTATCCTTTTTAAGCCCTCTCAGGTTTTACGTGGAGTTCATTAGCACGTTGGGTGCCACTCTGTAGTAGCAGGGGCGGCGGGGCTGTGTCCCCAGCACCCGGCCGCCCACATGGCTCTAGCTTATGCCCCGAAATAATTACATGAAAACTGTATTCTTTTAAACACTGCCTGGCCCGTTATCTGTAGCCTCTTATTGGCTAGCTCTTACATATCGATCTAACCCATTTCTAATATTCTGTGTAGCACCACGAGGTGCGCTTACCAGGGAGGATCTTAACCTGCGTCTGGCTGGAGTGGGAGCATCATGGCGACTCACTGACTCAGCTCCTTTCTCCCCCAATCCTGTTCTGTTTACTCCACCCATCTAAGGGTTGGCCTATCAAATGGGCCTAGGCAGTTTCTTTATTAGTTAACCAATGAAAGCAACAGATAAGATACAAGACCCACCTCCATCAGCCATTCATATTCAAAATGTAAATTAAGTAGCATCTAGTTCACAAATCACTCCTTCTGGAGAGCCGTGTGACAAGATACTGCAGTGCTCTTAAAAACCGCCTGTGCTCAGAGATAGACTTGTAGGAAATCACCAGCAAAGTGGACAAAGATTTATTACTAAGAGACATGCTTGCGGTATTCATCATAATTGTGTTCAGATGAGGCTACTACAGGCTGACTATTCCTGGCTTTTATAACCTTGATGCTGTTATAGTATTGCTTCAACAATGCCTATAGATCGGAGAGCGGAAGATCCATTTATATTAAGACATATCACTCTGAGAGGCTTTTCAGGGTTTTTGTTTGTTTGTTTTCGCCACCAATGGCTGCTTCTTAGAAGGCTCTGTGAACATCAGTGTTGGCTGGGAGTGGTGGCATCCACTTTTAAATCCCGCACTCAGAAGGCCAAAGTGGAAGGATCTCTATAAGTTTGAGGCCAGCCTGGTCTATACGAGTTCCAAACAGTTAGGGCTAGACAGTGAGATGCTGTCTCAAAAAACAACAACAACACCAAAACAAATAAACAAAACGAAACAAAAAGACAAGAGTGCCTAACATTTCTAAGCTCTTGCAGACTCATAGAAAGTTAGTAAAGGTCCAGGAAAATGTTAGTGTTAGTTGTCTGTGTGTGGCATCTGTGACAGTCAGTCTTCACTGTCAACTTAACTGGATTAAGAATGACATTGGAGCCGGGCGATGGTGGCGCACGCCTTTAATCCCAGCACTCGGGAGGCAGAGGCAGGCGGATCTCTGTGAGTTCGAGACCAGCCTGGTCTACAGAGCTAGTTCCAGGACAGGCTCCAAAGCCACAGAGAAACCCTGTCTCGAAAAACCAAAAACAAAAACAAAAAAACAAAAAACAAAAAACAAAGAATGACATTGGAGACAAACCTCAAGGAATGTCCATGAAGAATTTTCTAGATGGGCAACTTCTAACTAAAGTGGCAAGAGTCACCCTAACTATGGGCAGCTTCATCTATGGACTGGGGATCCAGACTGAGTGCAAACAAGACAGTGAGCTGAGCACCAGCGTCCACCTCTCTCTGCTCCCTGACTGTGGATGTCACGTGACAAGTCTCCTCACGTGTCTGCTGCCATGCCTTCCCCATCACGGTGGGCTGTACCCTCACACTGTGATCCAAATAGTCCCTTCCTCGCTTAAAGCACTTTTCTTGGGAATTTGCAGCAATAAGAACACTAAGTGATTCAGTATGGCTGGTGGTTGGCTCGCCACGAGACTTTATTGTTTTGGTTGTGAGCCCAGCCTGGCTGAGCAAAGTCTCCAGCCCACCATGAGGCTTAGTAACTAGACCTTCATGTACAGCAGAGGCGGCCACACTGTCCTGCAAACCAGAGTTCAGTCACATGGGAATTCTCCAAGAAGCATGGCCCAGCTGAGCTTCAGGAGTCAAACCAAGTGTCACAGCATCTACCGCCACCAGCATAGCTGACTGTGTCTCTCTGCGAGACAACTTCAGGAACAGCTTGTTGTATTTTCAGTCCCCGCCATTGCCAAGCTCACATTGCTGAGATACTGAAGAAATGTCAAAAAAAAAATGGGAGTTTTTGCTAATTTTTGGGTGATTGTTTTTCTTTAGGAGTGGTGTTTCAAGAAATCATCGTCTAGACAGTTTGCTGTCCTTAAAGGTCCCCAAAGTTGTCACTTCTTAAGAAGATTTCTGTGTGTGCACAAGCGTAAGTGAGTGAGTGTGTGTGTGTGTGTGTGCATGAATACACTTGTGTGTAAAGATGCCAAAGCAGGAAGGGAATGTCAATGCCCCGGATCTGATTTGCAGGCTGTGGAAGCTATCTGATAAGGCTGCTGGGAAACAAAGTCTGGTCCCCTGAAAGATCAGCACGTGCTCTTGCCTTCCATCTCTCAGTCCCATCAGACATGTTACCTGTAATAACTTTATTTTTGCTAAGTCTTGCCAGAAAAGCAAAGTCAGTTTTCCAAGTGAAAGCTCTCGTGAAGAAAGCTAATGGCGACCACGCCTGCATAGAGCATTCATACCCACATCAGTGCATGAGGGGCTGGTTCTCAGTCCATCATCTTTTGTTTATCTTTTATATATGTATTTCTTTTCTTGAGGTAAAGTCTCACTAAGTTGCCCAAGCTGGCCTTAAATTCATGATCTCTCTGCTTCTGCTACCCAGGTCTGCACCACCAAGCCCAGCTTATTCTCGTGTGTGTGTGTGTGTGTGTGTGTGTGTGTGTGTGTGTGGTGTGTGTGTGTACATTCAACACACACATGAACACATATGCGAATATACACATGGAAGCCAGAAACCAACACTTGCCATCTTCTACCTTCCTTGTTCGCTTTGTTTTTCTAAGATAGGGTCTCCCACTGAACCTGAAATGAGACGAGACTGGCTAGCCAGTGAGTCCCAGGCACCCTCCTCTCTCTGTCTTACCCCTGTCTCTAGCACTGAGGTTTCAGACACCATCCTCCAGCTTTTTCATTTGAGTTCTGAAAGTCTGAACTCAGGTCTTCATGCTTGCACAGGACTTTCTTTGCCTTTGACCCATCTCCCCAGCCTTGATTTAGCTCATTATTATTATCATTATCATTTATGTATTTATCTTTCATTCATTTTTATTTGAGACAGGCTCTTGCTATATGTCCAAGCTGGTCTTGAACCCAAGACCTTCCTTCTTTATCTTCCAAATGTTGGCATTATAAGCACGAGTTCCCTCACCCGTCTTTCCAGTAGAGACTCAAGAAAAAGAATCAGAAAGTTATGGTACAGTTGTTAAGTGCTTTAGTGCAGACATCAGCTAGCATGGCTTACTGTGTAATCAGGGTTGCGCCTGGCTTTTTCCCTGTAGTGCTCAGGCTTGAACCCTGGGGCCTCTTATATGCAAGGCAAGCATACTACCAACTGAGTACTTCCTCAGCCCTAGCCTTGAATCCTTAATCATACCCTGGCCACATAACTCACCCTGACAGAACGTACCCATGCTGCCCCGGTGAGGTAGTGAAACTTCTCCAGGGCTAGGGAGATGGCTCAGTAGTTAAAGTGCTTGCTGCAGGTATGAAGGCCATAGTTTGGATCCTCAGAACCCTTAAGTGCCCGGAAGACTTGGCAGCCCACCTGTAATTCCAGACCAAAGCCAGCTGGCTAGCAAGACTAGTTATATCCATGAGTTTGATTGAGAACTCCTCTCGGCAAATAAGGTGGAACCAATTAAGGATGGTTCTTAACATCAACTTTCACCCTACACACACACACACACACGCACTTATACATGTGTACCCAAATGTGCATACATGTACATATGAAAATGGAAAAAATGACCATAAAGTTCTTCCGGGTCCATTATCTGTACCTTCCACAGCATCTCCCCAGGATAAACAAAACAGCCTCCCAGTGTCCCAGTCAGGGACCTTGTCTACCCACAAGCTCTCACGCCCCTCTCCTTTGCCTGTCTGTCTTCCAGCGCACTCAGTATTCTATGGGGGGTCCTCATTGATTCAGCCCTGGGACGGCTGGGAAGCTGTTCAAGATGCTTCAGGAACCCTCCACCGAGCACGGCAGACATTAGCAGCCTGCTGAGTGTGACTTGGGCTATTGGCAGGTGTGAGGCTGAGAGGAACAATCAATGCCTCTGCTGGGTGAGGTGAGGCGCCTTCAGCATTCTGAGCAATGTGGATGCAGAAGCATCTTCCGTCTCAGACCAGAGACAGCCAAGGCACACGACTCTAGGCATCACAATCAGATTCTGGGTGGGGGTCAGGCCTATGGCCTGGCTTTGTAGCCAGCAAATAATCTTTGATTTCAATGGCAATGATCTCAATGGGATGAAGCATCAACTCTAGGTCCGTAGAAATGTCTTGCTGCGATTTAACATGTGTGTGTGGGGGGGGTGGGGGGTGTCCATGTGTGGGTGGGTGGCATATGTATGTGCTTGGATGTGGAGATCAGAGGACAACCACAAGCATTGTTCCTTAGGTTCTTTCCACCTTGTTTGCTTTGTTGGTGGTATTTTTTGTTGTTGTTGCTGCTGCTGTTCTTTAGGCAGAGTCTCTCACTGGCTTAGAACTTGCCAGTTTGACTTGGTAGGCTGGTTAGTGATTCCCCAGAGGTGTCTGCCTGGCTGACTCCCCCGACATTGGTATTACAAGCACACACCACCACAGCCTGTTGCTATATATACATACACACACACACATACACACATATATTACTTGTGTGTGCACAAATACATACAGGTACACTGAAGGCCAGAAGAGGGTGTCAGGTCTCCCAAAACTAGAGTTACTGGCTGTTATGAGCCCCCTGACTTAGTGCTAAGAACTGAACCCTATACCCCGACAGATCACAACATGCTCTTAACTGTTGAGCCATCTCTCCAGCCCCATATATCCTGCTTCTGTGTGTGAGCTTGAGGATCTGCCTCTCATCCTTGTGCTTGTGAGGCAAGCACTTGACCAGCTCACCTATCTCTCCAGCACCATGCTTCAGTTTTCAAAAGAAAAAAAAAGAACTGTGTCCTGGCTTCTTTACATAGCCCTACGTATACACACACACAGTCTGGGAACAGGAGGAGGGGTTTTGGCGATGCTCTACCCCAATCCTCATCTCCATCTACTTGCAAGTCTATCTCTATTTCAGCTTCCTTGGACCTGCTCCGTCTCCACCCTCTCATCTCAATTAACAACCAAGACCCGCCCAGAGCACAGCTGCTCTTTTCCTTCTTCATCTCTAATCATCTGGTTGAAACAGAATGGTCTGAATCAATGGACCATTTCCATCCTCTGTCCCCCTGCAATCTATTCTTACAGATTTTCTTCCCCTTAGGATTCTGGTCTCAGCCAAGGAGAACAAAGTATATAAGCAAAAACCAAGAGCGAACCAAGGAAAGAGGCTTTCATTTTTAATTGGAAGTTTTATTTTTTAATTAGGTGTATTCGAGTATGGGCGTGTGAGTGGAGGTGTCCACAGCCCAGAAGTGGGAGTAGGACCCACTGGAACTGGAGTTACAGCTGGTTGTGAGCTGTCATATGGGTGCTGGGAATTGAACCCGAGTACTCTGGAAGAGCAGTCAGTGCTCTTAGCTGCTGAGCTGGCTCTCAGGTCCCAAGGGGGATTTTATTAAGCAGAAAAGAAAGCTCGTGGCAATGGAAAGGAAACCTGAAAGTGGGCTGCCAGTGGAGAGACTGTTTTACTTGCTTCAAATGAGGAGGTGGGCTTTGATTGCTTCATTTATATGCTAATTAGATGAGAGAGTAAGAACCAATCAGGAGGGAGCCTGCCAAACCAGGAAAGATTCTCATTCTCTTTTGTGACTCCATTCCACTTCCACTGCCCCTGATGCTACAGTGGATGTATGGCAGGGGAAATGAAGTATAAGCTTTGGTTGTCTCAGAGCCAAGAGGGCAGTGGAATAGTTGTGTATCCCTTGGTTTTTAATTACAAACTTGCGGGCTGAAGTTTTCCACATATAGTTCCAGACTACAGGTTAGTATTAGCCATTGTGAATTCAATGCCCAGAACCCACAGAGCGGGAGAAGATCCACCACTGAGCCATACTGCAGACCCTCACTGTGGGATTCTAGGCAGGTGTTCTACCACTGATCCACATCCCAGCCCCTCACTGGGGGATTCTAGGCAGGGGCTCTACCACTGAGCCAAGCTTTATGGCAGTTGTGCACATAAACAAACGAATAAATATAGTTTAAATTAAAAGAAGACAACAACGAACATGATGATAATGAAGGAAGAAGAAAAGAATGAGAATAAGAATAAGAGACCGGGCAGTGGTGGCGCATGCCTTTAATTCCAGCACTCGGGAGGCAGAGACAGGCAGATCTCTGTGAGTTTGAAGCCAGCCTGGTCTACAAGAACTAGTTTCAGGACAGGCTCCAATGCTACACAGAGAAACCCTGTCTCGAAAAACAAACAAACAAAAAGAATAAGAATAAGAGTGTCTGGGAAGATGGCTCAGTGGTTAAAGAACACTGCCTGCTCTTTCACAGCAACCACAAGGTGGCTCACAGCTATCTATAGTGGGATCAAATGCCTTCTTTCCATTTTCTTTCTTTTCTTTTTGGTTTTCCAGACAGGGTTTCTCTGTGGCTTTGGAGCCTGTCCTGGAACTAGGTCTTGTAGACCAGGTTGGCCTCAAACTCACAGAGACACTCTTGCCTCTGCCTCCTAGTGCTGGAATTAAAGGTATGACCACCACCACCCAGCAAATAGAGCACTCACATATATAAAATAAATAAATAAATAAATCTGAAGAGGGAGAAGAAGGAGGAGGAGGAAAAAGAGGATAAGGTGGTTCTTAGGAAGAAAAAGAATGTTCTTAGTCTTTGGCCTAAGTCATAGAAAGTACAGGTTTCCATTCCTAACCAAGGGCCCCCATCCCTACCTGTCTCATCCCAGGGTCCTACCTGCGTCCTACCTCCATCACTCTGAAGCATTTAACAGCACTGGTCATCCTGAAGGCTCAATGTCTTCCCTGATTTTTCCTCCTACCTCTTTGGCAATGGTCTTTTAAGTGTTCTCTTTCTGTTGTACCGTCTCTGCATATCCAAGATTCTTTAGGGCTCCACACTACGGCCTCCCTTCTCTTCTCTGTCTACAGGTTTCTCTGATTTTCCCTCAGTGATTCCTTATCTACTTCCCTATTGCTTTGGCTTTAACAATTTCTTGTTTATTGGTGATACCCAGATCCATGTCCCCTGCATGTGACTTCCTAGGAAGACAGGAAGAAACATCAATCCACCCAAAATAAGGCACTGACAGACCAAAGAATGGATCCTACACAAGACCACCTTCGTGAACCAGCAAGTGTGTTGAGGTGACTTACAGGCGCATCAGTGAGTTAAAGGCAGCTGTGTCATCAGAAGACCCACCCCAGAAAGGACGATAACTCACAAAATCTGCATCCCTGCAGCTCCCTGAACAATTTTCAGGCAACTTCACAAAAGATTTTCTTCTCTAACAATGGTTTACTGTTTATATAACCTTGGGGAGGGGGCCTTGTGAATCTTGTAAGTTTCATGAGTTTCCTGAGCTTTGTAAATTTCCTTAGTCATATGAGTCTCCCTCCAGGCCTCAGGAGATCATGTTTCAATTCAGAGGGTATAGCAATATGACAAATCCATCTCATTCTTTTCTGTGAGACAGGGCCTCATGTAGCCCAGGCTGGTCTTGTGTAACTGGTTACGTAGGATGACCTTGAACTCCTGGTCCCCCTCCTACTTCACCTCTCAAGCACTAGCAATGACAGGTGTGAATCAGCATGCTTCAAATTCTCCCTGGAAACCATTCCAAACACCAGAAACTTCAGAGTCTCTGACTAGACTCATTGTCTTCCATTTAGGTCCACCAAGTGTCCCAAGGCAGGGACACCTGAGTCATTCTTTCTCTTACTGCTTTCCTTGGTGAGCAGAAAAACCCAAAATCAGTCGGAAGTTCTCCATCAAGTTCAAATCAATCATTTTCTGATGCATTTCATTTTTTTAAAAAAATCAAAGATTTAAAATATATGACATTTTAGGTTTGACTGTAGCACCAGCATCAGCATATTTTTTTACACAGCCCGTGAAATGCAACTATATCTATAAGCCCATTGAAGATGAGACACCCAGCGGAGAAAAACACAAGGCTGTCTCTATCAAATAGTCATGCTTCAGGATAATTTACAAAGAGCTCCAGCGGTTTCCTTGATTGGCTAAAGAGCTTTTGCTTTCTCCAGACGACATGATGGCAAAAGAAGATGCTTATGCTATTTCCATCTCCAAACCTTATTAAATATTGACAACGATGCATTTGTATGGGTGTGTCCATGAGGCAGCATGTTGAATTATTAACCTCCTCTCTAAAAGAGCATTAGCATCTACTTCCCACTGGACCAAAAACAAAATCTAACTAGGATTCTAAGGGGGAAATAACAAAAGATTATCATTTGCTCTATATATAGAAAACTGCATGAATAATTCATTCCAAGAGTTTTAATAGATTTCATTCACAAATACTAAAAAGGGCTGTTAATTCAGGCTTGCTTTTTTTCAAGATAGAAATAGACTTATTTTCCAGTACTAAAGATGGGACTGGGTTGTGTTTACTAGAAGCCACGCCCCAGACTCTCACTGGAGGTTTTCACAGCAGGTGGTCTACTGTTAAACTATACCCCAGCCCCTCACTGGGGGATTCTAGGCAGGGGCTCTACCTCTGAGCTGTACCCTAGCCCCTCACTGGGGATTCTGCAGAAGCTCTACCACTTACGTTTTTTTTAAACCTCAGTTCATCCTTCATAGAATCTCCATCAGACTCTCCAAGAGGCATATCTCTCAATCTCTTAGTTGATTCAAGATCCCATAATGCTGAAAGTCATTATCATATATATATGTGTGTGTGTGTGTGTGTGTGTGTGTGTGTGTGTGTGTGTGTGTATGTATAAAAGCATCACCTACAGCTCTTAAAACCAACATCAACAGGACCAAGGAGATGGCTCTGTAGGTGAGAGTGCTTACCACACAAGCCTGATGACCATGATTGGATCCTTGGAACACATATTAAAGAGCTGGTTGAGGTGACAGGTAATATAATCACAACACTTCTAGAGGGTGGAGACAATAGAATCAACCTGAAGTTCACTGGGCAACTAGTTTGGAGGACACAGAAACAGTAAGGGAGAATCTACCTCAACAAAGATGAAGGAGAGAACCTGTGATAGTTTGAATACAACTGGCCCTCATAAACTCATAGGGAGTAGATTAGGAGGCATGGCCTTGTTGAAGTAGGTGTGGCCTTGTGGGAGGAAGTGTGTCACTGTGGGGGCGGGTTTGAAATCTCCTGTGCTCAAGCTATGCCTAGTTCAGCTCACTTCCTGTTGTTTGGAGATCAAGATGCAGCTCCTTCTTCACCCTCAGCTCCTTCTCCAGCACTACGTCTGCCTTAACAGACTAAATCTCTGAAACTGTAAGCTGTCCATTTAAATGTTTTCCTCTTTATGAGTTGCCATGGTCATGGTATCTCTCCACAGCAATAGAAACCCTAAGACAGGACCCATGCTTGAAAGTTGTCCTCTTCTCTGTCATCTGACCCACAGGCACACATACACACTGTAATAATGATGACACTAACAGTAATAAATGAAAATCAATTAATTAAAATTCAGCCAACCAGAAGCAGTTCTCTGTGTTTGGACCTAGATAGACACCATCCTTTAAAAGCTCCTTGCTGACTCTGATCCTTGGTGAAACTGACCAGCCTTTTGGGTGCTGTAATGCCTTTCTCATTTCCGTGACCTGGGCAAGGAATGTCGGAGAAGGATTTGCCCTGGAACTGAAGGGTGTGAGGGACAGCATTCATTTCTCCAGCTATTCAGAGTGAGCCCAGGTGGCTATTCCCAGAAGACCACAAACTGAAAAACTAGAGAAGAATTATTCATGGAACTCAAACACCAAGAAACCAAATGCCTGCTGAACTGGAGACGAGAGTTCCAGTTCACAGGGATAACTAATATGTATCCTGTCTGGCTCTCTGGGTGTTTATGACTCCCAAATGGGGATGTAGGTAGTAAAGAACAATGCGACTTATAAGGATGCACAACAATGAATTATTGTGCTGGAATAATGTTGTCACCACTCTAGTGTTTCTGTGAGTCTAAAATATAATCAGCATAGAAAAATAACAGTTGTGGAAAGAGAAAAAAAAATCCCCCTTGTTAGGCACATTTTCAACTAGAGATTGATCATAGAGGCATCATCAGACCCAGCCTGTGGATACATATGTCTCATTTCAACACAACTTCTTTCAAAGTGCGGCACGGTATTGGAAGCGAGGGCACTGTGAAACTACCAAACCAACCACTCCACAGGTGTATTTGAAAGAAAAGGTTTATTGTAAATATGAGAGAGAGAATAGCCTGAGATATCTGGGGAAGTACAAGGCAACCATGGCTACCTTTCAGGGAGGCAGAGAAGAGGTGATGGGGGAGAGTCTTCTGTTTTGTGTTGATTTCATTGGTTAAATAAAGAGACCGTGTTAGCCCTTTAATGGGACAGAAAATTAGGTAGGCGGAGTAGACTGAACAGAATTCTGGGAGAAAGAAATCCGAGTCAGAGAGTTGCCATGATTCTCCCACCCAACACAGCCGCAGGTTAAGATCTTCCCTGGTAAGCCACCTCGTGGGCTACACAGATTATTAAAAATGGGTTAGATCAATATGTAAGAGCTAGCCAATAAGAGGCTGGAACTAATGAGCCAGGCAGTGTTTAAAAGAATACAGTTTCTGTGTAATTATTTCAGGTAAAGCTAGCCGGGTGGCGGGACGCAGCCCCACTGCTCACACTACAAAGAGGGGCAGATTGGCCATAATCAGGGCTATCTCTCAGGAAGCAGAGAGAAAAGTGGAAAGAAACAAGCAAGTTGGGGGAGGAGAGCTTGCTATTATAAAGAGAACCAAGTAGCTGTAGGTAGAGGGAGGGAATCTGGAACAGCCTGGAACCTAGAATGGTGGAGGGGGTGAGAAGGGCTACAAGGCTAACATGGGGGCTTTGATACTCATAGCATGTGCATGTTCATAGTGAGTGGAGGAACCTGGAGGCTAGCATGGGCTTTGATGTGTAACCACGGGTATATGCCAAGGGAGGTAGCCCTCTCTGGCAGGCACAACTTATTTCATATGTTTCTGAGGAATGCTGCCAGCACCCTTTCTACAGTCACTGCCTTTTGGAGTTTGGGACCTAGTAGGTAATATGGTATGAATGTTAAGTGTCCCTCACAGGCTCATATGTTTTAACACGTGGCCCCCAGCAGGTGGCACTGTTTCAAAAAGTGGTTTTAAGAATCTTTAGGAGGTGAAGCATTACTTAAGGAAGTGGGTCACTGAAGGCAGCCCTTGAGGTTCCATCCCACTTCCTGCCCTCTCTCTACTTCCTGACTGCAGATGCTATGGCCAGCTAGGTCATGTTCTGGTTGTCCTTCTTAAGACATAAGCCAACATACACCCTCAACTTCATAGATATTTTATTCAGACTCTTTATCACAGAAGAAAAATAAGCAGTCTGGAAGCTAGTGTGTGTGTGTGTGTGTGTGTGTGTGTGTGTGTGTGTGTGTGTGTG
>JABTXL010001783.1:3188435-3201725 GCA_025134845.1 Neodon shergylaensis | reverse complement strand
CTGGGGGATTCTAGGCAGGTGCTCTACCACTGAGCCACACCCCAGCCCCTCTCTGGGGGATTCTAGGCAGGGGCTCTACCACTGAGCCACACCCCAGTCCTTCACTGAGAGATTCTAGGCAGGTGCTCTACCACTGAGCTACATCTTCAGTCCTCTTTTATTTATAAATTGCCTGGGCTCACTCTCATCCCTTTAATCCAGGAAGGCCTTGAACTTGCTGTCAGTAATAGAGATCTCTTTGAGGTTACCGTGGATGGTCGGACTTGCCTACAGTGTGACAGAGTCCCAGAAGATGGCAGTGACTTCCCCTAGAGAGGAGGGAGTAAGATGAAGAAATCATAAAGGGTAAGTATGACCAGAACTTACAGGAAGAGACTCTTAGGAGGTGGCCCTCAGTGACAAGGTTTATCCCATCCTCCAAATACCGTCTCTTGCAGTCGTTTTCCCTTCCAAAGGTTCCCTGCAGTGAGTCCCCGTCTTTCACTAGAATTGAAGTCTTCAGCAGGGCTATCTACTTGCTGTCAGATTCTTGTAACCCGATTCATTTCCGTGAGCTGTCATTAAAAAGCCTGTCGGGACTTGTTAGATATCAGGGTCACCTAGGAAAATAAATACAGTAACAAATATGGCTTGTGGATGGCTGTATGACAAGATCCCAGAAGCCCCCAGAGGCCTGCCTGGTGCTCACCTTAAAGGATGCACTCTTCTGCCTCAGGTGCAGCTTCCTCCTTCATCATGTTCTTGATCTTTGTGTTGTCCTTCAAACAGACTGAGGTTTCCCTAAGTGAGTGCACTCAGCTAAAAAAGGCCCTGCTGGAGCTGGGAATGTGGCTCATTCATCATGGGTAGAAGGCCTGCCTAGCATGCATGAAGCTCTGACTATGTAAATGCAGCAAGTTGCTGTATACCTGTAAGCCCAGCACTCAGGAGGCAGAGGTGGATGATCATCTTTGATTCCATAGTGAGGTTGAGGCCAGCCTTGGCTACATGAGACCCTTCTCAAACAACCAAACAAAAAACTTAATGAAAGCAAGAAAACAAAAAAAGTGAAACATAGGATGAGTGAGGAAGGAATTGAACAGACACACGGGTCTGGCCCTTCCCCAGAAGGAGGGCCAATCCATCCACCCAAATATCACAGGTGCAAGACAAACTCCCACGCAGTTCACAGTTTCATCTAGACACTCATTCCTTCCACAAATATGTATGGAGTGTCTGAGTACTCCAAACATTCCCAGCGTGGGTAAGAAGACAAGTGAGAGAGAGTGACTTACTCATCAGAGGGCATTCCTTCATAACCGACCAAAGCACACCCTGCATAGCGTAAGCCAATGGAGGATTCGCTGATTCCTGTATTTGGGCAGCGCCAACATCAGACAAAACTGGATCCTGGGATCCAAAGGAAACTCTCTTGAGACTCTTTCTCTCCATTTTTATTCTATTTCCCCCACTCTAATAGTTTTCAACCTGATGAAGTCTAGAATTACCCACGTATCATGTCGCTGTGGTGTAAAACCATGGCCGAAGTTACTTTTGGGAAAAAGAGTTGATTTTTGTGTGCTGTTCCAGAGACAGAGTCCATGATGGTGGTGGTGGGGACTACATGGCAGCAGGTGGGGGACATCCCATTCAAAGTATCACACCTAAGAAGGTCTCAATGAGGGAACTGTCCAGGTCAGGCTGGCCTGTGTGTTTATCTGTTGGGAGATGTTCTCAATTATGTTAACTGAAGTGGGAATAGCTACCCAATGTGGGCGGCACCATTCCTTAAGCAGGGCATTGTGAACTGTGTAAGAGAGAAGAAACTGATCTGATGGGCACTGTCATGCATGCATTCTCTCTCTCTCTCTCTCTCTCTCTCTCTCTCTCTCTCTGTCTCCTTCCCCCCCACCCCGCCCCTCAACTGTGAATGTGACTGGCTGCTTCCAGTTCCTGCCACCTTGCATTCCCCTGAGTGATGAACTGTGGCCTGGAACTGTGAGTCAAATAAACCATTTTTCCCTTAAGCTGCATTTTTGGGGGTATTTTATCACAGCAACAGAAAAATGAAACTACAGATGTCCACTGTGTCTGCTCAACCCACATGGGGGAGAGAAGCTCTGCCTGAGACAGGTGCCCCGAGAAGCAGCAGTATCTTGTCATGAGTCCAGTCAAGGGATGACCGCAGAAGCAAGTGAAGTAGCCGCTCCCACAGGACAAGGACGGAGGTCGGTGCTACAGCCCCACACCCTCTGATGCCACTGTTCTCCACCAGCACACTCTCCCTGTGGTGTTACCTCTGTTCTCGCGGGGGTGTCACCAGCCAGCCTGTTCTTCTCTAGAAAGTTTTGGGCAAACCGGGGTGGTGGGTCACCCTTGTTCCTCCATGCTGTCAACTCTTGGCTCTCTGAAACTCCCCAGCTGTGCCACCCAGATTAACAACAAGCCCATAGACAATGTTCATCCCTTGGCCCCATTCCTGGAGCCACCACTTTGGAAGGCCTGCTACCCCCACACACTGCGTTCTTACAACTACCTGACTCAGTTCTGCACTGATCCTTTCCAAAATGCATTCTATTTCCATGAAAAATATTTTTGTGAGGAGGTTTTAATAGATGGCTCAGTGATTAAGAACCTGTACTATGCATCGGGAGGACCTGGCTTTAGTTCCCAGCACCCATGTGGAGACCTTCAGCTGCTGCAACTCCAGCTCCAGGGGACCTGAAACCTCTGGCCTCTGATGGCCCCTGTACTTACTTGTACACACACACACACACAATTAAAATAAATCTTTAAAATTTTAAAATTGCACATATTTATCTGTGTGTGTGTGTGAGAGAGAGAATGCACACACTTGTATATGTCACTGTGTCTGGAGGTCAGTGAACAAAATGCAGGATGATTCTCTCCTTCCACAGCATGGGTCCTGGGGATTGAACTCAGGCTGTCAGGCTTAGCAGCGAATGCTTTTAATCAATAGGCCGTCTCACTGGCTCAATTTATTCCCATTTTAAAGATGAGAAGACTGACTTTGAAAAACTGATAATTTATCTAAGCCCACAAGGCGATCGAGGGGAGACTGGGAAGTATTGCACCAGCTGTTCCAGGTAAGCATATCTCATAACCACACCCCCAACCCAGTTCTGGACAGCGCAATAGGACATGACATCTGTCATTTTCTTGGTGGGCTTGTTGTGGGCTCATATATCCTGCGTCCTATGGTTGTCTTCCAAATGAATCATCTCATTAAAGAACAGTTTTCAGAATGAGTGTCGCAGAGGTAGCTGGGCCCCTGAGTACACACATTTGGAGAGCATCTTAGATGTATCCAGTGGCAACAGCTGTGAATTTCACTCAAGGTGGTTTGTGCTTAGAAGCCTCCCCAAGGCTAGAGTCCAATTTCCTCCACTTGGGCTGACCTCTAACTCACTTTATAGCCTAGAGTGATCTTAAACTTCTGACCCTTCTGCCTCCGCCTTGCTGGGATTGCAGGTACACACTACCATGCCCAGTTTATATGACTCAGAGGATAGAACCCAGGGTCTTAGCAAATCAGCTACATCCCTCCCCAAAACCAGAGTCCTGATTTCTTTTTTTTCCAAGTTTTCATTTTCCCTAACATCCACAATCTCATGCACATTCCTAGTGAATACATCTGGTTTAGACTGATTTTGTAGCATTTCAAAGTACCCAAATGCAGACTCCTGAATCAAACCATCCTGCCTTTGAGCAGCAGGTATTGTCTGATTAATGAAATCATCATAAACGTATTGAGTTTACTTGATAATAAGTAATCACAATCAATTGATAATGAAGAGAAACACGGAATCACTTAATCGAGAGTAATTGGGTTGAATGACAAACTTAGACTCCTGATTAAAATTAATTGCATTGCCGAGATGGCCTTGGAATTCCAATTGAAGGTAATTAAAACCTTCGAAGGTAAGGCAAGATCAATTCTTCTGTACAGCTGTCCAGGAAAAGACAATATTCTTACAGGCCATTTTTAAGCTACATTAAGAAAAGCGATGATGGCATGACCATGGGAGGGCTGCTTGGATGAAAAGCAAAAGCCGGGTTAATTTGAACGAGCAAATATTGAACGTTTCTCAAGAAGAAAACCATTTAATCTGGAAGCTCGGGAGACTTAGCTAACTAATTGAGGATTTGGATCAGAGAAAAATGCAAAATGGGCATTCTGTGAAGGGTTTAAAGTGACGAGTGGGTCACCAGCACAGACCCCAGGTAAGACCTCTTGCTGATGTCTGCTCAGCCAACTCGGCAGTTCCCAGAGGTTAGTTTCATGACCAGCTCTATCACTGATGCCCAGTTGTGTGTGTGTGTGTGTGTGTGTGTGTGTGGTCTTACTACAGTGCAAATCCTGGACTGGAGAGATGACTCGGTAGATAAGAAGACTTAGTGTACAAGTGGGAGACCATAGGCTCAGATTCCAGCATCCACATAAAAATCAGGTATGTCCACACATGCGTCCAATCCTAGTACTGTTGGAGGCAAACACAGGAGGATTGCTAAGACTTGCCATTCTGGCATCAGGTTCAGTGAGAGACCCTGCACCAAAGGACTAAAGTGGTGAGTGACAGAACAGGACCATGGGCGTCCTTCTCTGACCTCCATGTTAGTATGCAGGCATGTGTATCCAAACCTGCACACACACACACACACACACACCTACACAGCAAAAATAATTAAAAGGTCATGAGAAAGCATGAAGCCAAAAGATGGCAGGAGTCCCAGATCTCATTCCCTCTGATACAAACTAAAGCTGGTGGCATATGCTTGGCATCCCATCACTTAGGAGGTTGAGGCATCAGGATCAGATCATGAATTCAAGGTCAACCTGGGAAAAGACAATAAAATGAATTGCCTGGGTACTATGTGATGGCTGATCTTCAATATCAATGAGCCTGGACTTGGAAACCACCTAGTAGACACACATCTGGGTTGTCTGTGAGGGTGTTTAACTAAGGTGGGAGGACTCACCATGGAGCAGCATCCCATGGACTGGGGTCCAGAATGGAACAAAACAGAGAAAATCAGAGAACTGGACACCAGCATCCACCCTCTGTTTCTGCTTCTTCTGGCTTCTTCTTCTTTACTGTAGACACAATGTGACCCAGGCTTTCCTGCTATGACAGTCTACATCTTCAGATGGTGAGCCTTCCTTTATTTATTTATGTATGTATTTTTATATATGTTTTTGTCTTTTTGAGTAAATGCTATACTTATACAGGCACCTGCAGAAACCAAAAGAGTGTGTTGGATCCCTGAGGTGGAGCTACAGGTGATTATGTGCTGCCCAATGTGGGTGCTGGGAGCTGAACTTGGGTCCTACACAAGTTGGAAAACAAGTGCTCTTAACTACAGAGCCATTTCAACAACCCTGAAGTTGTTTCTGCTGTGGGTAGTCACACAGTTGTTTATACCGTAACCTTGTAGCCATCATTTGTAATGGTGTTTTATACCCTAACATTGTAGACACCATTTGTAATGGTGTTTTATACCCTAACATTGTAGCTACCATTTGTAATGGTGTTTTATACCCTAATGTAATAGCCACCGTTTGTAATGGTGTTTTATACCCAAACGTTGTAGCCACCATTTGTAATGGTGCATAGAAGAGAGGGCCAACCATAACATGTTGATTTTGCCCCCAAATAACCACACTTACTTATTGGCAGGATGCCATGTGCCCATTGGGTACCACCTAACTCTTCAAAGAAGTAACTCCTATCTGCTGTTTGCAAAGGATACAACTTTGGATGTAACTTGGATGGCTGGTTGCTTTTGTGTCTCAGCTAGCCTATACCTCACTCTAGACTGACCTTAATTCACAGTTCCTATTACCCTGGCATCTCAGGGCTGGGGTTACAGGCATGCACACCACAACTGTGTTTGTTGCTTCTTTGTTTGCTTTTATTTAGAAGATAAACAATTTTTTTGGCTTTTTGAGACAAGGCTTCTCTGTGTAGCCCTGGCTGTTCTGGAACTAATTCTATTGACCACATTGGTCTTGAACTCAGAGATCTACTTGCCTCTGCCTCCTGAGTGCTGGGATTAAACACATGTGCCATCACCACCCAGAAGATACACAAAATTTAACTATAAAAAATTAAATTAGAACATTTTCCCCTCTCCTTCCCTCTAAATCCTCCTATATACCCCTCCCCATTCTTCTTCAAAGTTATGGCCTATTTTTCATTAATTGTCATTGCATACCTTTATGTATTTGTATATACACATATATTCCTAAACACAACATGCTGAGTGACGATAGAAGTTACAAAATAATCCCACACTATCTCAGAATTGAGTATAATAAAGGGTTATTTATTTAGGGGTAGACTTACAAATCACAGTCCTCTGCATGAATGGGGAACAGGAACCGAATCCAGCAGCCAGAAGAGAGAGCAAGCATGTACTTTACATTGGCATTTATAGTATAAGAGGCCACGACCAAGTGATATCTTAAAGGCTACTGGCTGAAGGAGTTTCTACAGCACCTGAGTCCATATAATGATCATTGAGCGTATGTTTTTAGGGCTGACCATTGGCACTGGACAACTAATTGGTGTCCTCTTCTCTGGGTGACTGAGTTTTCTGTCCTGCCTAGTTCCTGCAGTTGTTAAGTCCCAAAGAAATCACACAGAGGTTTACATTAGTTATAAATGGATTGGCCTAGTAGCTCAGACTTCTTATTAACTCTTACAACTTATATTAGCCCATTATTCTTGTCTATGTTAGCCATATGGCTTGGTACCTTATTTGGCGAGGCAGTCACATCTTGCTTCCTCTGCAGCTGGGTTTCCTTCTTCCCAGAATTTTTGTTGCCCCTGACTGAAGTTTTCTTATTTGACAAGGCAGTCACATCTTGCTTCCTCTGTGGCTGGGTCACGACTGCAGACTGCAGATTATCTTCCCAGAATTCTCCTGTTTTCATTGACCCACCTCTACTTCCTGCATGGTTGCCCTACCTATACATCCTGCCTGGCTACTGGCCAATCAGTATTTTATTAAACAAGTACAAGAAACAAATATTACCAGGGTAAAACCATTGTCCCACAACAACTACCTCTTCTGCTCCCAACTTAACTGAGCTGCCCATAGCTCTTTGCATAAGACTGAGGCCTCATGAACTTTTCCCCATGCTGTTTGGCATGTTTGTTGATGTCCTCTGTGTTCAGCTCACATGTGGGCCATCATACTATTGAGACTTTATGGGTACTGGAGAAACAAGCTCACACAAAACTCCTTGGTCCTTCAGCTCCTGCAATAATTTCTACATCATCTTTCTCAGTGTCCCAAGAGCTTGGGTGTGGGATGTTTTGGAGATGTATCATTGGGACTGGGTTCCACAACTCTGCATTTTGATCAGTGTGGTTTTCTGTAGTGATCTCTGTTACAAAAAGAAGTTTCTTTGATGAGGGATAATAACGACACTTATCTGTGGGAGTAAGGACAAGTGTGTGTAGATTTTTGTTCAGAATTATGCTGGCTTAGTAAATTAGTGGCTAGAGATTCTCCTCCAAATGTCATGATGTCACCAGCACTGAATAGGTTACGAGACTTCCAGTACCAGGCGTGGCACACCTCTGGTCGGGTGGGCCTTAAGTTCAATGAGAGAGCTGTTGGTCACCACTGAGGTATGTGTGCCACCACTGCTTCTGTTGGGTTACTGTGCCACATTGTTTTGTAGTTTGATTGCTTGTTTGTTTTTAAAGAAATCTCACCCTCATGATTTATGAGGGATTTACTGTAAGATAAATATAATTGGGACTGGAATTGATGGCTCAGTAGTTAAAAGTGATAGTTAAAAGTGAGCATCAGGTGGCTCACTACTACCTGTAAGTCCAGCTCAGAGTGATCAGATGCCCTCTTCTGGCCTCTGTGGTCACCTGCATCCATGTGCATAGACATACACACATACACTTAATTGAAAATGAAATAAAGTTTAAAACAAACAAACAAAACCCAGATACATTTTAGTGGCTAGTTTATACTTGGAGGCATTCTAACCTATACCTGGTAGGTTCTATACCTGGTAGATTTTTTTCTCTTGGATTAAGGGAAAGAGGGACAGACATGTTGCATGCACTGTAACAATAGTGGGGAGAAACACTAGATTACAAGGTTTGCAAATTAAGGACATGTGAATCTATTGCCTCTTGTTTCCTTAAGAATCTCTGTTTCTATTTTACTGTTCCAGAAGCCTGCCTGGCTCAGATCTGTAGACAGCAGTGTAGGACATCTCAGCTCCTAAATGATAGAGAATATGGAAGGAACCTCCCAAAAAATATAGTCTAATAATAAACAGAAAAGGAAGAATCAGAGGAAAGAATAAGATAACTAAAATTATTCATAAAAATGAAGACATTAAGTTAGAGCCACAGAAATAAAGGGGGAATATAAGAGAGGGTCGTGAAGAAAAATATACAAGAGATTGGATAACACAGAAGAAACAAATGGATTCCTAGAAATAATCAAAGTGCTAAATCTTAATCATCAAGAAATAGAAAATATGACGACATATCCCTAGTAAAGGGATTAAATCAGACTTTCAGAACCTCCCCACAAAGGAACCCCAAAGACCAGATGGCTTCACTGGATAACTCTACTTAACCTTTAGGGAGGAGTTAGTGCCAATTCTTCTCAAACACCTCCAAAAAAATCAATGAGCAAGGAACACTAGGAACTGTTCCAAACTTATTTGATGATTTCAGCATCTTCTTCTGACACAAAAGCCAAAAACACTGTAAGGAAATTGAAGACAAACATCCCTGATGAATACTGATGAAGAAATCATACACACACACACACACACACACACGCACATGCACGTGGACACACTAGCAAACTGGATTACAGTACATTAAAAAGCTAATACAGCATGGCCATGTGGTATATATTCCTGTGATGTGAAGATGGTTCCATCTACAATAATCAATAATGGTGACAGACCACACTAAGAGAATGATGGAGAAAGTTACATGATCATCTCAATTGATGAAGACAAAGTATTTGGCTGAGGTTCAGCATCCCTTCATGTGTGTTATGGAATACCACAGCAGTGGTGAAAGCATTCTGGAAGCAGCCTCCTCCATGACAGGAGTCCAGTATAACCAACCTGCCACCACATAGCTAGTCATTAGTGAAATGGTGCCAGGCTAAGAGGTCAGCGTTGGCCTCTGCTACTGGGAGACTGGACCAGCAGTGGTGATGGCTGGAGCCCACATAAAGAAGAAAGGAGAGGACCAGCTCCACAAAGTTGTCCTCTGACTTCCCTGTGCACATCATAGCCTTGCACACACACACACACATACATACACACACATACACACACATACACACACAGATACATATATACATACACACGCACAGAAAGAGAAAGAGAGAGAGAGAGATTAAACAATAAACCACTGTTGTCCAACCATACAGTCGGAACCCCAGGGAATGTGGTGGGAATGAGCACTCAAAGCGTGAGATAATAGTGGAAGAAGCCCAGAGTTGAAACAGGCCAAATATGACACAAGGTCTCTAAGCATGCGCCCCAGATACGTAGAGAGCTAAGTGCACACACACACACACACACACACACAATCACATGGAAATGTTTGCAGTAGCAGCCTTATCCATCACACCAAAGCCTGAACATTAGCCTAGCTGTTCTTCAGTGGGTGGGAAAGCCATCACGACACGAGGCAGCGATACACCAGGGTTAGCACTTTCCAGGACTTTTCCAGGTGGTCGAATACATCAGTGACTTTGTTTGTTTGTTTATTAATTTTTAGAGGCAAACTATTGTGATGCAACCCAGGCTGGCTGTGAACTTGCGAGACCATGTCTCAAACACTTAACTAACTGAACAGAGAGAGAGAGAAAGAAGAGATTGCATTTTAAAAGTAAACTATTTATTTGGGTAAATAAAACTGAAGAACAAGGAACCAACAGAATGGAACAACTACTGGACCCAAAGTCCCCAGCTCAGTCTGGGAGTTGGCTCAGTGACCATAGCACTTTTGCTTTGCTAGATTGAGGGTTGACATTCAGATCCCGAGAAACCTACTTAAAAGCCAGGTGTCATAGTCAGGGTTTCTATCACTATAACAAAACACCATGATCAAAAATCAAGTTGACGAGGAAAGATTTTTATGGTTTACACTTTCCTATCACTGTTCATCACTGAAGGAAGTCAGGACAGGAACTCAGACAGGGCAGGAACCCGGAGGCAGGTGCTGACACAGAGGCCGTGGAGGAATGCTGCTTACTGGCTTGCTCCTCATGTCTTGCTCAGTCTACTTTCTTATAGAACCCAGGACCCAGGAATGGCACCATCCCCAATGGACTGGGCTCTCACACATTAATCACTAATTAAGAAAAATGCCTTACAGGCTTGCCTACAGCCCAATATTATGGAAGCATTTTCTTATTTTTAAGGTCCCTCATCTAGGATGGTCCCAGCTTGTGTCAAGTCAGCATAAAAGCATCCAGCACAACTGACCCCTTCCTTGTCAGCTTGACACATGAATACATCACTGTCAAGTCTCAACCTTCCCTTTCTCATTTCTTACATTAAAACATATGAGTAGCTTTAAAAATCCCAGTCTTCATGAGTTCAAATGCATTAATAATTGTCTCTTAAAAAACATTCAGTCTCTTTTAAAACTCAAATTCATGAGAAAGTAGGAAGTAGCCTTAAATGCATTGGCACAGGAGATCACTTCCTAAATATAACACCAGTAGCACAGGCACTGAGAGCAACAATCAATAAATGGGACCTCCTGAAACATAAGTTTCTGTAAAGCAAAAGACATAGTAAATAAGACAAAATGACAGCCTACAGAATGGGAAAAGATCCTCACCAACACTGCATCTGACAGAGGGCTGATCTCTAAAATATTAAAGAACTTAAGAAACTAGATACCAAAATACCAGATTATCCAATTAAAAAATGGGTACAAGTCTAAACAGAGAACTCTCATCAGAAGAATCTTAAATGGCCGAAATCAATGGGGAAATGCAAATCAAAAAAACTTTGAGATACCTTCTTATATGTGTCAGAATGACTAAGATAAAAAAATACTGAGGACAGCTTATTTTGGTGAGAATATAGAGTAAGGGGAACACTCTTCCACTGCTGGTGGGAGTGCAAACTTGTACAGCCACTTTGGAACCAGTATGGCAACTTCTCAGAAAATTGGGAATCAATCTACCTCAAGACCCAGCAATATCAATATATTTGTTTATACCCAAAGGATGCTCAATCATACCAAAGGACACTTGCTCAACAATTGTTCATAGCAGCATCATTCATAATAGCCAGAACCTGGAAACAACCTAGATGCCCCTTAACTGAAGAATGAGTAAAGAAAATTTGGTACATTTACTCTATGGAGTACTACTCATTTGTAAACAAAACAAACAAACCAATGACATCATGAAATTTGCAGGCAAATGGATGGAACTAGAAAAAAATCATCCTGAGTGAGATAACCCAGACTGAGGAAGACAAACACAGTATGTGCTCATGTTGGTGGAGGCTGCTTGTTCATTCCCGGCAGCTCAGACCCAAAATAACCACACATAAACTATATTATTTACAACACTGCTTGGCCTATTAGCTTATGCATATTTCTAGTTCACTCTTACATCTTAAATTAACCCATTTCTATTATTTTATATTTTTACCACAAGGCTTGTGGCCTACCAGCAAGGGTCCAACTGGCTGCTTACGTCTTTTTCCTCTGGAAAAAGTGTCTCACCGACTCTGCCTTCTTTCTCCCAGCATTCAGTTTAGTTTTCCCACCTCACTCTACTCTCTGACCTATCACAGGCCAAAGCAGTTTCTTTATTCATTGACCAATAAAAGCAACACATATACAGAAGTACCTCCCATAGCATTTACTCACTCGTAAGTGGATGTTAGATGTAAAGCAAAGGATAACCAGACTATAAACCACAGATCCAGAGAAGCTAGGTAACAAGAAGGACCCTAAGAGGGATGCATGGATCACCCTGGGAAGGGGAATTAGATGAGATCTCCTGGGTAAACTGGGGGCATGGGGAATGGTAGAGGGGAGGGGATGGTGAATGAGAACATGAGTCAATGGTGTAGACAGAAGTGTCTGTCCTGCCTGGTCCCACAGCCATTTTGTCCCAAATGAACACACAGAGACTTATATTAATTATAAACTGGTTGGCTTATTGCTCAGGCTTATTACTAACTAGCTCTTACAATTTAACTTAGCCCATAATTCTATCCATGTTTACCCAAGTGGCTTGGTACCTTTTCTCAGTAAGGCATTGTCATCTTGCTTCCTCTGTGTCTAGGTGGCAACTACTTCTCTGTCTTTCCTCTTCCCAGAATTCTCCTAGTCTGGTTGCCTCACCTATACTTCCTGCCTGGCTTCTGGCCAATCAGTGATTTACTAAACCAATATGAATAACAAATCTTTACAGTGTACAAAAGCATTATCCCACAGCAGAACGGAATGGTGGTGTTGGGGGAGGGACAGAGAGGGTGAGCAATGAAAGAGATATCTTGATAGAGGAAGCCATTACAGGATGAGAGAGAAACCTGGTACTAGGGAAATCCAAGGAATCCACAAGGATGACCCCAGCTAAAACTCCTAGCGATGATGGAAAGAGTACCTGGACTGGCCTTCTCCTATAATCAGATTGGTGACTACCCAAACTGTCATCATAGAGCCTTCTTCCAGTAACTGATGGAACGAGATGCAGAGATCCACAGCCAAGCACCAGGCCAAGCTCCAGGAATCCAGCCGAAGAGAGGGAGGAGGGATTACAATGAGCAATAGCGATCAAGATCATGATGGGAAACATACAGAGATAGCTGAACCAAGCTTGTGGGAACTCAAGACTGAAGCTATGGAGCCTGCATGGGATTGAACTAGACCCTCTGCGTGTTGAAGATGGTTGTGTAGCTTGGTCTATTTGAGAGGTCCTGGCAGTGAGACCAGGATCTATCCCTGGTGCCTGAGCTACCTTTTTGGAGCCTATTCCTATGGTAGGAGGCCTTGCAGAGCCTTGATGCAGGGGGGAGGAGCTTGGTCTTGCCTCAACTTAATGTGCCTAGCTTTGTTGACTCTCCATGGGAGGCCTTACCCTTTGGGAGGAGTGCATGGAGTGGGGGGCAAGAGAAGGGGTGGGAAGGAAAACTGTGGTTGAAATGTAAAATGAATAAAAAATAAATTTAAAAAAATTCAAATTTTCTGTAAACCCCCACAAATCTCTCTCTCTCTCTCTCTCTCTCTCTCTCTCTCTCTCTCTCTCTCT
>JABTXL010001783.1:3172037-3188425 GCA_025134845.1 Neodon shergylaensis | reverse complement strand
TCTCTCTCTCTCTCTCTCTCTCTCTCTCTCTCTCTCTCTCTCTCTCTTTTAAGCCTCTCAACTGTGGGATCCTATAAAATCAAAAATAAATTAAGTATTTTCTTACTTCAAGAGGGAAGAACCAGGGCATAGTTGCAATCTGAACAAAGCAAAACCAAACCCAGAAAGTGTAAATAACTTAATATTCACTATCTGGAATTCACTCCCCATCTTCTGGGCTCCTCCAAGGGGCATGGGTCTCTGCCCTCTGCAGCACCCCCAGCTTGTCTTTTAGGCTCCGGCAGGCTCCATTCCATACTGCTGCTGTTCCTGGTTGCCCCATCGCATCTCCAAAATGCTGGGGTCTGTTGATGCAACTGGGTTGCACTTTGACCAATAGCCTCTTGCAGGCTCTCTTCCTGGTACCAAACTCTCTGCATGACCCCTCAGTCCTGGGCCTCCAACTACCACTGAAGCTGCACTTCCACCAGTGGCCTCCCCTAGTCTCTCACAGCGCCAAGCCTCAATTGCTCTCCACGGTGCCCCCATGCCTTCAAAACCAGTACCACCTTACACTAGCAAGTTCAGCTGCCAGTGTGAGGTGCAACCTTGGCCGCTTCTGGAACACAGCTTTCGTGTGCTGACTCTCAAGAAACACTTCCCAGAAGACTTCACCTCATCGATGCTGGCCCCTTCTTAGTCAGCACTAATTTCTCAGCTCTAGCAGCCAGCATCGAGCACCCCAGCAAAGCAAAGGTTTCACTTCAGTAGCTCTGGGATCTTACTAATAATAACAGCTGATTCTTCAGCCCCAGCTGACCAGAACCAAGGATCTTAATTCATAATGACAAATGGCCCGGATGGGGTCTTCAAATTTCCCTCTGACACTTCACAAGCCAGGCCTCCATCCTCTGTGCGGCTCTCAACCTTCTCATCTTCCAGGCGCCTGCAGAACAGCTCACCAGTGAACACTCAATGGCTTTTCTAGCCCAAAGTTCCAATGGCCTCCCACGATCCTCCCAAAACAACCCAGTCAGGTCTTAATGAGTGATTGGTGGGGGACCATGACCAAAAAGCAAGTCGGAGAGAAAAGGGTTTATTTGACTTACGCATCTGCATCACTGTTCATCATCAAAAAAGTCAGGAGAGGAGCGCATGTTTCCATCATGAAAAAAGGGAAAGTGAACTGAGCTCCGGCTTTCCACCTCTCTGCTTCCTGCCCGTGGATGTCATGTGACCAGCGGCCTTGCACTCCTTCTGCCACGATGGACTGCATCTTCAAAGCAAACCCTTCCGCCTGTAAATTCCTTTTGCTGGGTATGTTGCCACAGCAACAAGACAAGTACTAATACACAGGCCAAGGGCAGAGGAGGAAGAAGGAAGCTCCATCAAGGAACTGCCTCTATCAGACTGTCTTGTAGGCATTTCCAGGGCGGGGGGGGGGGGGCATTTTCTGGATTGCTGACTAATGAGGGAAGGATCAGCCCCCTATGCCATCCCTGGACTGGTAGGTCTGGGATGTATAAGAATGGTAACTGGGAGCTGCAGAGACTGCTCAGCAGTTAAGAGCACTGACTGCTCTTCCGGAGGACCAGGGTTCAATTCCCAGCACCCACATGGCAGTTCACAACTGTCTGTAACTCCAGTTCCAGGAGATCTGACACTTTCACACCAATGCACATAAAATAAAGTTAAATAAATGATATTTTTAAAAAGGAAAAGAAAGAAAGAAAGAAAGAAAGAAAGAAAGAAAGAAAGAAAGAAAGATAACTGAACGAGCCAGCGGAGGAAGCCAGTACAAACGCAGCCTTTCTGGGCCATCTCTGCTCCAGTTCCTGCCTCCGGAACCCTGAGTTTCTGCCCTGGCTTTCCCAGTGAGGACCTGAAGGTGAAATAAAGCCTTTCCTCCCCAAGCTGCTCTTGGTCAGGCTATTTATCATAGCAACAGAGAAACAACTAGAACACCCGGGGTTCCAAGCGATCATCACCGTGAAAGAAGAACTTCAGAGGTTTCAGAGGCGAGGCAACAGAACCGTGAGCACCTTTACCATAGGGCAGAAGTTTATACTCAAGGGCTGAGTCTGAGCTTCTCAAGAGAGTTGCATCATGGGGGAGTTCTGAACAGCTCATTTTAGGGGGCAAACTTCAATGGAGAGGAAGGATTTTCCGGAGTTATTCGGGAGAAGGTGAAGAACTCTAATAATGTCTCATGATGTCCCAGGAAAAAGGTTACCCCCTTTTTCTATCCCGTGACTTTTTTTTTCAGGCGTGTCATGGCATCGTATGCATGATGGGAACAATTGATTTGTGAGGCTGATGACATGTAGATACCGTTTTCAGGATGTGCTGATCCCAGGTGGTTTGGGGTAATCCCTTGTCTGTAAGGTTTGGGTGACCGTGGGATATCTTACCCTAATAGAGCTCTGTAGTTGCATCAGCTTCCAGCCAGGTTGTCTTTCCCTTCACCTCCCAGCTCCACGTGGCCCACCATCTACCACATACAAAGTAAAAGAGAGTCTGTCTTATATGCAAAAGAATAGGGAACCATTCGACCCAGTGGCCAGCACAATGCAGTCTCTCTGGGATAGTTGTCTAGAAGTTGTTCCAGGCAGAACCGAGTGTCCAGAAAACTCTTACGTGGTCCTAGAAGGGAGACATGGACAGGAGCCAGGCTAAGAGTCAGGCTAGGAGTGGTGCATTCTTCAGAAAGCTCCAAGTGTTGTGGACTCATCCCTGTGTGCTCAGCCATCCAAAAGGTTTGTGAATCATGAAATGGAAACCAATACTCACCAAGTTTGAAGGTCCCTATCTATTGGGGAGCCCCCGGCCCTGTTTCCAGGAGACTGGCTCTCACCTAAACTTTGAGCCATATTGCACCTATATCTCTTCCGACTGCCTTTTGAATAACAATGCGTTCTTCTAAGCCAGGCTAATGGGAAAGTAATCTCTCTCTTCTCTCTCTCTCTTTCAAAGCTATTGCTCTGTGAAGTGCTTACCAAATAGGATTTTTAAATCGCGGGAGAGCCAAGCTCCATTTGGGAATTGATGCCTTTAAACCCCAGCTGGAAATGTTCCCGCTTCATTCCCAAAGCAGAGACTGGAATCAGAAATCCCCAGCTGGCCCTGGCCTGGTGGGGACTTGCGGAGAAGCCAGAAGTTATGGGGGTGGGTGTGAGCAAGCAGTACATTCTGGCAAGGCTGTGCAATGGCCTGCCCCCCACCACCCCCATCTCTCTGGACCAATGGACCAAACCAGAGGAAGGGCTGGTTGGGATGCTCTGGTCTATAAAGATGAGCCTTAGGGGCTCAGGTGGTAAAGAGCTTGTGGCGCAAGCGTGAGGACCTGAGTTCAAACCCCAGAAGGCACACAAAAGTTAGGTGTGGAAATCTGTAGTGGCATTTCATTTGTATTTTAATAAATAACACTTGCCTGAGGATCAGGAAAGTATAACAGCCACACTGGCCAGCCTTACAGACCAGGCAGCAGTAACTCGCATCTTTAATCCCAGTAGCCACACTAGCCTGCCATAGAAACCAGGCAGTAGTGGTGCACACCCTTAATCCCAGAACTAGAGAGGATTATAAAATGGGAGGAGACAAATCTCAATCACAGGTCTCATTCTGAGATTCCTGGAGGCAGTATCGTCATTTTGGACTGAGGTAGAAGTAAGAGCCAGTTGCTGGCTGTTTTTTCTTTTCTTTTATTTCTTTTTTTTTTCTCTGTGTAGCTTTGGAGCCTGTCCTGGAATTAGCTCTTGTCGACCAGGCTGGCCTTGAACTCACAGAGATCCACCTGTCTCTGCCTCTTAAGTGCTGGGATTTAGCCTACTTTATGAGTTCTGAACCAACAAGATGCCCTGTGTCAAAAACAAGGTAGATGGCACCTTAGGAATGGTAAACAAGGTTGATCTCTCACTTCCATATCCTGCAGGTACACACAAGTTGGGGGAGGGGGGAGAATGAGGACTGGTTGAGGGTGCATACCTCTTGCCCCTGTTCGGATTCTTCCTCTACGTAAGGCTAAAGCCAATGCCAGAACCCAAAGATGGGGTTGGAGTCACTGGACCTTCTACGGCCTCCTCTTCCCACCGCACAGTAATAAAATCTCTCTCACACATTCTCTTTCTCTCACCTCCTCCTGCTTCTGCCCTGCTCCCTGCTGAAGAAAGGGCTCAGTGGCTAAGAGCACATATTGCTCATGCAGAGAAACCAGGCTTGGTTCTCAGTGTGCATACTGGGCGGCTCATAACTGTCTATAACTCCATCTCCCAGGCATCTGACACCCTCTTCTGGCTTCCGCAGGCTCTGCAGTCACATGTGAATGCCTGTGCATGTATGCACGTGCATACAGACATGCTCACACACACAGTTTAAATTTCTTTTTTTTCGAGACACGGTTTCTCTGTGTAACAGCCCTAGCTGTCCTGGAACTCACTCTATAAACCAGGCTGGCCTTGAACTCACAGAGATCCTCCTGCCTAGGCCTCCCAGGTGCTGAGATTAAAGGCATGCGCCATCACCGCCCATCTTAAAATAAATATTTTTAAAAAATTAAAATCAACCCCTGTGTGTGTGTGTGTGTGTGTGTCTGTCTGTCTTTGTCATCTCTCAGCCATTACTCATATCTATCTGCTTAGCTTACTGGGATGTGTGGCTGAGCCTAGGCATTAGGACTCACAGAGTCAAGGCTGTTGTCCTGAAACTCTGGCTAACAGCTCCCAGTTCAGTTCACACACACACACACACACACACACACACACACACACACACACGGAGGGATTGAACCCCAGCCTCCTGCATTCTGAGCAAGGGAAGAAGCCAGATGCCAGAGGAGTGGGGCATGGACGGTGAGCAGCGTTTATGTCCTCAAGGAGAGCAGAGATTTATCAGGCAGAGAAATGATTGAATTCTTTTGTGTGTGCCTTTTATAACGGGACAAAATCGCCTCCAAATTGTGATGGCTGTCGGGAGCTGTAGGGAAAGGGAAATTGAATCTGTGCTTTTCCGAGTTCTGAGGAATTGATTAGGGATTAATGGAGGGAAATGGATAGATAGGCTAATTGATCATGTAATTTATATTCCTAAACAAATCACTGGGTGAGGAGGCCCCCAGCTGTATGTGACTCATTTCTCTGTTAGCTCAGATGGGAGGCAGGAAGTGAGTGACCCCAATCTCTGTACATTCTTTCTCAAAGAATTTCCAGGCCCACCCTCATATTTAATAATTTTTCTAGAATTCAGGAAAGCTTTTGTGTCCACAGTTCTGATTTATTAGAGCAAATATTCAAACTAAGCACAGTGGCTCATGCTTGTAATCTCAGCACTTGGAAGCCTGAGGCAGGGGGATTGCTCTGAGTTTGAGGCCAGCCTGGGCTACACCGCAAAACTCTGTCTCAGCAGAACAACAGATAAAAAGGATTTGGGCTAAAAACAGAAGAGGTGTCTGGTCTGGCATGGCGGAATGTGCCTGTAGCTGCAGCACTCAGGAAGTTCAGTCAGGACTGGGGAGGTGACCCCATAGGCAAAACATTGGCCAGAGAGACACGAAATCCTGAGGTCAAATCACCAGAACGCTTGTAAAACTGGGCGCTGCGCCTCCAATTCCTGTGAGCCCAGGACACCTGGGGAGGGGGGCGGGGGATAGAAGATGGAGACACGGGGACAGGGGAGTGTGTGTATGCATGAGAGCGTGGGTGTGTGTAGAGGCTAGATGTTGATGTCGGCTGTTCTCCACCTATTATGGTTTGTGTTTGCTTGCTTGTTTTTGGAAACAGGGTCGCTCACTGAACAGCAAGCTCCAGGGAGCCTCCCAGCTCTGGTTCCTCAACGCTGGGATTCCCGGGTACAAACCGTCCTGCCGAGCTTTTGTGTGAGTATGGGAGATTGTACGCAGGTTGCATGGGAAGGGCTTTAGCCACTGAGCCATCTTTTCAGCCTCCTGTTTTATTTTGGGTGTAGGGCCTTGTTATATAACTCAAACTGCGCTCAAGCTCCTGTCGCCTCGGCCTGAGGACCTGGATTACAGACTTGCTCCTCCGCACCCAGATGCTGGCTCCATCCTCATGCGCAGAGGAGAAATACGAGACTGAACTGCACAGCGTCGGAAAGCAGGTAAAAATTACTTCCGGAAATACAGGGTTTTTTTTTTTTTTAACGTACTCACAATGTGTTTCTCCCTTCTCCAAAAAGGTTAAGAACGCGGATAAGATTCTGATCTCTCAGGACGTCGAGATTGACATTCCTGCTTAATCGGAAGCCTCGCTGGACGCTGAACACGCTGAAGGCAGCATCCTTCCTTTTAGGCAACTTTAAAAGATGCCGTCCTTTAGATATGCGCTTGGCTACATTTTCTTTTTATAAAGCCATTAAGTACTTGATGATCACCGTTCCCATGGATACTGTAAATTCCACTTTCTTAAGAAAACACAACTTCCTACATCTTAATACTAGATTTACTGCATAATTGATCTTAATTCTAAGGAATTTGAGGCCCAAACCAACCATAACAAAAAAAAAAAAAAAACGGGACAGCGTTCTGAGGCTGGGGAGGTGACTCAGTCTCTAATGGGCTTTTTTGCTGCGTGAGTGTGAGGATTTGAATGCAGATCTTGATCGCCCACAGGGAAAGCTAGGTGCGGCCGCATAACTGGTGGTCACAGCACTGGGGGGAGGGGCAGTCAGCTAGCCTAGTGAGGCGTGAGCTCAAAGTTCAGTGAGAGACTCTACCTCGAAAAAATAACCCCTGCCCTTCCGCCAGATCAGACCAGCTCCCAGCCGCCACGTTGTTTTGCAGAAGATAGCGGTTAACGTAGAGACTCGGAGCGTGTCGAAGTCCAGAGTGCGAACGGCTGTGGATGCTCAGCCCCAAGCGGGATGTCTCCATCCTTTATTGTACCCAGTGCCCCAGGCTCAGGAGACTTCTCCGAAGCGAGGGAGCCAGAGGTTGGGGAAGACTGCTAACAAGTAGTGTCGTCTGCACACAAGAGGGCAAAGGGCAAGTCAGCCAGAACTGCAGTGTGGGGAAGAAGCTGAGGAACCACCGGAAGTTGGTAGCCGCTGTTCAGGGAGGGTCAATGTTCTTCATGGGTATGGTCGCTGGTTGGTTGACAGCGCTGTAGTGAATGGCCCCACATCCATTTTGGATTTCGTGAGTTAGAAAATGATTAATAATAATAATAATAATAAAGAGGGCATGAAATTGGAAGAGGTGCAAGTGGGAGGAGAAGAGGGGGTGGATATGAACAAAATACATGGCATGCATATATACTATGCATTTTTTCACTCATTCTCAAAGAATAAATTAAAAACTTAAGGTGCTGGAGAGATGGCACAGAAGTTAAGAGGATATATGGCTCTTCCAGAGGACCTGAGTTCAGATCACAGAACCCAGGACAGGAAGCTCACAACTGCCTGTAACTTCAGATCCAAGGGATCTACTGCCCTCTTCTGGCCTCTACAGGCAATGCGTGCATAAGCACAAACTCACATGGCGACAGACACACACACACACACACACTAAAATAAAATAAAATAATTCTTTTAAAAAAATTAAATAAGAGGGAGAGAAACTGAGAAAAACACCCCATCACTGGTCGCATGTTCATACACACATAAACACACAGATACACACCCCCAATTCTCCCCAAAACCAGATTTTGGGAGAATAGACTCTCTTTTTCTTTCAGAACAGTCCAAGCTGACAAAAAGCTCTGAGTCCAGAGAGGGAAGAATATTGAAGACTGAGCACAGTCACAGGAGCCGGGCAGGCTCCACCACCCAGGAGAAACCAGACTCAGGATGACACAGCCATAGGAACCCTGGCTCCCCAAGTCTTGACCCTTCAGGGTGTAAACAAGAAGAGGTTTCGTTCTGAGAACCGTGCATGGAATGTGAGTATCTGCTGCAATGCTTTGATTGGCTGAAAGAGCTCCATTGCTCCATTTCAGATTGCAATTTCATACTCGATTCAAAGTCTCAGAGGCCTATGCCACCTGTCCTTCCTGGTCCTGCCACAAGCAAATGTGTGACTTCTCTCTCACACTGGCCTGTTCTTTCCCCACCCGCTGCCTGCTGGGCAGGGAAGCTGGGAGTGGGCAGAGGTCTGTACTGTGTGATATTCACGGCTGCCCTGGCTTGTTCTCCGGTATACAAAGGACTGTGACCCCCGTGTCCTTTGCTTCTTTTCTCACTGTCCTGACAAAATTCCCCACCAAAAAAAAAGAAGGTGTTGCGAGCGGGGGGACTTCAGCTCCAGGTTCTTTTCGAGCAATATCTATGAGGACTCTGTGCCCTTCTCCCCAGAGAGTGATGAGTGACCAGACCAAGCAAGAGAATTGTTTTTATAATGATTCTTTACTAGCAACTTCAATATCCAATGCATCAATGGGGGTTACAATCTCAATAGGTATGGGGGATTGATAATGGGCAACACACAGGCACTTCAATATTACAATTATTAATCCTACTAAACCTAATACATAAAACCAATTCATAACCTTAATATAACTTATCACTTATTCATAAAACACTTCTTAACCTTAATACAACTTATCCATTACTTATCTATAAAACGCTTCTTAACCTTAGCTTATCCATTAATTATTTCCTAATCTTATCAATTATCCATAAAATATCTCTTAACATTTCACACACTAAACTTATGTATTAACATGTCTATGCTTTTTTCTTAATATTTCATACACACATGAAGTAGCATCATACGACCTGGTATTCCCTGGCTTAAAAGGGGCTTTTTGAATTTCTTCAGGCTGGGCTCTTGTCCGCACTGGGGGCTGGGTAGCGAAGATCGACTCTTGACCCCGTCGTCTGCGCTCAGGAGATAAGGTCCTGATGTTCCAGGCTGGTATCTGGTAGGGCCTTGGACTCGGCTTTTGGGTGACCGAGTCTCGGGAGACAAGGCTTTTAGTTCTCTACTCTCGAAGATGAGGCTTTGCTCTCGGGATGGCAAAGCGTTCTGTCTGCTCAGAAGACGAAGCTTTGCTTTCGGGATGGCAAAGCATTCTGAGAGGCAGAGTATCTAGTCTGTTCTCGGGAGACAGACCTTCAATGTCCACTCTCAGGGAATGAGGATTTGCATTCAGGAAACAAGGCGTTAAATGTCTGTTTTCGGGAGGCAAAGCTCTGTGCTCGGGAGACAGAGCATTAAATGTTTAGGCAAGGCATTCGATATTGCTGCTTTCGGGAGGCAGGCTAGGAGGATCTCTCTTTCCACGGAGGCCTGGTGCCAGAGCCATTGTGAGAAGTGAGATAACCACCCTGTTTCAGCCACCTCTTTTAAGTCAGTTCAAAATTGCCCTTCGCTTCCCACAGGACAGGGAACCCTGTTTGCTCTTTGTGCTGACGAGGGAGGGGAACTTGATTGGGGGAGGGGGAGGGAAAGGGGAGGCGGCGGTGGGGAAGAGACAGAAGTCTTTAATAAAAAAAAAAAAAATTGCCCTTCGTTTGATCCTTCCGATAACCAGATGTCCTAGGTTATCAGTACCGACTGGCCACAGAAGGGTGGGGGTCCCTCTTGTGTGGCAAGATTATTTCGTTACCATAGTTGCTGGGTGCAGCCCCCACATCTGGCAGGGCCAGGTGGGTGTGGCAGCCTTCAAGTGGGCAAAAGTTCTCTTAATATTTCACCTTAGTAATTTTCCATACCACACACAAGAAGAAATGCTTTTACATTGCACCAAGTTATATTCATTCTTATTCTATAAATTTCCTGCTTTATCTACACTACAGATTCCCCTTTATTTATTCATTCAGAGGAATCTGCTTCCATGCTCATTACAGAAGGGAAGACTGGTTTTGGTTCCCAGTTTGAGGGTGTCTTAGTCAGGGTCATGGTGGCTGTGATGAACGCCATGGTCAAAGCAAACGTTGGGAGCTTAGACCCCAGTCCCTGGCATCTATCTCAGCCCCCAGGCCTGGTCTGGACTTCAAATCCCAGCAGGCCAGGTCCTGACCCCTCCCTGGGGGTGGGGTCAGGACCACTGTGACCTTAGGGCAGCTGCTAAGGCCTGGGCCTGTAGATTGTTGTAGCTTTGTCTGTTGGAAGACTCAGCTGATTTTTCTCGGGCATTAAAACTTTAAAGGCTATTTTCACCAATTCCCGTACAGGAGTTTGGGGACCATCCTCAACTTTTTTTTTTCCTAATATCTGGTACTGACTGAGAAAGCAGAATGATTAGTAGAAAAGAAAGCTAGCCGCTTTTTTACCTGAGAGACTTGGAAGAGAAAATGGAGCAGGGGAGGGACTAGTGAAAGACCCCCAAGGAGAGTCTTCCCTCAGGAGAGACCCCTCACCCAGGAATCAGTCGAGACCACTTGTACGGATGCAATCAGCAAGAGGCTTTATTCGGATACACAGGCGCCGGGGCGACAAAGTCTCTCTGAAGACTTGCACGCCCCTAGGCTAGGGAGAGGGCTTTTTATAGGGATAGGGGAGCATAAGCGCGGGCACAGAAGCGAGATGCATGGTTATTGGTTAGTTTGAATGAGGCCAGGGTTAACTCATGGACAAGTTCCTCAGGGTGTGTGGGGCAAGAGCTCAGGGTGTGGGACGTTACTGATACTCTCCGTCCCTGACTCAGGACCAGATGTTCAACCACAGATAAGCTGTGGCAAGCTTTCCGATCTTGCCCTGACCTCGGGTGGGGCGTTTTAAGCCTTGCGAAATGGCGTTACAGGGGCTGCATAGCTGGAGTGGGGGTCTTTCACTAGCCCAGTGCGCAGAGGGTGTCCAGAAGTGGAGCGGTGAGGTGGGGGGGGAGGGGGAAGGTGGAAGTTGACCTTGAACCTCCGAATTGGGAAAAGGAGGGGTAAGAATTGCTCCACAGGAGGGGTTTGGAGTGTGGGCTTGAGGTAGTGGGGGAGTGGCCAGTGCCTCTGGCAGCTTGGTGAGTTGAGAGAGACTGGCTAGGGGGAAAGGGGCGAGAGCGCAGAGACCAAAAAACCATGGACAAAAAAAATCATATATATGTAAGTTTTGTTCATTTGTATCAGGCAGGCTGGATTTGAAGTCCAGACCAGGCCTGGGGGCTGAGATAGATGCCAGGGACTGGGGCCTATGCTCCCAACCTAACAGGGAGGAAAGGGTTTATTTGGCTTACACTTCCGTATTGCTGTTCATCACTGAAGGAAGTAGAGACAAATTCAAGCAGGGCAGGAACCCGGAGGCAGGAGCTGATGCAGAGGCCATAGAGGCGCTGCTTACTGGCTTGCTCAGCCTTCTTTCTTATAGAACCCAGGACCACCAGTCCAGGGGTGGTACCACCCAGAATGGTCTGGGCCCTCCCTCATCAATCACTAAGAAAATGCCCTACAGACTTGCCTTCAGCCTGATCTCATGGAGGTATTTTCTCAACGGAGGCTTCCTCCAATGTGATGACTCTAGCTTGTATCAAGTTGACCCCAAACTTGCCAGGGCAAGGGTCTGTTCTATCATGGTGACAAAGGCAGGAAGCGACAGCAGGAGCGTGAGGCAGCTGGTCACACCGCGGGAAGCAGAGAAATGGATGCTGGTGCTCAGTCCACTTTCTCCTTCTTACTTAATCCAGGACTCCAGCCACTGGGACGGTGTCACTGACATTCAGAGCGGGTCTTCCCTCCTCAGTTAAAGCTTCTGGAAGCTTCCCTATAGACATGTCAGAGAGGTATGTTCTAGGTGGTTTCAAATGCGCTCAAGTTGTCAATCAATACCAACCATCACCAATCGGCCTTTGAGTCTACTGTCTCCTTTCCCCTCCCCCAGAACACAGGCTAGAAATCAGACCCATAATACAGTGCTACAAGATGGGGCCCTTGGGAGATTAGGTCACAAGGGCTCTGTGCTCAGTGGCTACTGAGCCAGCTTTTGTGAGTACTGTCAAGAAGATAATTTGTTCTCCAACCTGGGTATGATGGAATCCACCTCTGGTTTCAACTTTCTTTCTTATTCATGGTTAAAAACAAAAATGTTCCTTGTACGCCAACCCCATGGAAGGAAATGTCATAGAGAAAATCCTCTCGGGGCTGGAGAGATGGCTCAGAGGTTAAGAGCATTGCCTGCTCTTCCAAAGGTCCTGAGTTCAATTCCCAGCAACCACATGGTGGCTCACAACCATCTGTAATGAGGTCTGGTGCCCTCTTCTGGCCTGCAGGCATACACACAGACAGAAAATTGTATACATAATAAATAAATAAAATAAAATAAAAGAGAAAATCCTCTCTTTGCTCAATAATTTCATGCTAACGACATATTAGGGAGATGGTTCAGTAGCTAAAATACCCACTGTACAAACGTGAAGACCCAAGTTCAAATCCCCAGGACCCACATAAAAGCCAGATGTGATAGCAGCTGTCTGTAATACGAGCATTCCTTTGGGGAGATGTGTTGGGAAAGAGTATTCTTGGTGATGCACCAAATAAATAAATAACACAGACAAAACCAAAGCAACTCAGCAAGGCACAATTTCTTTTTGTAAAAAAAGAAAGGGGGTGGGCGCAATGACCCATGACCCAAACTGGACTAGCAAGCTCATCAGGGCAGAAAGTACACTTAGATTTTACTCTAAGGCAGGCAAAAACTGCATCTCATCCCAATGAAGAAGCCCTACCCCATGGTCTGACAGGACTGACTGTGGAATATTCCTTTACACCGTGTGAGTATATGTCTCTGTGATTAGTTTAATAAAGAAGCTGACTGGCCAATAGCTGGACAGGATAAGGTTAGGTGGAAAAACCAAGCTGAGAATGCTCAGGAAAAGAAAGGTGGAGTCAGGAGTCATAAGGAGATGCAGAGAGAGGCAAGATGGGCTTGCTCTACTGAGAAAAGGTACCAACCCACATCACAAAGCGTAGATAAGAAATATGGGTTAATTTAAATGTAAGCCTTATCTAGGAATAAGCCTGAGCTATTGGTCAAGCATTTATAATTAATATTAAGCCTCTGAGTGATTATTTAGGAAGCGGCTGCCAAGACAGAGAAACTCCACCTACAATTAGCTAACCTGCATGAAGGGAAGGGTGTGATATTCAAGTCTCAGGAGCTGGTTGATTGCAATCAAGCATGTTATAAATGGAGATGGGTGTTATGGAATATTAGCCCTTGATGGGCTAGCTACTTCTGGCAGTAAAAATAATTTCTCACAGATGGGAGGTGGAGACAGGAAAATCCCCCAGAATGTCAAAAGCCGTCTAGCCTGGTATCTTGGTTTATTAGCATATGTCTTAGGCTTACGATTGCTGTGATGAAATACTTTCTTAGTTAGGGTTTTATCACTGTGAAGAGGCACCATGACCACAGCAACTCTTATAAACGAAAACAGTTAATTGAGTCTGACTTACGGTTTCAGAGGTTTAGTCCATTATCACCACGGTGGGACATAGTGGGATGTAGGCAGACATGGTGCTGGAGAAGGAGCTGAGACTTCTACGTCTTAATCCACAGGCAGCAAAAAGAGACAAAGACTTGCCTGGCTTGAATATCTGACACCTCAAAGCCCGCCCCCAGTGACATCCTTCCTGCAACAACACCACAGCTTCTCCAAGACCATACCTCCCAATAGTGACAGTCCCTATAAGCCTATGGGGCTATTTTCATTCCAACCACCACAAACACCATGACTAAAAGCACAGTAGGGAGGAAGAAAGGGTTGGTTTGGTTTATACTTCTGCACCATAGTCCATCCCTGAAGGAAGTTAGGACAGGAACTCAAGCAGGGCAGGAACCTGGAGGCAGGAGCTGATACAGAGGCCATGGAGGATGCTGCTTACTGGCTTCCTCAGCCTGCTTTCTTATAGAACCCAGGACTTCTATCACAGGGAGGGCACCACCCACTGAAGTCACTGATCACTAATTAAGAAAATGCCCTACAGCTGGATCTTATAGAGACATTTTTCTCAATTGACGTCCCCGTCCTTTTGGATAATGCTAGCTTGTGTCAAGTTGGCATAAGAGTGGCCAGCACCCCTGGAATACACAGAAGTGAACACAGTAAGAGACCCTCTCTCAAATGAGGTGGAAGGCAAAGACCAAAGCCTGAGGTTCTCCTCCAGCCTTTATATATGCACACACGCCCACTGTGGCAGGTGTATGCCCACACGCACGTGCGCACACACACACACACACACACACTCATATATATATATACACATATCTATATTACACACACACATAAACAAACTTTTAGAAGTTAAAATCGTCACGTGTACACAAACTAGGCATGTACAAACTAGTACACAAACTATAATCCTAGAACTGGTGAAGCTGGGACAGGAGGATTGCAAGTTCAAGTCCAGCCGTACCTACGTAGCAACGGAGTTGGTCGAGACCTTGTCTCAAAAAGCAAACAGATGAATGAATAACAAATAAGTAATAAGGAAAATAAATTATATACCCCAGAAGCTAGCAAATTAATCTTCTCCTAAAAGAACCCTGGAGGTGGTCTTTTTATAGTAATAACGATTTTAGGTGTGGCGTTCGTGAGGGTTGTTTCAGAACAGAACCAATAACATACATTCGTATTACAAGGGGATTCATTAGATTGGCTTACATGATACCTTCAGAGTCAGCCCGTGACATCTTTACATGGGAGAGGCTGAGCACCCATGAGGCTGGGTACCTCAGCAGTCCAAAGGCTGGGAGGACTTCTGGATAGTCTCCAGCTATCAGTCCACATCGGAAAGCTGAAAAGATGGGTTCCAACATCAGCGAGAGAATCAGCGGCTGCAGCAACAAGGCAGATGAACTCGCCAGCAGAAGTAAACACCAAGCAGGCAAAAAAGTGAGGCCTTCCTTCTCCTGTGTCCTTTTATCTTGGTGGCTACCAGAAGGTGTCAACCACATTCAGGGAAAGACTTCGAAGATCTAGTAAGGTCATCAAGACCAGCTTCTATAGTCATGCCTATGGATACCCCACAGACCAACTTGGTCTACGCAATCCCTCATTGAGAGTCTCTTCCTGGGTGAGTCTAGATTGTGCCAAGTTGACATTTAATCTAATTATTGTAGATATTTAGATTTCTTTTTGATTTGCTTTTTTGAGACATGGTCTCCATTAATGGAGGCTTACTACATTCCTGAGGATGACCTTGAACTTCTGTTCCTATTTCCTCCACTCCACGAATGCTAGGATTATAGTGATGACTATCCAGCCTGATTTATGCTGTGCTGTGGGTGGAACCCAGGGCTCTGTGCAAGATGAGCAAGCTCTCCATCAACTGAGCCACGCCCACAGCCCATACCTCCCTTTAAAGAGCTGGGGAAAGGTTCTTCCCAGCTTGTTAAAATGGTTTGGAATCGCTTCGCAACCACTATTCCCTAAAACACTTCTGAGTCCACCCAAAAGGATCTCACGTGTTTAATTTGCTTTCCTTCATTTCCTACCCATATTCTCGCATTTCAAGAATCTTCTCTGGGCCTTAAAAGACTCAAAATATGGCTCGCTAAAGGGGAATGCAATTGTGTGATGTGAATCGCAGCTTCCACAAACCTCAGACACCCCTGGTTTTTCAAACCACTTCAATGTATAATAGCCCTGGGAGCCAGAGGTAACTGCAATTAGCAGATGTGTCTTCACACAGAGGAGATTCTGAAGGGTCTGGTCTGCAGCAGCATTTTATAGAGAGTATTTAAATGACATTTAGTGGGGAGGCCAGAGCTGTCTTATCCGGGTGTCATATTCAGTGGGTGATGGCGCTGGGGACTCTTTACAGAGTGCACGAGACTCTAGGCTCCATTTTCAGCACTGCAGAAAAACAAGTTCATTAAATTGCAATAAAAGGCGAGAAACTGGGCATGGCGACCCTTGGGGAACTAGAGTAGAAGAATTGACATGAGACCCTGCTGTTACTGGCATTGTTAGGGTCAGAGTCTATGCCCTGGCAGCTCTAACAAGCCGGGCTCAGCCACCAGCCCTCAATAAACCAATTAAACAGAAAAACAATAGTGAAAAAAAAAACATAGAGATTGATTCAGCATGGCCACATTAGAAAGAGGAACACTGAGCCATGTGTGTGCGTGTGCACATGCCGCACACACACACACACGCACACACACACATGCTCATACATGCACTTCTTAAATAGACATTTAATCTGCAATTTGACAGTATTGAGAGGCAGAGTCTTCAGAGGTGACTGTCTGTGAGGGTGGGGTGCTTACACGGGAAATTAGTGCCCTTTTAATGCAGACTCCGGAGCTGACTTCCCTTCCCGGCAAGGGAAGACACAGTATGAAGGAGTCATCTATGAAGCATAAAGCAGGTCTTTGCCAGCCATCGAAATGCATATCTGGACCCTTATGTTTATTAACCCAAGGAAGTGATACAGACAACTGCTTGTGCATCCCCGCAAGGCTGTGTGCATCCCCGCAAGGCTGTGTGCATCCCCGCAAGGCTGTGTGCATCCCCGCAAGGCTGTGC